>LS587830.1:59598-75735 GCA_900490775.1 Pristionchus maxplancki | reverse complement strand
TTGAACGAACCACTCGCGACGCCCCGCGAGACGTACAATGATTCGGCGTAAAAACGGATTAACCCGCCCTCGCCCCTCTCTCAATCGGATTAGCTCTCTCCGTTCTCCTCACTCTCTCGCCCCTCCCCTCGCTAATCGAATCATTTCCCCCAGATTCTTGTCTTCCAGAAATAGGAAAACGCGTCTAGGTATAGGTGGATTGAGCATTGTTCGAGAGGAGGAGTTTGTCTGTGGTGAAAGTCAATTACGACTAGACTTTAGCCGGTCAGGGGTCAAACTACAGACTCCAAACTCCAAAGATCAAAGACCACCCACCTCGTCGGCACTGACGATGCGGTAGAGCGAGCCGGGCCGGCCGATGTGCAGCTCCTGGCCGTCTTCGAGCGGGTCCCGGGAGGAAGAGGAGCGACGGGGCGAGGGCTGTAGAGATCAAAGATCAAAGATCAGAGATCAAGAATCAGAGATCAACATCAGATGGCCCTTGAAAGCCCCTAGGAGCCGCTAAACGTTTCTTTAGATATCAAAGATCAACTGGGAAGCTGGTTTAAGCATAGAAGGATCAAAGAACATGAACTAAAGATTAAAGACCAAATCCCCACCTCGGGCGGCAGATCCCTGTCTCCCACTGCGTACGAAGGCAGGAAGTCGTCGTCGTCTTCCTCCTGATAAAAAACAAAATAACAACAACAATAATAACAACAACAACAATAATAATAATAACCTCGGCGTTGGGGTCACGCGTGTCGCGCAGCCGCTCCGGGCAGTTGTAGTGGCTGCAAAGGCAATTTATCAATCTGTATTTATGTTTGATAGCAACTTCAAGTGCAGAAACAAATCAATTCACTGATATTTATCTGTTACTTTCAATAAAAAACGAGAAAAAGGCCTCAATTCTAACAAAGCTACCCTACTTTCACTATTCCTTAATTCTAGGAACCTTTATCAACTCATTTTTCGTTTCGTAGCATTCTCATCTCTCAATCTATTCAACCGTACAGTCAAAACAACTCACTCCCTTGCAAAGTTGTTCGTCCTCCTCCTCTGGGCGGAGAAGCCTCTGCCATGGGCGGGATTCGACTCGGGCGGACGGATGGGGCCGGCCAGTGTGATGCAGAGACCCGTCTGCAATTATTGCATTATTAGATTGAACTTTGATCTCTAGATGACATCTTTGACAGGAATGATCTTTGATCTTTGATCTTTCTAACAGATGACAGATTCTACAGTAAAAACTATTTGAGTTCGATTTTAAAGGATTGATCTTTGATCTTTAAACCGAACTATTCACTCACATCCACCACCTCCGGCGCGATCGCCGCCTTCCTGGAGGGCTGCCACGTGTTGAAGTGCGAGGCGAGCGAGGACCAGGCGACTGCAAAGCCGGGGATTAGGAACACCGGAGCCGGAGTAGGGAATTAGAAAGCCAGAGCCAGGACCGGCTTTTAGCATTAAATAAAACGGCTCACGCTTCTCCGGCAGCAGGTTGCTCAGCCGCTGCAGCCAGCACATCTGGTCGGCCAGCAGCAGCTGCGACCTGCAATTAGGTAGGCTACGGTAGGCGATCGACGACTGATTTTTTATTCATTCCGCACATATACTAGTCGCAGAGAGGCGAGAGAGCGTGCGAAATGGAGAGACGACATTCGAAATGCTCACCGGCAGCACGCCGCGTAGTCCGCGTCGGTCGGACGGCACACGAGCGTTTCCTGAGGTGATCTTTGATCTTTGTACTCTTGCATAACCTATGCATATTTGCACAAGTCTTTGCCCAATAACTCATTTTTCGTGGTTGATCTTTGATCTTTAGGCCAACTCACCGCCAGTGACGCGCCAATCCGCCCCAGCGGACCGTCGATCGGAAAGATGATGTCCTCGCCCATGAAGGACGGCATGAGCAGGCTGGAATTGATCTTTGATCGTTGATCTCTGATCCTAAATTGATGCCCCAGGCACTATGAACGAGGACATGAGCAGGCTGAATTATTGATTTGATCTTTGATCTTTCCATAAAACCCTCAAAAACCGTTTATTTATACATCGTAATTCATTACCTTTCTGCCTTCCTTTCTATAACCTCTACCTATTTATTCTACTTCCCTGATCTTTAATCTTTGATCTCTGATCCCATATTTATGCCCCTAGCACTAAGGATGAGCAGGCAAACCCCTAGAACACTAAGGCTGTGATGTCCCATGGAGGGCAGGTCGAGAAATGAGAGTTGATCTTTGATCTTTGATCTCTGCCTCACCGCTTCTCGACGATCTCCTCCAGGCAGGGCCGCTCGCTGACGACGGCGTGCATCTGACTCCTGCAGTTGTTAATTATTAAATAAATTGTTAATTTAGATATTAAATATTTTTTTCGTTTATTCGAATGCTAGCCCCATAAGCAGCAAAATGCAGTGATGCTATCGAAAATGAGAAGAGAGTGAAACTCAAATGAACCTATACTAAAAAATGTCAATGGCAAGCGATCTTGAGATTGATCTTTGATCCCTCTTCAACTACTCCATGGATTGATCTTTGATCTCTGATCTCTGATCTCTGATCTTTGATCTTTCCATCGTCTGACATACCTCGCCACGATGCATCCGCCGCTCTCGAATGCAGCCCCTGCAGCCAGCCGATTGACCTCCACGTACTTGTCGCTGCCGTAGCCTAAAAGATACTGTAGTTGGGTACAGTAGAGTAACCGATCGATAACTGATCACCGTACCCAAACCTACCGTACCCCGCACAAATCGACAACTAGCTACATTACCCAAACCTACAGTATTACAACCAATCAATAAGTGACTACCGTACCCCAAACATTGTTCAAAACTACAGTACCTGGCGTGAACTCCACCAGATTCATTCGATGCAGCGCGAGCAGCTCCTCGTGGTCCGTCGACTTCTCGCGGTATAGCTTGAAGCAGTGCGGGAGGAGGGCGAGCACCTGGGTTACGGTAGGTTACGGTAGGGATATGAAAGTCAGTTATCGATCGACTGGGGATACTGTAGACTAGCGATTAACCCTTTGCATGCTATATTGACCAAAGATCAAAGATCACAGTACCTGATGTCCTGCAGCCAGAAAGTGGAAGAGCGCGATGGTCACTCCCCTCACCGACAGCCGCTTGTCCACGTCGTTCTGCGCGTAGCTGCACGGAAATATCGACTACCGTACCCCTCCATCTACAGTATCTTCCGCGATCGAGGACTGACTTTAAAAATCTGACTCTACTTTTAATTCTAATCGAAAGGGATAAGGGAAGGGGAAGAGCCTAGAGGGTGGAGCCTACAGGGCGGGGCTTAGCGAAAGATCAAAGACCAGAGTTCAAAGATCAACTCACGCGAAGCCGACTTCGACGCCGTTGAGGTAGATCGGCCGCAGCGCCTCTTTGTCGGTGCGAGCGCGGATCTACAAATTATTGATTGATGACGTCATCTACCGTAATACTACTGTACCCTTCCAGATCAGTTATCGATTACTGACGTCATTTGTGTACCGTAAGCGGAACCCAAGATCAGTTTGCGATCGATGACGTCACACAACTACCGTATTCCCTATCTAAGAATACAATATGCTGACGTCAGCTAACCCCAATGTACAAAGATGACGAAATCAATCAGTTATCGATCGGCCCCGACTACCGTACTCAAAGACCCACCGTATTGGAAGATTCGGAGGCGACCGCGGAGAGGTAGGCGGGCGCGCGCCTGCTTTCTGGCGGCTCTGGAAAGATCAAAGATCACGATGTTGCAGCAACAACACGTCATAACACGCCAAAACAAGCCAAAACAACGACAAAACAAGCGCAAACTCCTGACCATTCGTGTTCGCGCCGAGCGTCGACCGCTCCATCGAGTGTGCGAGTGGTGAAATGAGTGAAATGGAGAGAGAAATGGGTCAATTTGCATGCCCGTGAGTGGTTATTATGACCGATTCTAGCCTTTGTTCGCTGGTATTGGATCAAAATTGAGTAAGTGCGTGATGAAATTGTATTGGGGAAGCTGCCATGACGTCACCAGGACATAAGATGTCGTTGTTGACAATCAATAACGTCATCAATCGACTCTGGCATCTGATTTGTCGATATTTAGATAACATTTCGATCGGTTTCTGGTTTTCAATGTGCGGCAGCAGTGAAAGACGCTTGTTTCACAACTAACTATACCCTCCAAGCAATCGCTTATCAGCACACGTTCGGTGTCGTTTTCTAACGTGAATTGACATGAATCTCACTCGCCTTCAACTGTCTCTCTCACTTTCACGTGCTCTCTCGCCTCTCTGACCGACGATAGGTCCCTCCCCTTTTCGAAATACCCTCTGGTCAAGCCCCGCTAGTCAGTAACCGGTGCTAGCCGGGCACTCTTGGGTGCGCTTGGACCCATTCCTTCTTTCCTCAGTCTTAGCATGCCTTCGTCTCCCTCGACCCATGTAGTCCCCTCAACGTTCGCGACGTCTATTGACGCGCCCCTCCCTATTGCTCCCAGAAAGGACAGTGTAATGAAGGAAATCGTGAGTTTTTCTCGCTTGTTTCCCCGTTTTATCGATTATAAAAGATAAAACCGTCAAATAATGAAGCATTTTCAGCACACCTTCACAGCCCGCAGCCTCTTCCCCACCTCATCTTCATCGATCCCAGAAACCTGCTCGGGTCTCAGCTCCCTGGACCTCTCAGAATTCACCTCGGACCCCCTTCTCAATGCGCCGAAGAAGGAAAAGAGTGTGAAATGCTGTGTTGAGGTTCGTTTATCAGTGAATTTCGAATGATTATTGTTTTTGTCTTTGTTCAAAATTTGATTTTTTTTTAGAAGCCCTCCTCTGCGCGTCGTCTCTTCACTTCCTCGTTGACTGCAATCGACGAGAAAGAAAACCAGAGAAACGATTACGACGAAGGAATCGAGATGACTCCAGTGCCAAAAGTGCCGAAAGCGAAGCCACTCGCACCCAAGAAACTGTTCTAATTGCGTCTTTTTCATCCGAATTACCATCCCGTTGAGCCCTCATTTATTCCGGTAGACCTTCTACCGATCAAGCAGTCCATTGATTGTACCATTACTAACTTGACTGATAAATGAGCTTCAACTGTTGTTCAAGAATGAGTTCACAGAGTACGTACACAGCTGTGAATTTATTGATTGCCACTCAAATTTTTAAAAAAAGCGTTGTACTTCATGCGAACTATTTTTCCATTCTTCCTGAGTTAGCGGTGCCAGGAGGTAGAGCTTACTTTGCTTTGCCCCCTGGTCAGCCCTTACCGTTGTCAAATGCAGTCTGGCTCGCACATTGCGTCATTTATCGCGCCCACAGGCGGTGCCCCTGCCCCCTTCAATAGAGATAAACATTGGGTGGCGTCCGATCGGCCCCTATAAAATCGTCAATTTCTTGTGCATTTTCAGTCTCTTCCCTTCTTCCATCCCCCTTCACTTCATTCTTCTTTCCTTGCCCTCCGCCCTCCGTAAGTTCTTGCACATTTTGGCGTTTTGTCAACCTTTTCAGCAACTATTCCACCCATTTTCAACCACTCCAACTCTCAGGTAGCCATGGTCCATCATCCCCCGCTTCCTACCCAAGTCGAGGAGGAGCACTCCTACGCTGGAAACAGACCTGCACGCAATTACAACGTCGCCCCGCGCAGAGATGAGGTTGGTAGTTCGCTTTTATTGAGCTGATTTAGCCCGATTTCGGCCTACCTAGTAGCTATCCCTATACAGCTATACAGCTATAGTAGCTATCCCTCCGAGATTCCGTAGGCCGGATCATAGATCAACGATTGCCTATTCCAGGACCCCGCACCTGCTCCTCCCCCTCATCCCGACGCCGAGCCCGACGCTGACGACGTCGCCCCTGTGAATCTGGACGATCTGTGCGACTACCTCAACGGTAACGATCAACTTCTCGAGGCGGGAAGAGACGAAGAGGAGAGACGAGTCTGAGCAGCATGTTGAATGATCATTTATCCCGGTGGACCCTGTATACCCGGCGAGCCGCATTTTGTGTCATGAGACATATTGCTCTTGCCCGATAAATGAGGTTCAACCGTTGAATTAATATCGTTATGACAAAGCACTCATTCCCACAGAAACGCTACTATGTTCCCTCTGGGCTTGCCTGGCCATTCAAAACATCGGCTTGGCGTCTTCTGCACCCGCAATATTTCAAGATACCCAATTCAAAAATTAATCCCCTTGTTTATAATCTGGTGCCTTATCTGGTGAGAACAAAGGGGCCAGAACGCTGTGGGATGAGATCAAGAATGTTTCGCATTCCTCATCACTGCATGAAACCTCGCATGCTTGATGGGCACACGTGGGATCGCTCAAAAAGAAATTTAAAAAATTCCGATTAAACTTGTTCCCTGAGTCGAATTGGCTTGGATCCAACAATTTTCGAAACGCACGCGATCAGGAATGTTTCACGCGTTCCTCATCAATGCATGAAACCTCTAGATCACATTTATTTAGGTTAGAAAAATAAAAAAAATTTAAAATAATAAAATAATAAATGAAGGCGCTCGGCGATCTCTGCCCCTCAAAAAACCCCTTCCCGAAACCCGACCCGTCAACACGCATCATGTCTAACATGCTCGCCACTGTTTATCGGTCCGTTTCTCTGATTATTTCCACCTCTCATTTCATCACGCTCCCTCGCCTCTCTGACCGCAGAGAGAGCACGGGAAATGCAGAGAGTCCCTCCACTTACCTCACCAGCTCACGTTTGTGACTGACAAGTGATTAATTGGCTGATAGGGGGAGGGAGGGAGGGAGAGAGGGGAGAAAGTCCACTTTCTGCCTCAGTCACTTGTCCCCAGGAGATGCTGGGTGTTGTCTTCTTTCTTTGACCAGTGTCCGGAGACTTGCTTTGATATTCGGGTACTTTGTTCGCTTGATGTTAGGATAAAATCCTGTTCCCCCACCCCCCCCCCCCACAATTCCGCTCAAATGAGGTTTATTTTTGCTAAAATGAGATGCAGAGTGTTCTCTTCTTTCTCTGACCAGTGTCCGCATTCTTTATCTGATATTGGGTACATTCCACACTTGGTCTTGAAAAAGAATTCTTTCTATTAAGTAATCTCTTCTTTCATTGACCGGTGTCCGAGCATTCTTTCCCTGATATCCTGGTTATCACCTCATCTTGAGGATGGTAGAATTGAATCCATCAGTGACCTCATCTCCACTTATCCTTGTGCTTTTCTCGCTGAGAAGTGATCCCCACAGAATTCGACTGTTTACCTTCCGCTTTTCTCCTTACTTTCGAATAGGGACGTCAGAGTACTTCCCCTTTCTGAACACTATCTCAGTGGTCAGAGAGACGAGAGAGCGCACAAAACAAGGAGAGTGTGCGCTTCCCCATTCTCAAATCTCTCAAAACTCTTGAGATCCTCCACTCGATCATCTGTTCCTGATCACTCGTGTTTCACTCGACCTATGAATGCTCTGGGAACTCCGACAAATTTGATTTCATCTATCGTTCGTTCTCTAAAAACAATTTTCAGAGTAGCTACATGTACGCTTTCTCTTCAATTCCAACCTGGTTCGAGTCTATTCCTTCCACTTCCAAAGGTACATAATAGCTATGTTTCCACGCATTTTGATCAGTTTTTATCGAATTCTGACAAAGGTCTGGACGTCGTATATTCGAAATTATACAGACCACCCCGACGTGATCGTCATCTGGGAAGGCGTCGCCGCTGTTGAATCCCCATCAACACCATCGTCATCTGAGACTCCTCGTTCTCTTCCCGAATCCCATCTGAATCTCTTCAAATTCATCGACGATGATCTATTTCAACTGGATCTACCAGTGAATGAGGCGAAGGTTATTTGATTTGCTGTCCTGATAACTCTCTCTAAAACCGCTGAGAAAATAAGAGGCTACCAATATTTCGAAAACATCCTCAATTCCAGATCATATCCAACGGCTACTGGACGTGCGCTGAGGTCCGCGGCCTGTTCGACAGTGGCCAATCGCTGATCTACCATGCTGAAACACCATCAAGGGCTGAGGCGATGATTACGGTGGGCCCTTATCGATAACTGACTTTTCTTGAGAGCTGGAAGTCCATGGGATCCTGAAAGCCGCGAAACTCTCATGTGTCTGCGGGAGATAATTAATCACGACTGCCTCTCTTCCGTCTTCTTTTGCTCTGCTTTTGCTCTGCTTTTCTATCAAGCGATAGAGTGATGCGACTCTCCTCTTTTTACGTGGTCTATCGTTTCTCTGGCCAGTGAGAGAGCGCTGTGATATCAGCGCCAGACGCTACTCTGTGATTGAGTATTTCCTAGTTTCAGAGAGAGCAAATACTCTCCTCCTTTCACGTTCTATCTCATTACTCTAACCTGCGAGACAAGAAAGAAAAGAGGGAAGAGATAATACACTAAGTGTGAATCACGATGGGATCAAGGGAGATGAATTTCAGGCAATCTCGCAGCTCATTGGATCACCGCTGCGGCATGTTGTTGTGCGGTTAGTTTTTTCCCTAGATCTTGAAAATCGGAAAGCAAAACCGTAAATGCGAATACGTTAAAGAGAACACACAATAACGAGTTGGTTATATTGAAAGTACAACCACGATCGAAGCCTTTCATTTGTTGAAACGTTTCCTGGGGACCGTTACGGCTGATTAGGCTGTAATAAGGAGTGATTAAGACAATACTTCAGCCTCGACCCGGACCCCCTGCGACAATTGGACGAGCACTCGATAGCGAGGAGATTGGATGAGTGGACGGAAGTGTGTCGATCACTGACTGAGAAGTGGACGATCGTGTTCGATTCGAATATGCCGTTGTAAATAATAGATCTGATCTATCGGTTATCAGTGCTTTGACTGTGATAACGAACGTGACAGAATGTGTCTGACCAGGGTGAATAAAGAATTGCTGAGCCTCTGACACTGTACGATCACACAAAACACAATGAATCTGCAGAACATCACAGCAAAAACAGAGCCCTAGGGCGAAAACAAAGTATACGAAATTTGAATAATCCCTAAAGTTTTCGCTCCGTGCAGCGAGAAATCGGATCAAATTCGGGGTATAAAAAGAGCAGGGCCCTCGACAGAAGCATCAACATTCCTCCTCCTTCCCATCAACAGTCGAGCTAGAGCCCTTTCTCTTTCTCCAATAACCTCAAACTCCTATTTTTTTCCAGCTCGTTTTGTCGCCTTGTTCCGTTTCCCAATGGGTTGACAAACCTTAATAAACCCTTTCAGACGTCAGAATGTCCTCCGCTCGTTTCCTCCTCTTCCTGCTCCTCTCCACTGTCGCCCTCTCAGTGGTCTCCGCCAATGCGATGAGACAGGTTATTAATTAATAATTTATCATTAATAAATAATAATTAAAATAAAATTAATAATTATTCAGAAGCGTGAAGACTTCCAGTTCCTGCAAAACAATCTGGGAGGAGTCGGAGGTTGAGCATTCCCTCATTTCTAAGCCTGGATTGAATATGTTTCAGGAATCCTCGATCAACTCTTGAGAATGATCGCGGCATACCTGGCCATTACTCCCATCACAGCACCGGCTGTGGTTAGTTGGGAATTATTGAACCTTCTTGGATTACATAAATTAAACAATAATTTAGAACGCTGACGGCTCTCTGCTCGGTCTCGGAGTGCAGAATACACTCTCCGGAGTGGGCAGCCAGATTGACGGACTGGCTGGAAGGGTATGGCTTAGGCTTAGGCTTAGGCTCTCCTCATTTAGCGTGCTCTCTCGTCTCACTGACAGGCGAGAAATCGTTCTGAACGAGAGAGACGCGTGCCGAATTGTCATCACTAATGCGCATGTTTGCTTCAAAATATTGTTTCCAGGGTCTCGGTCTGGTGCTCAAGGGAGGTGTCACTGGAGCTACTGGAGTAAGACATCAGCCTTTTTTCAGGGAATAATTCCTAATTTTAGGCCCCAGTTACCGCAGCGCCAACAGCTGCGCCTAAATAAATGTGAACGAAGGAAGACGGATTCCTTATATCATAATCGATACTGTGCATTCATTGATAAATATTATTATCTGAAATATCCCCTCGCACACTACATCTATTTCATTGCTCCCTAAAACAATAGATTTCATTTCTATTAGACTGGAATCAACAGTATTCACAAATTAGAAGAAAAGTTAGAAAACTCGAATCATTCACAGACATATCTTCATAATTTCAATGTGAGTTGGCCTATAATTGTGCGCAAGAACGATGCCACTCCCCCAGCAAATGTCTTATTGTGGAAATCAATGGGTAGCACGGTAGTAGTCATACGCATTGCATTGGATGATACTTGAAGTCCATTGTCAATAGGCATGTCAATCCGATTGCGTCGATAGAACCTCGAGTTTAAATGAACTAACGAAAGAATAAAGAAAACTCATGGACTGCAGACCAACAATATCACGAAATACACAGTGTACCTTATACCTTATGCACGATTGATAAATATTTGATTTAACATAACATCCTATCTTGCCTTACGCACAAAAAAGTGTCATACCCACCGAAAGCTCAGAATAGAGCTAGGACAATTTTACAAACGTACACGACTTACTCGAACGTAATATCGCTCTGTTATCTCAAATGCAATTGGGTAGTTTCTATCCAGCACATCACATAGTTGTCACCCAACAACACATACTATCTTGCAGCACAGATATTGTATCTCTACATATGTCATTGCTAAAAAAGACGCTTGGCGACAACAAAGTATACAAAATTTGAATAATCGCTAAAGTTTTGCGCTTTTGCACTGCGAAATCGGATCAATTCGTGGTATAAAAAGAGCGGGGTAGGCGACAGACCCACCATCACATCTTTTCTTCTTCTTTTTTTTCTTCTTCTCTTGATTACCAACTCCTTTTTTCTAAACATTTCCTTATTCATAATGACTTCAGAATGTCAATCCGCATCACTCTCTGCCTCCTCCTCTCTACAGTAGTATCGGCCAATGAGATGAGACAGGTTAATTATTAATTATTATTTATTAAATATTAAGAAAAATTATGATATCATTCAGAAGCGTGAAGATTTCCAGCTCCTGCAAAACAACCTGGGAGGAGTCGGAGGTTGTTTATCTTCTCCCTTTATTAACTAGCAGATAGAGATTCCAATTAAAAAATGTCAGGGATTCTCGACGACTTCTATCGAATGATCGCTAGATACTTGCTGATTACGTCAATCACTTCTCCAGCTGTGGTTGGTTTTCTCTTGTTAAATTTATTATCTAGTCTCCCTGCGACGCTAGGAAGCATTTACCGCATCGTGGTCTCTATGTAGCCATGTCAAAAGAAGACTGCAGAATCGTATGGCATAGAAGCATCTCTACTGTCTACTTGTACGCATCGAAAATATAATCATCAGAATGCCGATGGCTCTCTACTCGGACTTAACGTTAAGAACACGCTATCCGGTGTTGGCAGCCAGATCGATGGTCTTGCTGGAAGGGTATGGCTTCATAACACATATTTGCTTCAAAATATTGTTTCCAGGGACTCGGCCTGGTCCTCAAGGGAGGTGCAACCGGCGCTACTGGAGTAAGACATCAGCCTTTTTACAGGGAATAATTCTTAATTTTAGGCCCCAGCAGTCACTGCAGCACCTACAGCTGCACCTAAATAAATATGAACGAAGGGAGATCAATTTCTTATATGCAATCATGAACGATAAATATTAGTATCTAACTTATTGTCTTGCGTGTGATGCACATTTGCATTATGTAGAGCAGCAAGAACAAGGAGAAAAGCAATTTTAAAAAAGACAGTTAATTGCAGCTTCTGATTCATTTATTTTAGACCCCAGCTACAATTACGTCCGAGGTGTCCGAGGATATGAACGAAGGAAGATGTATTCCGTTTTATGCATTGCTTTTCGATAAATTATTATTTTTTTAGAAACTGATTGAATTTTTTGCTTAGTGATCCCACACAGGAAATTCCATGAGGATAACATCATGATATGAACACAAAATGAATTTCGAATATAATGAAAAAGAATGATGCACTTATCTCAGTCAGCATGAGGTCGGGGTGAAATCATGAAAAGATCTACAAAAATGAAGAATACAGCTGCTCATTCCGTATACTTTCAAGACGCTCTGACCTAGACACAATGAAAAGAAAAAGATTTGAAAATTCCGTGCAAGACCATAGACTAGGTCAGTTCCGGCAGGATGGCAATTCGCCAGGCGGGTTAAAAATATACGATAATCCTCTTTTTCTCCACTGCTCGCTTTTTCTCGCGCACCCCTATAGAATGCCGTTGACACAAGAGGCAGAATCAGTGGCAATGATAAGCAATAATGCTTAGTAAGGAATACTTCGTTTATATTTAGGCAGACTTTGGCGTAGCTGTTGCTGAGGTCTGAAATCCAATTTCTTATTTCAAATTATTAGTTTTAAATGCAGCAGCACCGGTGACAGTTCCTTGAGCACCAGTTCGAGTCCCTGTAAGTGTGATATTGTGATGTTATCATTGCTATTGTTTTCGTGATGTTATTATTGCTATTTTGTTTTGAAGGTTTTTACGGCTCCAGCAAGACCGTCGTCCTGGCTGCCCACTCCGAAATACAAGAAGACTTGGTACTTGTGGAGATCCCTGGAAGGGTTTCTATCCTCCATCTATTCGCTACGAGAGTGATTTGTTGTTGTCGTTGTTTTACTGATGGCGCCCAACCAACCACATTTGCCCTAAAGCACTGAACAATATACTAAGTAATATTGGAAATATCACACGTTGTAGATAGAACAATCCTGTTCTGCCTTTATCCTTATTCTTTCTGCTCTACCGGCATAATGTGCATCACAAACAAGACAATCTGTTCAATAATTGTATTTATCAATGAATGCATCGTATCGATTATGACTGCATATAAGGAATCCGTCTTCCTTCGCTTGTCTATGCCTTGGGAGCAGCTGTCGGTGCCGCGGTGACTGGGGCCTACAATTAAGGATTATTCCCTGCAAAAAGGCTGATGTCTTACTCCAGTAGCTCCCGTGACACTTCCCTTGAGGACCAGGCCGAGTCCCTACAAACGAGATATTTTGTTGTTTTTGTTATTGTTGTTGTCATGATTTTGTTTTTAAGTTCCTTACCGTTCCAGCCAGACCGTCAACCTGCTTGCCCACTCCGGATAGAGTATTCGTTAGTCCGAGACCGAGCAGAGAGCCATCAGCGTTCTGAATCACATCGATATTTTAAGGCCCAAGAAGGTTCAATTAATCCAAACTAACCTGTGCTGATGACAAGATGGGAGTAATGGCCAGGTATGACGCGATCATTCTCAGGAGATTGTCGATGATTTCTGAAACATATTTCAAGCTTCGAAATTCTAAATGATGAACCTGCGAGTCCTCCAAGGTTGTTCTGGACAAGTTGGAATTCGCGCTTCTGAAATATTATTCAAAATTAATTTTAATTATAAATTATTAATTACCGACCTGTCTCTTCTCCTCATTGGCTGCGACTGCAGAGAGGGCGAGAGTGGAGAGGAGCAGGCAGAGGATGAAACGGGCGGAGGACATTCTGAAGAGAACATTTCCATTCAAAACGATGGTAAAACATAGGAGAAAAGCTGCAGAAGAGCTAGAAGACGAAGAGGAGGAGGAGAAGTGGATGCTTCTGTCGTCGATCCAGCGCCTTTTATACCCCTTCAGTAGTTCGGACTTCCCTCTGCACAAGCGAAAAACTTCAGTGATTATTCAAATTTAGTATACTTTGTTTTCGCCCTCGGGCTCTGTTATGCTTCGGTATTCTGCAGTTGTATAGTAGACGCACGATAGCAAGCTTCTTGCAAAGGCCTTTTATTTTTTGAACTTTCTCAATGAATCGAGGGCTGCTTTTGCGTTGAATTCTTTATCGTGATCGACATGACAGGGGAAAGGGAGAGAGAGGGGGATCACCCGCCGATCACGATCGCATTGCCGCCGCCCCCGAGGTTATTGAATGGGTTCGGAGCGATGTTCAGGGGCTGCTGTCCGCCTGGTACGATGAGCTGGGAGTGATTCATTAGCTCGATTGGGTGCTTGTCCTTTGTTGTGTTATCGACGTGTGTTATCTCGATATGAGCCTCACCAGTTGGCCATTGCTGTTGTTATTGTTATTGAATCTGCCGAAGGCACCGATGAACTGAAATGCACGTTCTTAGTCAGCAAACAAAGTGCTACGCAGTGAAATATTCAACGCCGCAATCATTGTCACCGTCTCTTCATTCTCCACACTCTCTCGTCAGTCGACCGGGCGAGAGAGTGTGTGAAATGAAGAGACGGCGACTCGTTTTTCGAGCTCTACTTACCACATCGACCCAATTCTCGAGTACTGAACCGACAGCGCCGAAAGCATTGGTGCGCTGAGAAGTATGCAAGTTGAACATAGTTATATTTGAATAATTGGCGCTCCCGCACTGTCCCGGACAATGAGCTTAGCTGATTCTTAAGTTTTAGCAGCGTTGTAGGCTTTTAGCAGTGTTGGGTATGGGCGTAGTAGCGTGGAAACGGGTGCTGTTAATAAATAGCTACCAATACGAATCCAATCACTAAGTGCTCCCATGTCAAGCGAAGTTGTGTAGTTTCTCAATGAAAGCATTGCTCTGCTGTCCGTTCAACGGGTTCTAGAACAAAACATACGTCTTCCACTACTTTGGTTTGAACGCAAAATTTGGATAAATAAACAACCTGCGGATTCTGAGGGATAACGATCACGGTGGGGGCCTGAAAAAAATTGTTCAAACTCCTGTTTTCGGTATTCCGGATTACCTAGTTCTTACTTATACGGTATGGTCCTTACCGTAGTGTCGTCAGCAGTAGTCAGCAGAGCGAGAGCCGAGAGTAGAAGGCAGAGGATGAGATTGAGCCTGGCTATCGCCATTCTATAATGAGTATTAGAGCTCGAAATATGAGTCGCCTTCTCTTCATTTTGTACACTCTCTCATCAGTCGACCGGGCGAGAGAGTGTGTGAAATGAAGAGACGGCGACTCGTATTTCGAGCTCTGGAAGACTGCTGCGGAGGCTCAGCCTCTGATCATTTGTAGCCGATCTAGATGGCTTGACAGTGTCTGTAACAAGGAAGTGATACGTGGCCTAGCATTCAAAATAAACATGTATTTCGCAAAAACATTGACTTTTCAGGATGTGTTTGGGTCGTGTGCTGTGAAGGATCCTTGTGATATGAAGGATCTTTGTGCTATTTCGCCCACCTCCCGTAGAATGTTTTGGATGGAGCCTCACTCTATTTATTTTTAGAGCGTTCACACCTGATCGGAACGATTACTTACAGAAAGAATAGTTTCACATTCCAAATCGTCTGGGCAACTTCGTAGGTAAAACTGCGAAACGAACAGAACGCCGTAAAAAGCCGTCTTTCATTTCCCTGTTGTCTACAGGTGCCATCTATTTTCTTTCATCGCAGTGGATTGACTCTTTGACTTTGACTTCCTTCCTAGATTTTCCATAATCTTCGCAACTCCCAACACTTCCGCCGAATACCTCAGAAACAACCTTTGTGAGAAGTCAAATTCAAAATATGGAGTAGCTTGGATCCATCAGAGAGATGCTCAATAGCTCAACAACGATTAAGAAAGACAATTCACAAAAAGATCTTGAACATTTCATCTCTATCGCAAATCTGAGCTTCCTTACGTGAGAAAGGAGACACGCCCAAGCGTTTTTTTGCACTTGTTTGGGCGCACTCTCCATTTCAGTTTCACTACGAGATGATCACTACTTGCCCACTCCTCCGCACACACTTTGTGCTCTCTGTCCCACACACTCATTCAATGGCTAGACAACGCTAGAGATCGAGTGAAAAGAAGAGAGTCAGACGATCAAACTCGAGCTTGATCACTTAGCACTTGTTTTCGCTCCATCGCTCGGAGTGGATAAAAGGGCAGCCTACTCGATAGGAGAACTCAGCTCGAGCTTACTTTATTCCGCACGTAACGTGAAGAGGCAATAGCTCTTTTTTCTTGCATTATTTGTAGTAATAACGTTTACAATACAGAATGCTTTCTCGCTTCTTCCTCCTCCTTCTCCTCTCCACGATCGCCCTCTCTTCCGTTGTCGACACGCGTCAGGTTCGCAGGAATTTGACTAGGGATGGCGTGGCAAGCAATGACTCTCTTCATTTTGCACGCTCTCTCGCCTCTGTAACCGGTGAGAGTGCACACGAAATG
>LS587830.1:29440-40758 GCA_900490775.1 Pristionchus maxplancki | reverse complement strand
GCTGCCCCCCCCCCCCCCCAAACCGATTCGACAACGTCGACGGACCTCCGTTTTCTGCCATCATCTTTTATGTACATTCCTAATGATATCTGCCCAAATACGGAATAAACAATGAATGAAATGAATGAATTAATTAATTAATGGCTAATTAGCACTTACGACAGCGTGAGCGGCTTGCGGTGGATCGCAAAGTACGCCTGCGGGAGGCGGTGCGTGTTCACGCGGTCGAGCAATGTATCGGCGAAGACGAGGTACGAGAGGCCCGAGTTGCCGGCCGACTGCGTCTGTGAATGTCTCGTTTTGATAGGGTTTCCCAATAGGTGAGCGGGGGATGTGCAAGCTTTTCAGGTTGCGGTAAGCGCAAGTTTAATGCGGTAGTGCGGATTGATTTTTTTCTTCCTATTTTTCCTATGCTGTCCCCTGGCATCCTATCCTCCCTATGCCATGCGTTGCTTCATGCCGCCTTGTGCTTAGAGAAACTAAAAAATAATTTAAAAAATAATTAAAATAATACCCCAATCTCCCTGTTGAGCTCGCAGCCGAATGCGTGTGTAGCGTATAGTCGCAGCTCGGGGAGCCATTGAGTCTCGATGTGAAGATTCTTAATAACAACAATAATAAAAACAACAATAACAATCTATAACAACAACAACAACAACAACAACGCACCTCCAGTGGCTTCATCGCCAGTATGATCTTGTAGTCGCGGTGGGAGACGGTATACTCCTAAAAATTATCGATTAGCCAGACATCTCGGTTACTTAATCAACAGTTCATTCGATTTCTCGACCTTGCAAACTATCATTTAAAAATGAAAACGACTAGAATTCAAAATAGCATGATCTCGTTGTGCGAGTCTCTTCATTTCGCACACTATCTCGCCTATTAGCGAGAGAGCGTGCAAAATGGAGAGAGCAGTTCACTACGCACCTGGAATTCCGGACGTTTGTCGTCGCCGCGACGCATCAGCGCGGACTCGCGCGTGTAGATCGGATCCTCGTTCTTGGTCGTGTTCAGCTGGAATGTGTTATCAATAATAATAACAACAACAACAACAACAACAACAACAATAACAACAACACGCGTACCGCGAGCGGGGCGTAGTTGTACTGCTTCCTGCCCGTTCGCCATCTCATATCCTTGTTCATGCAACCTTCATAGCTGGCGCTCCCTGCGACACTTCGACCAGCCTGCAATATGTTTTTCGCGTTTCTCACATTATTTAAACAGAAATCAGTCCATGACGCATTGCTCTTGATACGTATTAAAACAAAAACCGCCATAAAAAGCGTATTGGCGTTTGCAAATCCATCAAATTACATCTATGAAATCGAAAAAAGGCAAGAAAATCACGGCGTTCTATAGGGGGTGGTCGAGAGATAGCGAGCGAAGCAAAGACGAGGCGAGAGCACGGCGTTATCGCCAAAAAGGAATTTGAAAGTTCCGTACAAGACCATAGACTAAAACGCGGTTCCGGCTGGCCAGGCGGGTAAAAAAATACGGTAATCGTCTCTTTCTCTGGTGGTCTCTTTTTCTCGCCCACCCCCTATAGAATGCCGTGGAGAGTGCACGCGAAAATGAGAGAGTACGGCTGTGGTCTCGCCGCGAAATTGGGTGTTGGAACGTTGCCAAGACGTATCTCACCAGGGTAGCAATGCCGCACAGGAAGCGGTCGTCGCTCTGCTTCTCCGCAGCTCGCAGCAGATCTTGCAGCCAGCACAGCTGATTGTCCTGAAAAGGGGGCGGAGCTCCGATCTCTCCGCCGGCGCCGCGCACTTTCTGCCGCGTTGCCGCTCACCTGAACGAACTTCATCTCGCCATCGTCAGTGGTGTCAAAGATGCCGCCACGATCCTTGTAGTACTGCTGCTCTGCTTGCATAATGTAGCAGCGAATCTGCAATTAGTTCACATTGTTCTGTTATTGTTGTTGTTTTTGTAAATTACAAATTGTAATTTCGAAAGCTTTCCGCCCGAAATGCCTGGCTCTCAACTGGGACAACAACTGATTTAGACGCAGAGTAGGAAAAGGTCGTCGAAAACTACGTAAAATTCGTCAACGTCCCCGGCCTTTGAGGGTTCGGTTAACGTGGGAAGTACCTAGGAGTCTAAAACGTACCCGGTTAACGAAAATATTGTCGATTTTCGAGGTTTTTGCATAAACATACCCGGGGTGCAAACGATTTTATCACCTGACTTTTCCATCTACGATTTAGACGTATTCATCAAAGCAAAATACCGTATTTCTCTCATCCTTCTCGTCCGCAAACTGCACCTTCTTTCTCGGATGCAAGGCGCTGCAAGCATTAATTTATTTGGACACCAGGAGAGCGTCGTTCCCCGCCTACGGCGGCGATTTCGTCACTCTTATGATTTCATAATATTGCAAGTAATTTCGCAAGCCCTAGACGGCGCTACTTGTTTACTTGACCCGGGGGGACACGACCACAGACGCTTGCGCTTTATTAATAATAGATTTCGAAAAAATGGGCGGGGCCTATCCTCAGGCTCCGCCCCCTCAGCCTCACCGATTCCTCTGTAGACGCACGAGTTCCGCTTGCAGTTGCTTGCCCTCGGGAGTGCGCGGGAACCGGATCTTGTCCGCGTGCAGGTCGGTCAGCAGCTTAATTCAAAACAATAACACTGTCAAAACAAAAACAACAACAACAAAAACAAACGCACCACGGGCGCCACTGTGCCCAGCCCTTTCACTTTTATGATGCGCTTCGTCCGCTCACGTTTGCCGAGATTGACTCTCTGGAGAAATTTAAATGTATTTTAAAATAAATAATTATAATTATATTTATTAAAATGCACTTACCACTTTCGGACGATGCTCCTTATATGCATCGTGGTAATCGGAACCAAGCGGCACCAGAAAACTGCAATCGATAATATGAGATATGATATCAATACACCGCATACTGAACAAAACCCATATGAAAAGTGTTCATCCTAATATTAATAATTTAAATTATTTAGCTTACTGTTCCATGTATTCTTCCTGCCCGCACGATTCGATCTTGGGCAGCTCCCTGGGCGACTGCAATTAATTAATTAAGAAATTAACTAATTAACTAACTAAATTTTGCAGGTAATTAATTAAAAAGGGGGCGGAGCCTCGCTTACCTCGAGCTTCTTCTTCTCAACCGCCACTGAAGCTTCGCGCATCGCCCTCATCTCCTCCTAAAAGTAGTGGGGTATCGATTTTTGCTTACGGTAGACTATCGACTATTAACTTTTCAATCAACCAAAAACAATACCGCCGTCAGTCGCTGCTTGTACGGCTGCAGGTGCGCGTATCTACCTACAATAATTTGTGTTGTTGTTATTATTGTTATTGTTGTTGTTGTTATTGTTGCTGTTATTGTTATTATTATTCACTCACTTTCGTTCACCCCGATCACCTCCACGTCATCATCCATCTGCTCGTCGTGCATCGGCTCATGCTGACCATATCCTGGAAATCGATTATCTACCGTAACCAGATCGATAAAATACCGTAGTTTTAATTGTTTACCATTTTCATGCTGCTGCTCAGCATACCGTCCATCGCGTGAGCCTGAACGATCGATAATGTACCGTAACCCAATCGATAACTACCGTACCACTTCTCGATCTGTGATCAGGGACGAAGTTACTGTAGTCTGGGTACTGCTGCAGAAATGCCTGTGCTGCGGCCGCGCTGGCTGCTGAAATAAGTCAGTTCTCGATTGACCAAATCAATCAATAAGCTTCCTTACCGTAATCGTTGGCATACGCCGGCTCATCATATGGCTCCGCTGCTGCAAATTTTCCATTTTCGAAATAAATCATTTTGCGAAGCCTTACCGTAACTCGGGCTGCCGTAGCTCGGGCTACCGTAGGTCGGACTACCGTAGGTTGGGCTGGCAGGGCTGTACGCTGGACTAGGGTACCCGTACGTGGGACTCTCGGTTCCGCCGGCTCCGTAGGACGGGCTCTGGTTCGGGTACTGCGGATCCGGCTCCACCTCCTCCTCTTGACGAACATTCTGGTGGCTCACGACCCTTTGAGCGCTGGTTGCTGGATCACCTGACAATCCATTGGTGAAACAGTGATCTCGTGGGTATCAAGCCATCACCATTTGACAAAAATGCAAGCAAAATGCATCATTTTCCAAAAGAAACTGCCATTTTTGGCTTCATAAGCAAAATAATCACTCACCGAAGCCCGGGCTGCACTCCCTCTGGTCCCTCTGCCGTAGCTGGATGTGAACTTGCTGGTCCGGCTCCTCGCGAGGCACAACTGCAATAGACACGTGAGACCTACCGCAGCAATTTTCAAATGACTGTGGTAGGTCCCAATCTTACCCTGCTGCCGGCCGCGGTTGATCGCCCTGGCCGCCGCCTCGATCTCCTCGGCCGTGATCTCATCAGACGGGACTGAATTACGGTAGGGTTACGGTAGTCGATCAGTACGGTAGGCTACAGTATTCCTTACCTGGCTGTCGTTGCTGCTGCTCCTCCTCTTCACCATCATCGATGTCCATATCCTCCGGCTCATACTCGGAAAAGTCTGCAAATCGATACTAAGGAATACGGTAACTTTGGGCTCCCAATAACTGTTGTTATTCACATAAATTACGTGCGAATCAATTCCGAAAGTGGAAAAGGGAATTTCCACCATTTTCCCACCTTTTTACGCACGTAAATGCTTCGAAAACCCACTTGTCGCTCTGCCGTCAAACAGCGCCGCACACAACTGGAGCTCCAAATCCCTGGTTCCCGGTCGCACGCTGAGACTGGAATACAAAGACTTGTTATTGTTGTTGTTATTGAATCGATATTTTCGAAAAACAAACTCACTTGGCCATCTCGTCCTCCACCAGTTGGATGTCGACGACCTCCGTGGGGTCAACGACGGAGCGAGGAGGAGAGGAAATTGCCTTAATTAAGGAAATAATTAGATAATTAATTAACTAATTATGTTATTTGGCACTAGGTCGGATGAGAACCGGAAGTAGGCGAGAGATAACTGTTATGTCAGAGACGGTATTGCGAAATAGTTCTCATCCGACCTAGTGCCTGTTATTTAATACATTTCCAGGCAGTTTAGTGACTAGATGACTAGCAAATCTTTTCGCCCAATTTTCGAAAATTACAGCTTTTTTTATCATCGTCTACAACAAAAACATGCCCACCACTCTGTTTCGAGCGGCCTCCATATCGATTCGCTTCTGTTTCGCTTCTTCCTTGCAGATGAGAAAGGCTGCAAAATATTTTAATAATTTTGAAAACAATAACAAGTACCTTCTTCGGGAGGCATTGTCTGGGCCAGCATGTAGTATCTGGGTCCATCAAAGAGCACCTGCTCCAGCAGCGCGCAGTACTGCTCATCAATGTCCTTCTCGATTTTCTGAAGTATTGAATTTTATCGCTCATAATAACATTACCAAAATGAAAAGTGTAACCACCCGCTCACAAATTATGTCTAACCGGAAGCATACCTAGGCCAAATTGTAAGTTCCAAAGGGGTCTGACCTCGTCCTCTCTTCGTTTATCCTCCTGTTCCTGCTTCTTTCTCTCTTCCTCAGTCTCCTCTTCAGCTGCGCGCTTCCGCGACTGTCTCTCATTCGTGTTCTGGAAAAATAACCATCAAAACAATAAAAAACAATAACAATAACGACAATGAAAACAATAACAACAAGTACCTCGATGGCCTCATTCATTAGGAAGGATTCAGCGTCCACGTAGAAGTTACGAAACACGAAGTTTTCTACCTGCAATTGTCTGTTGAATATTTCTATTATTTTTGCGAGGAGACAAAGGAGAACCAGGACCGGGATTTGGGTAAACAACTCACCTGTCGGCCGATTGGTCCCGCCCGGAACTCCTCGTCGCCGCGCAGCACTCCGACCATCATACTGTAACATTACAGTAATGGAAGTGCAGTTGGAGCACACTATTGATATGCAGCTTCGCGTTTCTCACCCGGCCATAATGTAGAGGTCCTTGCCGATGTTCTTCAGCGGCGGAGCTTCGGTGTCTGGATCCTTGAGACTCCGCAACTGAGCTATGGCGATCTCTCTGAAGCCAGCGACGAATTCGGAGAGGTCCGTCTCTGGAATACGGTAGGTTTGGGCACTTCAAAATAAAAAAATTAACGTCTGTGTTTCACTCACCCTTTGTGAGTTCCCGCTCGCGCATACCGTTGCCGATCTCTTCGAGGACTCCGATAATGTAGGCACTCTGCGCGGAGAGTACGTCCGCCTGAATGGTTAACAATAACAACAACTAAAAACAACAACAATTAAAAACAACAACAAGTACAAAATTGAATTAATATAATCACCTGTGCGCGGCGCTGGACCATCTCGGACTGTCTCTCCCTGTCGCAGAAGCCGATGTTCAGACCGTTGATTCGCTCGGTCAGCGCCTGTCGACTCGTACGACCTGCAATCGATTGAATACGGACTACGGTATGCTATGATAACGAATCTAGGCGTTTCAGAACAATGAATACAGCGAAATCGGCTCCTTGTAGTCATGCATACATGGACATCATTGTTGGTAGCAGCAATACCCGCCAGGTTTAGGCGAATCCATCCAACCCGATTTGAGCTATTTTTAGACCTATTTAGCTATATACCCACCCGATATTAATATCCCTCCAGCAATCCCTGCCCATCTATGTAGTCATGGCGTTTGATATAAGTCGAGCAGATATAAGTTTGATATAAGTGTATAAATAAACCGTGGTCGATAACTCACTCCGCATCGTGGCGTGTGGATCATGCCTCATGTGGTCCACAATGCCTAGAAAATATAATTGATTAAATGCAAATGATCATGAGCGTTCGCGCTGTGTGCTCAACAATCCTGCTTAATTTAGGCAAACTGCGTCATCGCAAGTATGTATTAAGCTAACAACTAAAACGATCTGGATAAACCACGCCAATTTTTGATCTACCGGCGCGATGCTACGATGGCAACAAATATTCGCAAAATTCAGACAGTTGACTTTATTTAATTACTATACAAGATTGAATATATTATTAAAATATAGAACTCGTTCTTACCCCGCATCTCTCTTGCGATGGCTTCCAGGCCGACCGCTCTCACTCGCGGGGCGGGCTCCTCCTTTTCTTCCTCGCTCTCTGAAGACGACGACGGAGCATCAAATACTGCCTTTATCATGTCAGACATCTCTGACGCTGAAAAAATAATTGATCAAGAAAGAACTCAATAAATGGTCAAGAAATTAGAGAACAAACAAAAAACAGCATGCAGTAAAGAAATAGTCGGTTGATTAGCTACTTACAAACACTTGAAAGGTGGAATATTACGCAAATTAACATCGCATATGGGATTCTACTGCATAAATCGATTATGAACAGGCAGAAATTAAATTTCTAGAATGGTTGTTATTGTTTATTAGAATCAAAACAACAACACCTTAAAGACGGTCCCGGCTCTGGTGCGGGGCGTGTTAAGTGCAGTTTCTGCTGTATGCTAAGTTAGATGGAAGAAAGTGAACTCGTACGCTAATTACACTATCCAAATTCTGCTCAAACTTCTCCATTTTCCTCTCATTTTTTCATTTCTGCAGCTCTGCCACGTCCTCGAGCGGTCGGCGCACACCTAGGTCTTCGATTTTGAGCTAACTAGTATTGTGGTTTTCCAAATTATTCTCATTTTTATACTAATCTTATTTTACGCCTTCTTCCCAGCGTTCACATCTTGATATTTCTACGTGTTGCATGACGTAGCAGTCCACTTTTGCCGCCTGTCGCTAAAGCTCATATTTTTTCTACAACCCCTTCATATTTTGCGAACTTTCTTACTTGTTGTTGTGTAGAATCTCTTCTGTTCATGTTATTATTTATGATATATTTAATTTGTGTTTATTCTAGATGTCCAACTGCAGTCGTCTCGTCGCCCAGCAGACGCGCGCGCTCTCCGCGTCCGCCAAAGCCGCCAACAAGGTGCGACTTTGCCTCCACTTCAAAGCTAGAAACCTCCATCTAACCTATGACGACGCCGCTTTCAACTTTTCCAACTGTACACTAGTTAGATTGATCAATGAGGAAGTTACCATACCATACATTCAGGAAATACCGTACACCTCCCCTGATTCAGGCAGTCTTCATCGTGGGCGCCTCGCGCACGCCCATCGGCTCGTTCCGTTCCTCGCTCGCCACCGTGCCCGCGCCCCAGCTGGCCGCCGAAGCCATGAAGGCTACCCTCCAGAGAAGCGGCGTGCCTGCAGGAGCCGTCCAGGAGGTAAAACAGGGATTTATACATCTAGGGTGGTTAAAATAAGGAATAAAGTGCTAGGTATGGGCTCAAAAATCATTTTTTTGCACTTGTTGTTCCGATTACAATTACGTTCAATCGATTCCCATTTGCAAGATGACAGGTTACATGCAGTACCAATCGAGTGGGCTCTGAACAACACTCGGGTTTTGTTTGCTTAGGATCACGCGGCGGCGCACAAAATGACTGATCACTCATCACCACATCACATTTCACTTATCATTGATTGAATTGTATTAGATATCATCTGATGAATTGCATCAGTAATCGATAAACCACCGTAATCGGTCTATCATCTACCGTAATCAATCGATAATTGCAGGTCTTCCTCGGGCAGGTCATCCAGGCTAACGTCGGACAAGCGCCCGCGCGCCAGGCCACCCTCGCCGCTGGCTGCGACGTATCCACCGCGGTTACCACGATCAACAAGGTACGGTAGGGTTACGGTAGATAAAAGTACGGTATGATTATGGTATAGTTAATGGATTATTCTCTGTTATTGTTGTCTGTATTGAAGGGGGTACGGTAGGAGTACGATTTTTTAGTCACGCATTTGTAGATGGCATTGTTGTTAACACAACCCGCTAAGATATGACTCAAAAGCGGATCTGAAAATCACCAGGTGGTTCTGAATCCCAATAGCGCGAAACATCAACCTTTGTTCAATAGTTGCGTCAAGAATCAATCGATAACTTCAGGTGTGCTCCTCCGGCCTGAAGGCTGTGATGCTAGCCGCGCAGCAAGTGCAGACCGGCCACCAGGATGTGAGTGGAACGATTTATTCAGTTATGGTAGCGGATGATTACGGTAGTAGGCAGGGGATGATCACGGTAGTCAAATCAATCGATATCAGGTGGTGTTCGGCGGCGGCATGGAGAGCATGTCGCAGGTGCCCTTCTACATGCCGCGCGGCGACTCGACCTACGGCGGCGTTACGGTAAGAGGAGGGATACGGTAGCGGGGGATCGAGGACTGGTTAAATTCGAAAAAAATCAACCTGTACTTTTTGGGGTTCAGTTGTGATACGAAGGCTGTTGATTCAATGAACGTTGATTGATAATACTCAGTAGACTAGTGGAAGTTCTAAATCAATCAAACTAATCGTGATTACGGTAGATCTCGACCAATCAATAAATCAATGATCTTTCAGTTATTCGACGGAATCGTCAAGGACGGCCTCACCGACGCCTACGACAACGTGCACATGGGCATCTGCGGAGAGAAGGTACGGTAGGACACGGTATTATTATCGATCGCTATTCGATAATCAATGCATCCCATCACTGTCGTGTTACGTTGAGACTAGTAGGGTTCGTGTGCGCTTGCATGGTCAATTAGCCTGCATTGTATGGTGGTCAACTCAATAATTGAATTATATTTCCTTCTTTTATCCCAGTAGCGTTCTGGTGATTGATACTAGCGAGTGTGGGGCTTCATCGTGAATATAAATTGGTTTGACTGCTCTCTTGATTAATTGAACTGGGCTTCATCTGATCACCAATCAATCAATGAACTAATTTAATATTAAGAGTAATTAATAATTAATAATCGTCAGACTGCTTCCGAGTTGGGCATCTCGCGCGAGGAGCAAGACGCGTACGCCATTCAGAGCTACCAGCGATCCGCCGAGGCATGGAAGGTACGGTAGCTTTTGGATTCTGTCTGATCGAGTATTGATTTTTTTCATTGAAGTGACTAGCGATAGATGATGCTTGATTCTTTGGTCTATTGATATTTTGACGCCTTGACTTTGAAATGGGTTTGGCTGATAAGGTTTGCAAGTGGTGCTTTGTAGTCGGCGGAATTTTCGAAGCCAGGAGTGACGCAGAGCTTTGAGATGGAATTGAGAGAGAGATGAGAGGCGAGGGGGAGAGAAAGAAAGGAAGAAAAAAGACACTCACGTCTCACAGTGATCACTGATGTGTAGATGTACAGTGGAGGGAGAAGGGCAGAGGGAGGAGGTTTAGAGAAACAAAGAGATAGCGATGACAGTTGGAAGCAACGAAAAAATGATCGAAGGAACGAGAAGGGTATAGGAGGGACACTCGATGGGAAGAGAATAGAAAGGGGTCGGGAAAAAGAATCAGCTGTTAATGACGCGGGTATGAAGGTTAGATGAGATTAATGGGAACAGAAGAAAATAGAGGGGTCGAAGTCAGCTGGGAATGACGTGAATGGGGGTCGAAGGTCGGGGAATGCAAAGAAGTAAGATGAAAGGGATCAGGTGATTATTTGTTGCGAATTTGGAAAATTCAACGTCTTAATGAGATTAGCGGTTTGATGACATAACAATAATGGACAATTTATTCCAGAGTAGGAAAAGGTCGTCAACAACTACCTAAAATCCGTAAACGTTCTCGGTTTTCGAGAGTTCGGTTAACGTGGAGAAGTACCTAGCATTCTAAATACATAAGGGGAAACAGGAAAGGAAGTAATCATGCGCAACCCGCGTGTTCGCAGTTGCGAACTATATTCATGTGCTGACGATCCCCTGTTGTTCGATTACGCTGAAGAATACGTCTTAAAGATCTAAATCACGTACATCTTTTCTAAAATGCTAGCAATTTGTTTGGGAAACCTTGCTGAATCTGGGTTGCACACTCGACTCTTAATTACATGTCTCTAGTGTTTTCCAGTTCAGCTGAGCCGTGTGATCAAAAATAATTAATATTTTTTAAATAATTAACTAATTAATTACAGAGCGGCGCGATCGGGCCCGAGATCGTGCCCGTCAATGTGAAGACGCGCAAGGGAGTCACCACGGTGAGCGAATTTATTAAGTGGTCACTTTCTAGCTTGTTAATCCAAATTTAGTCAAAAAAATACTCACGTTATGAGCTGGTACACACGCCACTCCAACCCAGCCAAAAACCCCGCTTTCGTTCTCACCTAGAGACGCGACGGCCGGGTGCGTAGCAGTCCGGCATTTAGCAAAAGCGGGAATTTAAATTTTATTTTCACGATTGTGTAGCAGCCCTTCAATTCATTTTAAATTTCTTCGATTTATTTTGCTTAATTATTATTTTAAAGTGCATTCGTGTCGTA
>LS587830.1:0-26382 GCA_900490775.1 Pristionchus maxplancki | reverse complement strand
AATTACTTTCGTCATAAATGGCCGTTAAAAATTGGCGCATTTTGACCATTAAATGTAGTATTAAAATTGTTCACTCGCATTAGTTCACTCACCTGCATAAATAGCTTCAGCTTGTTCCTCTCAGTCTGCTTCTTCCTTCCTATAGCCACAGAGTAACGGGTGGGGGAGGAGATGAGACCTCATCTGAATTCAGTTGTAAACATATATTTACTAAATTGTAAGCAAAGGAATTAAATTAGAACAATACAGTTGTATAAAGCGAGAATGAGAGCGGAATAGGAAGTAAGAAATTAGCAAATAAACGAAATATTTCACAGAATATTGATAATAAAAATACATTTATATATCCAAATTGCGTGGCTAAATTTGAGCAAAAAAATAATTCCCGTTGACTGGATTTTTTGTCTAAGTGGAAAACCCTGAATTTCCTACTGTAATTTGTGCCGGGGGCCGGAAGAAACAGGATCCTGGCCGTCTCGTTTTGAACCCTTATGTTTAGAGGGCCGTGGGTACATTCACGTTGTGAGTGTACCTCAAGTTGTAAACAAAATTGTAACGGTAATCGCAGTTGAAGAATTCGTATAATAATTCACACATTATTGGGCATGGAAAGTTGTGTAAATAATCATCTGCCCCATTCTAGGTGGAGAAGGACGAGGAGTTCACGAAGATCGACTTCGACAAGATGAAGAAGCTCAAGACCGTCTTCAAGAAGGGTGCGTTTGATTTTTTTAAAAATTCTGTTAACTTTTGATGCCAACAATTTAAAATCCCAAGTCCTGGCAAGTTCGAGTTGCGCGTGAGTCTCAATTGCTTGGGCAGAGTCGTAGCTATAGTGAATTCTTATTCAAGAGTAAAAACCACAATCCATATTCCCTGTGCCATTCCATCCTTTTCTACTCCCGATGCGCACTGACGAATTCGTGTTGCACTCTCAGCCCAAGAGCCGTACTAGAGTTGTATTGGCAGTAGGGGTTTGTTTGTTGTGCAAAAAGAAAGCAATACTTGTTTAGCATGACTTGCAATTTGCGTCTAGAGGCCTAAGGTACGCCCAATCATACCGTATCCAATTCTTACAGTATCCCCATTCCAGACGGCACGATCACAGCCGCGAACGCGTCGACGCTCAACGACGGCGCCGCCGCCGTGCTCCTGGCGTCCGAGGACGCGATTAAGAAGGTACGGTAGTCTAGGGGTTACGGTAGGGATACGGTAGTGGGTAAACTGCATCGTAGAGAACTGACTTGTAAATTTCACTAGTGTTCGCTGATAGCTTTAGTGATGTGTGGTTGAATGATGCTTTTCCCTCGTGCGTGTCTAAAAATGAATAATGCTCCACCAGGAACACTTATGGCGCACAGTTAGATCGCGAAATAATAATAACAACAACAATAACAATAATATTATTGTTGTTTTGCAGCTGAACGTGAAGCCTCTGGCGCGCATCCTTGCCTACGGCGACGCCGCCACGAACCCGCTCGACTTCGCCATCGCGCCTCCTCTTCTGGTCCCGAAGGTGAGTGATTACGGTAGATGTTGATTACGGTAGATGTTGATTACGGTAGATATCGGTTACGGTAGTGTTGCAGGAGGGGTGTATATTAGGATTGTGGTATACGTACACTACCTTTTTCACATCTCTTGGCATCTCTTTGTATTGAAATAGCGTTGACGCTCAAATCGTCGAGGTCAGGAAAATATAAATTTTGGCTAGTTTGTTAGTGAGTGCGCAAACATCATGTTATTGAGACCTTCGACTACTTCAGCATATTGAATTGTCGCAGATGCTCTAATCCTCCAGGCAGCGAAACATACCTGCTTTCAGTACATAGATCACTTTACGGATTTTTGTGAATCTTGCAAAGAAGTTACCACAAATCCTGCCAACCATGTCATTATGAGCTATTGCAGATGCTCAAAACTGCCGGGCATTATCCGACTAGCAAATTTTTACGGGTCCGCTCTAGTCATAAAATAGATACTGATTTATTTATAGGTAGAATAAAAAATTCTCTAACCAATGATTATAATTCGCAACACTGCTTATTTACACGGCGTCTTAGGAACGCCTTTTCGCCTTTTCGGAAATTGTGTTATCAGTGGTTTTTTACTATCAAATTATCTTAATATCCTTTTCTTCCAGATGCTCAAGGCCGCCGGCCTCACCATCAACGACATCGACCACTTCGAGTGCAACGAGGCCTTCTCCGTCGTCGCCGTCGCCTTCCAGGTTTGATCTTTGATTTTTGATCTTTGAATCCGCTCAGAATAGATGTACAGAAATTCTGTAACAGAATAGAACAGAATGGAATATATAAGAATAGACAGAATAGATGAATAAACGGCCTTTTTGCTTCATTTTGAAGTAATCGCAACCGTCAGCTTCGTGTTTCGGGATGAGCGTAATTCAGGGAACGAGGGCGATAGAACGATCGTGTGCAGATATCGGATGCCATAAAAAAATATTTACTATAGTTAAAAATAGTTATTGGGGTAACATGCAATTTCGGAGTTTCCAACCTGCTTGATTAGCTAGAGTTTGGGCAACCGATCAATCGTCATCAGTCAGATTCGGAAATAAATACAATTCAAAGCCCGCTAGTTAGGAGATTCGATTTCTCTTGATATGGTTGGATGCGAGCTAGTGAATGATTTCATGATTTCTTTGTGCAGCAACAAAAATTGTAATTACACAGGTGTTGAGGGGAACTAGTTGTTGAAATAAAACCACTTCTCGATTGCAGAAGAAGCTGAACATCGACCCGGCCAAGCTGAACCCTCACGGCGGCGCCGTCTCTCTCGGCCATCCCATCGGGTACGGTAGTTACGGTATCATAGAGTTAGATAGGTATTACGGTAGCCCTTGGTATCCATGGGCCACCCCATCGAATACGGTTATTGATGCTTATAAGTCAGGAAGTCATTGTCATGGAACTGAAGCAGGTGCTTAAATGCACGGTAGGGAACTGCGATCTCCCAGGCAGTACCAACAGTCTTCGTTGTCTAATCGATCACCGTAACTCTACCGTAACTCCCTAATTACAGTATGTCGGGCGCGCGCCTCATCACGCATCTTGTGCACTCGCTCCAGAAGGGACAGAAGGTACGGTATTGATTTATTGATTTATGAGATTTTTGTTCTTCTCGTACGACCTCTTATGAGTCCTACTGAACATACATGAATTGTTAGTGCAACGCCGAATCAGCTATTTGCAAATTGCTGGACTCATTTTTTTAAAACAAGCAATGCGCGAAATTATCACCTAGAATTCTCTAGTGGCTTCAATAAATGAGCGCGCAACCCCGATTCAGCATGTTTAAACAATTAACAATTTAATTCCAGGGTCTGGCGGCCATCTGCAACGGCGGCGGCGGCTCCTCGGGAATGATCATCGAGAAGCTGTAGAGTGTCTGTGACCTACCGAACCCTTCCCCTGACCTACCGTTCTCGGCTACAGTAACCGCCTGTACGCCCCCGCTCAGGTTACAGTGTGATTCCACCGCCTGATTGTAGTAGATTGAGAGTTAGATTCTTGTTATCAGATGTTGTAGTTGTAGGTGCTGGTTGGAAGGGAGGCGAGGGGGAGAGGAGATCAGGCGATAAGATGCATACTTTGACCTTGAATCTCTCCCCCTGCCTCTTTTCCATTCCCGACCGAAACCCTTCTTTCCTCCTTTTTTCCTCTTGCGTTTTGCCGCCCTGCATATTTTCTTTGCCAATGAATTGTTCGTCCTGAATCGATAAATTGATTACGGTGAAAGATTCGTTGTCTGACAGAACGTAATGGTCGTATTGGTACTTGTCGGGATTGTGAATTTTGCGATTTAAATGTTTTAAATTGTGAATTTTGAAGGAATCAGAGGCATGTCGTGTGGAGACAGAAAGAAGGTGAGTGCGGGTTTCGGGGGCGGTTTGAGGGTAGCGGGCAATCGATGAGTAACGTTGCGATGTTGCGTGTTGCTTATCTATCGCTCAGTGATCGCTCCGTCATGCTGGCTAGGTATGCTAGTATTGTCTAGAAAAGACGTAGCTCCAATGATTTTTGAAAATAAGCTAACGGGAAATCTAAATAATCAATAGTTTCGTACTGCAAGGCAAGTGTTCACTGAATAGCTTGAATGATAGCCATTTTCAAGAATTGTCGAAACCTTAAGTCGCAGTTATTTCTCTACTCTGGCTCCTTTCGCACTTTGTTCTCACTGTTTGCGCATATTACATCGTTTATAAATTATAATGATTATAACGTTATAAAGATGAGGGAGACATCGGGAAGGAGTAGGGATCAAATAAATAGGGATCATCATCAGGTATTCATCTACTCGGGCGTCCGTACGCCCATCGGCTCCTTCCGTGGGTCGCTGTCATCAGCGACGAGCGTGGAGCTGGGAGCGACTGCGGCAAGGGAGGCGATTAGGAGGACGGGTGAGTGGTTATTTTTGTGAGGAAAACAGTAAATACGTCATTCGAACTTGTGAAATTATGATTATACACGCAAGATACTTTGGCGTTTCCAGCATCCCTGATGAGGCGGTGGTGATGCTCATGGCAATGAATGGTTAAAGCACCGAATTGAAAATATTATTTAATTATCGTCAATAAAATAATTATCTACATTAATAACCAGGTCTGGACGCCTCGGCCATCTCCGAGGTGGTCGTCGGCTCGGTGCTGACCGCGGGAGTGGGACAGAATGTGGGCAGACAGGTAGATCTTTCCATTTTTGAGTTGATCGAAGCTAGGAGCGAAGCGGTTTCAACAGGTGCTTGAGTAGTTTCCGGGTCAAGGTATCACAATACGCTCGCTGTTTCCGTTTCACAAAACTATTTTTGAACAGTATCTAATCCCGTGCGGTTGGAGACTTGCAAGAAGTCAGTTTCATGGGCAGTATAAGCTACGAAGTGTTCAGGGTGTTTCGTTATTGGGCATGATTTAAAGTAAAAATAAAAATATTCATTTGAAAAATAATAATGTTATTATTGTTGTTATTGTTATTAATTACAGGTGGCGATCGCGGCGGGCGTGCCCAAGAGCGTGTCCTCCTTCACGGTCAACAAGGTAGGTCAACACTCGATAATTGAGGGCTTTGGGTGGGTCAAAAAGGGTATTATCGTCTGTTTACTGACCCAGGTCACGTGGTTGTATGGAGCTGCAAGGTTAGGTTTAATCAGGGACTGGGTATTCTCTAATAGTGGTCACCTGCGGAATAGGAAAAATTAAGTAAAATAAGCGATGCATTCCGATTTTGGGATTTGACCATGTACTTGATTCTCAAGTGAAATTTTGGTTTCACTGTTAGCTTATCTCACCGTGCGATCGCAGCGTTACAATTCATTGATCGTTCGTCTAAACAATCCGATAAAGTTCCCATGTTTGCCAGTTGCTGCTCGGTTGCACATTTAGATTATAGACAAGGGTCACTGTGGTCCCCGAGCAATTACATGAAAGCATATATCATTAAACATACATCTTTGTTTGTTTTATTAATATTATATTTAATTAATAATTAAGTAATTAAAGGTGTGCTCCTCCTCGATGAAGGCGCTGCAGCTGGCGCACGCCTCCGTGCTGCTGGGTGAGTGAATTGATTGATTAATTAGCTTAATTAGCATAATTAACTAATTAGTAGAAGGGTTTTCGAAAATGTAGGCATATTGAGTACACTTGGGCGAGAAGTAATTGCTTCCGAGACAACCCCGAAAGTGATATCAACCCGATGCAACGGCGAAGCTCCTAGTGGCTGTTAAAAACGCACATTCTTTTACATTACTGTCGCTCCTACAACTCATAATTTTTAACCTAAAAATAGGCAATATCTATATTCAGGCGACTCCGCCCACTCCCTCGTGGTCGGCACGGAGTCGATGAGTCGCGTACCCTTCTACATGCAGAGGGGCGAGATCCCCTATGGAGGCAGTGCCATGGTGGTCAGTGGTATTCTGTCGTGGGATCTGGGGTGCTGCAGAGTGTCTACGAGGTTTTAGTCGTTTTTGAGCATTGAACAGAAGTTAATCATAATTGTTTCTGTCCTTGATTTAATATCGGATGCGTGAATCACCGAATCACGTAGTTATCTCCACCTGAAATTTCCCGTTCGCCTTGGCTTGGTTCTAGTAATGGCTTTACCTAGACATCTTGGGACAGTGATTTGATGATTTGAGCGGTATTTAATCTTTGATCTTTGATCTTTGATCCCAGGACGGGATCGTGCGCGACGGCCTCGAGGACGCGATGCTGCACGAGCCGATGGGCGTGTGCGCCGAGAAGTCGGCCAAGGACTACGGTAAGTGCGGTGGGTCAGAGAGGGTTCCGTGGGTCACGAAGTAACACTGTAGTCGGGAGATGAGATGTGCAGGATTTGGATGAACTAGGGGGTTCCGGGTTGCAATGGGCTAGTATGAGTAGCTTATGTGTTGCAATTTCACTAACTGACAGCCGTATAGAATAAAACCAATACAACCGAACGTGAGGAAGCGTCACGGCGCATATTCTAACTCGCATCCATTAGCAAGTTTAGCGATGCAATGGGCAATCTAGTGTGAGTGCTGTACTACGGCCGCGATTATGCGTTGATGGTTTCCTCAAAACATATTTACAATCCTACCGTAACCTCAGGCATCTCGCGCCAGGAGTCCGATCAGTATGCAATCGCCTCTTACAAGAAGGCTGCGGAAGCCTGGGCTGCGGGCAAGTTCAAGGATGAGGTGAGGATTTGTCGAGATTAAAAGAAATGATTGTGTTCATAGATGGGCAGATTGCTGTAGGGATATTGATATCGGGTGGGTATATAGAAAAGAGGTCTAAAAATAGCTCAAAAGTACGTTTTTACTTGAAATTTTTCCGAATCGGGCGGGATGGATCCGCCTAAACCGGGTGGGTATTGCTGCTGCCAACAATGATGCACATGTATGATTGTGTTTGGGTTTCACCTGGAGGTGAAAGGCTGCTTGCATGCTTTCAGACAATTCTTCTGTGAAGTGTTTGAAATAGAATAGTAGAGAATCGTTATTGCGTATTTTTGATGGTAATCCAGTGCTCGCATGCATTTGAGTTTCACGTTGCTGTTAAGAATCGTGCAGCGTCGACAATGCAGTAGCGCACTTTTATCTCTAAAAATCTAAAATTGGTCAGCCCGATTACTTTCGAGGGCCGTCGCGTTTTTGAGTTTCACTCGTAGACCTAAAACGTGAATTGTACTGACGCGCCAATAGTTTTCTGCCTTATAGTTTGATTAAAAATCCTGTTTCAAGACTAATAAAGAGAAGAAATCGCCTTCAGGTGATCCCGATGGTGATAAAGGGCCGCAGTTGTTTTGCGTTTCACTTTGTTGCTAAAACTGTTAACGCTGGGATGATTCAGTGGTATTTCATTGAGCAGTATATGTAACATATAAGTTGTAATTTTAAGTTTAAAGCCAATGACAATTACAGGTCATCCCGATGGTGATCAAGGGCCGCCGCGGCGAGGAGGTGAAGATCGAGGAGGACGAGGAGTACAAGAAGCTCATTGAGAGCAAGGTGGGTGGTCTATTTTAAGGGATTTAAGGGGGAAAATGGCTGCGGTAGGTCATGGAGAGGGTTGGAGATGGGAAGGTTAATGAGGAGTACAGGAAGGGCATCGAGAGCAAGGTGGGGATAAATAAATGGATGTGGTAGGTAGCGAAAAGCCGGATTCGTTGGTCCAGACAATGAGCTGATGCAATTAGTTGATTGAGAATACGTGATACGTCGGAAATATTGTTCAACACATTACTTGAGTGGATTTACGAAAATGCTGAAACTTGAAACTCGCAGGTTCCTTCTCGCCTGTCTTCATCAAAGACTGCGCTAATCACAATTCGAGCTGCTAAAATATGCATAGAAGTTTGACTGCGCGAGATAGTGTGTCAAACTGAGAGAGTCGGGTCTCGTATTTTCGAAAATGCCTGTGATTTCCAGGTCCCCTCCCTCTCGCCCGTCTTCATCAAGGACGGCTCCGGCACGATCACTGCTGCGAATGCGTCCTCGCTGAACGATGGAGCGGTGGCGGCGGTGGTGAGTGTTAATTAGTGCTAATTAGAGGTAATTAGTGCTATTTAGTGCTAATTAATTAGCGTAAATTAGACGAGATGGTGGTAGTGGTAGTAGCTTTGATAGTTTCGAATACTAGAAGGATTCGGGTTGCATGGAATCGTTAAGACGATCATTTCACTTCCGAACCTGATGAGTTCTCCTGCTCTTTCATTTTAGATCAATAAAATCAATAATTGCAGATCTCCGCCTCCCTGCCCCTCCCTCCGCTGGCCGAGATCGTCGCTTTTGCCGAGGTCGCAGGCGAGCCGGTCGACTTCACCGTGATCCCCGTGGATGCAGTGAAGAAGGTACGGTATTGATTGATTACGGTAGCTGGCTGGGTCCCGCCTGGAATCCCTGAGGATTACGGTAATCGACATTGCAGCTGCTCGAGAAGACGGGCCTGGGCGTGGAGGCCATCTCGCTCTGGGAGGTCAACGAGGCCTTCTCGGGTGAGTACGGTAGATTATTGATTTTTAGGATACAATTTTCGATTATATTCAAAAACTAGTTATGTTCTCGCTTCAACGAGGCTATGAGAGTGTGTGTGGTTGATTCTTGAGTAGAATAAAATCAACCAAAAATCAATATCCTGATTACAGTAATCAATAATCAAAAATTACAGTAACCGTGCTGGCGTTCATCAAGGCGTTGGGCGTGGACGCGACGCGCGTCAACGTCAAGGGCGGCGCCGTCTCGCTCGGCCACCCGCTGGGGTACGGTATTGATTGATTGATTACGGTAGATACGTGTTACGGTAGATTAATAGCGGTACTGTGTCGGAGTGAGTACGTTATTGATTTTTATCTATCTAGGATGACAACGAAATCACTAGCAACGTGCTGGTTCGCTTGCTCTTGTGAGTCCGACGAAACAGAAAAGTGACGTGTGTCCTCAAAAACTCAGATTCTATTACATCTTTATTCATCGTCGTCTCTTCATTCATACTCTTTCCCAGTCGGCAGGGGTGAGAGAGTGTGCGGAATGGAGAGACGGCTTCCCTCATTCTTTTCGAAAATCCCTCCTTTCCAGCATGTCCGGTCTGCGCGTCGTCGTCTCCCTCGCGCACTCCCTCCAGAGGGACCAGCTGGGCGTCGCGGCCATCTGCAATGGCGGAGGAGAGGCGGTGGCCGTGCTCCTGAGGGGCTGCTGATCTTTGAGGGGTGATCTTTGATCTTTGATCTTTGAGAGATTGAGAGATGATTAATGATTGGTAGTGGTGTTGTGGGCTGGTAGGAGATGCTTGGTTCATGATTCCCTCATTATTGATTAGTATTGATTCTGATATTTTTTAAGTAATTCAAGTTCTATCTTGTAGATGATGGTTTCTGGTTGTATTCTAGGCATGTTCGATCCCGTTCTATCTATGTATTGAGACTGCTCCCACATTCCTGACTTTTTTTGATTGCCCGGATGTTCATCCCTTTTTAAAAAGTTGTGTATTGTATTGTGAATTCCGCATGCTGTGAGATTTTATCGTTGCAAAGGTTGTAGAGTAAGATAAAGGTTGATTAAATTTATGTAAAATTATCCAACTCGAAAACAAAAACGAGAAACAGAGTATGTTGAGAGAGTAATCCTCCATTTGCAAGCAATTGTTGTTTATTTGTTATTGTTTGTTCGAAAAAGAAGAAAATATTTTCGTCGTCCCTCCTCGCTCTTCTCTTTTCATTCCTTCGCTTTTCTCTCGACCCAGCCCGTTGGCCGAGCCCTCTTCTCTTCCCTTGGACCACCCAAGCAGTCTTCCACCGTAACCAGGTATATCAAGGGATCCTGACCCAGTACCCCTCCCGAAGCACTGGATCCCAAAGTATCCAAAAGCCCAGCCCCCATCTAATATCATACTCCTCCCTCTGCCCCAATACCATACCGCCGACCCAGCCCTCATCCACTACAGTACCCCTTACCCAGCTGCCATCTACTACCGTACCCCTTACCCAGCCCCACGACCGTACCCCGACCCAGCCACCATCTACATACTACCGTACCACCACCCAGTTCCATCCACTACCGTACCCCGGTCCATCCCCCCATTTACCATACTACCGTACCCTTTACTCAGTCGTATCCGATCGCAAACTGACTTCCGTACCCTTGCAGTGATGCGACTCCTTCCCGTTCTTCTCATCGCTCTCGCGCTCCTTCCGCGAAGCTCGGCGAAGCTGATCGCGTGCCATCAACGCAACATCAAAGGCGGAGTAGAAAATCCCAACTCACAAGCTCATGTACGGTATCATCAGAGTGAAAAGTGATCCAAGCGGGATTAGCGCAGTAGAGCTCGAAACACTCGTCCCCGTCACTTCATTTCCCACTCTCTCTCACCAGTTGACCGAGCTAGAGAGCCTGTGAAATGAAGAGACGCAGAGCCGTATTTCAAGCTCTACTTTCACAGCATTCTGCCCCTACAGAAAAGGGGTGATCACTTTACATAGCAAACTGCAAACTCGAAACTTGACAGGTTGACGAAACATATCGCAATTCTCATTCTGAACAAGGGGATTAATTTTTGAATTTTCCCGCGTTGCCGTATTCGCGATATGTTTCAGAGATATCTCAAATTGCGAAAGTGATTTGCAGTTCGATTACGGTAACGCGGGAAAATTCAAAAATTAATCCCCTTGTTCACCCTTATCTGGAGAGAACAAAGGGGGTCAGAACGCTGTGCTTTGCAGCCCGTAGACAAGTGCCTCAACGACGACGGTGCTGAGACGACGCACTGCTACTCGTTCACCTCTGATGCATTGAACAGCGAACATGCGTGTGACGACGAGAAGACAAAGATGTGCACGCAGGTCATCGTCTCCTCATTTCACACACTGGTCGACTGACGAGAGAGCCTGGCCCTCATGATGACGCCCTTATCGCAGGCCGGCACGTTCGAAAACTACGAAAAGCAGTCGAATCCTCCGGTGAAGGGCAAGCTCACCTGCTGTGCTGTGCAACAGCGACGGCCTTCCCGCTGATACCGGAATCAAAGCGTGCCATGGCTTGCTGAAGAAAGAAGGAGTGGAAGTGTCGCAGCAGAGTAAGGTATGATTGAGTGAATCGGTCTCAAAACGCTGCCGAACACACTTTTTCCAGGGTGTAGACGCGTGCAACAATGGCAATGAGAAGACAACGCTCTGCTACCACTTCACCACCGCCAAAGACGATGTCGTGCAAGGCTGTGATGACGAGAAGGATAGGATATGCATGAAGGTTATTAAATGGAGCGAATACTGGCTGTATATAACTGCCTTTTGCAGGCTGGTTCTATCGAAAACTTCGTGTTTGCGTCTGCGATTACGACAAAAACGCCAGGAAAGCTGATCTGCTGCGCGGGAAACATGTGCAACGACGGCACGGAACCAACAACTACCACGACCCAAGCCCCTACCACGGAACCCGCCAATACCACCACCACCACCACGACTACCACTACCACTACCACTACCACGACCCCGGCCCCAGCTCAGTCCGCAAATCCCCAAGGAGCCCCGACCACCAACCGTGCAGCCGGCCCGACCGCTCTCCTTCTCTCGCTTGCAGCAGCTGCAGCCGTGACGGGCGCACGCTTGTGAGCGCGGCCATAGTATGTGTGTGATAAAATGGCAAACAGCCTGGTGTTATGTGAAGTATACAGCGTATTCTACACACAAGTACTGTAGAACTACAGTATTCGATAGTGATTACGGTACAATACTGATAGATTTATCGAACTTTTATTGATCTCTGATCTCCGCTTGGAAATTTATTCAATCACGACGTTCAAGGGTGCATCATTCTTTGCCGTGAAGAGTTCCTTCACTTCGATCTTCATCTTGGTATCTGTTCGCCAAACAATGGGAAGAGAGGCAGTGCGATTGGCTGGTCCTATCCTGGAAATTATTTTTTGCATTACTTTTACTAATCAATAGTTTAGTAGACTGATTGGCTTCTGCTTATAGCCAGAGGTGCGCGCGAGAAGAGAGAGAGATGCGAACAGATGTTTTATCGCGCTGGTTGAGACGTCAATAGTTTACATACGGAATTAGTCTTCGCTGCCTCCTGCTGCAGAAGATGCAGACGTCAACGGTTTCGAATATTGCCTGGAATTATTATTATTGCAATAAAATATTAAAATTGTACCTCAAGAACGAACTTGGCGATGAAAACGATCGCAAACAACCAGAGCCAAAAGACGAAAATCTGAAATACAGAGTCAATTTAGAAAAAAAAATTAACGTACCTCAACCACCTTCTCCTCGCTGAGCACTGACCGAATCGTTCTGTTGAGGTAAGAGGTCAGCCTCGGGGGCAGATTGAACCAATCAGCGCTGCAAAAGGTTTATACTATTTGAGGGAGCAGTTCCCATTCAAGGAACTCACGCCTGCTTCAGTACATCATGAGCAGTAGCAACGAATCGATCACTAATCGCGGTAATTTGAGTGTAGATGTCGGAGAATGAGGAGCTACTGATGGAGTGTCTCATTTTATCGAGAGCTGTTTTTAAGTTCAAACAAAAAATTAAGAAAACCCACATTTTGTAGGCCATCTCCACAAGTTTCGAGCCCACTCGTTCATCTACGACCTCCTGTTTTCCCATCGATCGAACGTTTACGAGAGCTCTAGGGAGCAAAACGAGGCGAGGAGTGATGGATCAAAGAGCTATTGTGATTGCAAGGAGATAATGAGTCAGGTCCGGAGGCGCTAACAATAAGATAGAAACGGAACAGCGTAGATCATGATGAATAATCACCGTACGAAGTGCACGTGTGTTGCAGATAAAAACCCTTGCAAGTTGTGAACAACCAAATATTTATCAGGCTCCTCAAATTCAGTGAATCAAATGTGATACACATCCATCGCTCGCATCGATCGCTTCATTGCTCCAAATCTGTAATAATTACTTTATTTCCAAATAAATAACAAATTCGGCTCACGGAAGGATTCGTCTATCCCTAATTCGTCGGTATTTGATTGCATCAATCGCCTCGAATATTATCTGAAAAAATAGAGATGAACAAGAAGAGTCTAATCAAGAACCTCTTGAAGCAGCCGCAGAATGATGACAATGAGCAAGATCTTCAGAAGGAATAATAATACCTGAACAATGGTGAAAAGTTAGCAAAAAAATGCAGCACTTACTGCAATTATGCTGTTCATCTCAAACTCCATCATCAATAGTTTGCCAAGAAACCGGTTGAAGTCAACTGGATATTTGAAGGTGGGTTTCCTGAACGTAAATGATGATAGACTACGACATCGAAATAAACCCAACAAGTCATGCAGAAAAGAATTTGCCACATCCACTCCTCTATTTGTGAAATGAGTGAATCTTGCAGTGAGATGATTGATTGCTAATGCACTGGAAATATAATTTTCCGAGGAAAACAATAAAGAGCAATATTTACGTATTCGTCGCGATGTCCTTCAGGCCAACAGCGCGCTTTTCATCATCGAGAATGGCCCCAAGAACGAGTTGCGCGAGTTCCTTGGCTGGGAATTATTTTTGATTTTGTTTATTGTTAAAAAAAAACAAAAAAAACTCACTCTTGACGTGCGTTAGCCTGCACGTGAGGTAGTCCTTGCCCTTTTCAGATGGACATACCACCATCTCTATCGCTTTGTCGAAAGCCATTCCAGCAGGTTAGAAAACGGGAGGCAAGGGGAAATATCCCTTTGAAGAAAGTAATAAATTGCAGGAAGGATGAGCGATGCCTTGTTCAGCAAGTTCCGGGTCGAAAGACCATCACTCATTGTTTGAGAGAATTCCGGATCAAACGTTTCCTTTAGATACGAGGAATTACCGGCTGTTTTTCGAGAATCGTCTTATCGATTGTATTTGTAGGCATTGTGATTTATTCACAGAGTGATCTAGTGTGAAATCCTCAGGATCTGCCCTTCCCCTCTCTAGTTTGAGGGTAGAAGGGGGAATAAAAGGAGAAATGGAAGGGTGGGGTGAGCAAGTGGTGCGATGGTCAGCTACGCTACAGTGGGAAAATGAAGGGAAATTAAGTGACTCTCCTCATTTCGCGTGCTCTCTCGTCTCTCTGCCTTGTGAAATAGCCATCGATTGGCTACAGAGCAATGAAATGGTTCGGCTCTTATCTGGTGAGTATCGGAAAGCACACGCAACAAGAGGTGGTGACATCATAGCATTCCACATGGCCTCTTGATTCGTTCCAGAGTGAAATAGGTTGTTGACATCTCTGGCGGGATGTTTCAGACTCTGTGGAATTACCTTTCTTTTTCATCTTTCCTTTCTCTGTCCGCGTGGTGAGATAGACAAACGTTCCCGATAGTTCCATCAGCTCTTGATTCACTCTGTTCTGCTACATAGTGTATCCACTTGCTACTTTTCTCTTCCCTGGGCGTTGCTTTCTGCTACTCTGCAGAGTTGTTGACAGCACAGACGTACAAGACTTTAACCCTGCCGTGTTTTCACTGTATCCAGCTGTCGGTTAAAAGTCTCCGGGACGATCCTTTTTATCATTGTAGTTTAGCTGCTCGTCACTTCTTCGAGAGAGATCTCTAGCTTGAGATGGGATAGTCACACTATGATGGTTGCTGCTACACTATAATCGCGCGTCTCATGAGTGTCTAATACGTCTCTACGAAGCAATAAAGCAATAACGATTTGAATAAAATGTCCCCCACTGGACTATAGACATGTGCCAATCTATTGGATGTCTACTTACTACACTTCAGATAAATCGGACCACCATCCTTAAACTTTGACCATGCATTTTCTACTTATTCTGTCCTTAGATCAGGACGTTCTTACTGGCCTAATTTACCCCGCCAGTGGACGTTTCTGTCACAAGTGGAGCACACATAAGAACGACCAATGTCTCTTATCAGGAGAGAAAGCAACGACATGCAAAAAATATATTGAGAAATCGGATCAAATGTTGCAAGAGACAGTCAATGATCTAGCAACATCATCTAGTCGGTTGGATCTATGAATATTTCGGCTAAATCTCCCACTATGTTCGCAACAAAGACTATCAAGCACAGTCAGAGTCCAAATCAGCTTCCTAGGTGGTCCTGATGGCTGCAAAAGTAGCCAAGGTGATCATGTAGAAGAAGCCCTGGGGTCAAGTTTAGGGTCCGTCTTGTTAGTCATTGCGCGAGACGGTGCGTAGTTTAATCGTCTCGCGATGTTTCAAGAGGGAGAGTACGAGATCGAATGATGGAGGCTACACTAGAGATGATCATGAGCGGTTGTTGAGAAATTGACAAAATCCACGCAGAAAAGTTGATAATCTGAAACATGCATAGATCCATTGGACTTCTACAACTGAGCATGAAAGTGTATCAACTCCTTTAGTGTTTCCTTTTGCGGTATTTTTACGATTATTTGACAGAATGAGTCACTTTGTGGTATTTGTAGCTACTGCATTGTGTCTCTAATGCCATCAAAGTCGGCGCCGCGTCGGGTCGGGTCCAAGTCCAAGGGGCGGAGCCAGCGCCAGTCAGCCGTTTGTCCATGTCACGTAAGAGGGTCCGAGGGTCAGAGTGGGCTGGCTCTCCTCGTTTCACCTACTCTCTCGTCGCTCCGACCGGTGGAGGGGGATGATGTTCAACTTTGTATCCTTCTTGCTACAGCCGGTGGCGAGATCGAACGATTGCAGTGGAATGGGAGGAAAGAGAGGATGGAGGATCACCCGAGGTTCAGCGTATAAAAGAGGACGCAGGTGAGATCCAGCGTAAGACTCGGTGGAGAGACATACTTCATGTCATCCATTAGGAATCTTCTCCATAGCATTTCGAATGTAGAATTCCATTATGTCCCATGCGAATTCGGCTATCCATTTTATTATTTGTATTCTCCATCTCTGTCCTCCTACCAAGATAGTTCTTGAATCTTTCATCTCCTTCATCTAGATCCATCTAATTCCCGAACCATTCCATGATCTCAATCCCAGTTCCATTTCCATCATCGTAATTTTCAGAGATGGCCGTCACCCGCACGCAAGTCGTACATCGGAATGTCACCACTAAGAAGCACAGCAAGCAAGAGATCGAAAGGAAGAACGTGGAGGATATGTTCCTCACTGCCGATCTGGAGGACATGGAGCGGATGGAGGAGGAGGTCAAGGAGGTTGGTCTCTCCTCTTCTTCCCATCCTCACATCTTCCTTTCCTTCGTCTTCATTGCACTCTCACACGATGTCCCAAGTCTTTACACCATTTCTTCTTCTCAATGTTGGGTGTATTAGACCAGCCAAAAACGATTCTTGAGAATAAGCACGTACTGGATCGAGAAATAAAGTGAACCAATGTGAATCTTCTGGATCTCAGGCCCGTCCACCCCTGAAGATCGTCTGGCGCAACGTCGCCATCTTCATTGCCCTTCATCTGGGAGCATTGGTCGGTGTCCACCAGTTCCTCTTCGACGCCAAGTGGGCGACTTGTTTCTTCGGTGAGTCTTCCATTAGTCTATTCCTTTCCATTCTAGTTGCATCTTCTTCTTGCCGACTTTCTTTGTCCGCGTCCTGCATCTTATCTTGCCTTAGTCCTACCGCAATTCTCCCCATTCCAGCCCTCCTCCTGGACGTCGGCAGCAAGATGGGCATCACTGCGGGCGCGCACAGGATGTGGGCGCACAAGGCCTTCAAGGTATTTCGCAATGATTTATTTGTTTCGAAATGGATTCATCCATCAATTGTATCGGTAAAGTAATCGACAATTACAGGCCGCCCTGCCAGTCCGCATCTACTTCATGCTGTGGGGAACAGTCGCGTTCCAGGTAAGATCCGAAGATTGTCAATCCTTCTCAATTTGTTGTGCGTCCAATCAGACAAATCTATTGATTGGAAGGACATTTGACTTGGGCTGGAAATGAAGCTCTCTATCTTCAATCGCTTCAGAACGACGTCATAGAATGGGCTCGCGACCACAGATGTCATCACAAGTGGACCGATACGGAGGCGGACCCGCACAACTCGAGGAGGGGATTCTGGTATCTATTTCCGTCTCGAAGACACAGACATACATACGTACTAGATGCATACATACATATTAGATACATACATGCACATTTGTTCAACCATCAGGGTCTAGGCCTGTTGAATGACAATGGGATGTAGACACATCATGATTCAATTCTTGCAGGTACTCGCACGTCGGCTGGCTGTGCGCGAGGAAGAGCGAGAAGCTGAAGGAGATGGGCAAGAAGATCGACCTGTCGGATCTCTTCGAGGACCCGGTGCTCACCTTCCAGAGGAGGTTGGTTCCTAGCGATTGTTATGAGCTCTACCCCGACGAGGACCATACGAATTTGGTCGTGGTTTTATCTAAACTGATTTCAAAGAAAAGCTGAAGTAGATAGATTTTTATTTGCAGACACTACTACCCGCTCGTCCTCCTGCTCTGTTTCATCCTGCCCACCTTCATTCCAGTGTACTTCTGGGGTGAGTCTTGACACTTCTCGCCCAGTTCACTCCTTCTCCGATCAACGAGCATACTGAAGCTGGACTTGCTTCTTTCCAGGAGAGACCGCCTTCAACGCCTTCTACGTAGCTGCGATTTTAAGATACGCCTTCACGCTGAACTGCACGTGGTAAGTACCCTTATTTGAATTTCTGTCTTCATGGTTACATTGCTTATGCTAGAGATGTATAAGCGTGTTCTCTCTCAATTACTGCTACTGCCTCTGAGTCGTGGGTAGAGGTTCAAAGTGTTCTTGTATGAAGATCTTCCCCATTTCAGGCTTATCAACTCGGCCGCTCACATGTTCGGCTACAAACCCTACGATGCCACTATCTCCCCCGTGGAATCAGCCTGGGCGAACATCCAAGCTGTTGGAGAAGGAGGACACAACTTCCATCACTCGTTCCCACAGGTAAGATTGATGGATGTTCAATGAAACCAAACAGATTGACCATGAGTAAGATCGGTACAAAAAAAGTTTTAATGGTAATTGAATGATCTCAGGACTACCGCGCCTCTGAGCTGTCCCTGATGACCAACTGGACGCGTGCCGTGATCGACTTCTTCGCGGTCTTTGGACTGGTGTATGACAGGTACGGCAACCTCCGCCTTCGATTCATCCCTAACATGCGAGAAGTAAACTGAAGCTTGGATGGACGTTTATAATTTTCAGGAAAACAGCCTCGGAAGCGTCCATCAAGTCGCTCAGTCAAAGGAAGGGAGACAGCAGTGGACATTGGCATCACTAGATTCCCTTTTCGAGCTCATGAGACGTTAAAGATCAGTTCTCGATTTCTCCCCCCCCTGTACTATAGCTCTTGTTGTTTTGCCGACTTTTGCCAATTGATCACGGGTTCTTTATCATGTAATAAAGTATTTTGCTCATATTATAATGGTGCATACAATGGGCCATTAAGCCATTATTTGTTCATAGACAGGCGTGGTCATTCTGACGAATTAGTGAGGCACCTCTCGGTCGTTCAGAGCGTCGTCGTCGTTGTCGTTGTTCTCTTTGTCGTTGTCGTCATCGTCGTCGACCGCAGTAGTTACCTCAACGAAGAACATGTCTCAGGAACAAACAAATTAGAAACCTTGGCCTGCCACATCATCGACTTAGCAAAGCTAATCCAAGTATCGAAACTTCCAGGCATGTCGGGGTTCTTTCTATGAATAATCTCGATCGAATCGACCAGTCTGATTGCTCGCTCGAGGAAATTGGGCGTGTCTGAATGAAGAATTTTGATCTCTTCTAATTAACAAGAGCAGTTTTGAACCCCTAATCTCCTTGAATATCGACGGGATTGTAGTGTCCAGGATGAGTCGCTCGACGGGATGCGCATGCAGAAGCGGGAGAATGTCGTTGCTGCGAGATTTTGTAATTTCGAAAATCGCATGTCTCGAACTTACGAATTCTGCTCGGTGAAAGACGCCACGCCCTTGATGACGATCTCTTCCACTGTAGCGTAGAGCAGCGAGTGTCTGATCGTAGAGTAGGGTGATCGTCTATCTCGCCTCTCAAACCGGTGAGTAGTCTACCTGATAGTGGCAAGAACGCCCTCGTTCAGAGGGAAGCAGCAGAGCCCAAACTCGATGCGCTCGATGTGGGAGCATCTCTTGAGCAGCTTGGTCAGCGCTTGCCGCACACCCGTTCCATTGGTGAAGATGTCGCCAGAACGCGCCTCGACTATCTGGAAAGCATTACATACGTAAGTTATTGGCTAAAACGCAGTTACACAGGGAGTGGTCGGGACACTCTGAGGATACTCACCAGCTCATCCTCGACAGTGCTCCGTATCGGTAGAATCTGCCAATTGTCCACACCGAAGTGGACTAGATCCCTGCAGAGAAGTCGTTCCATTGGTGGTGACTTCGGTTGCGAAAGGTAACGCGTCCCAGGTTCATTGGACAAGTAGGGATTAAAAAAGCTTGATGTACCTCCCCAGAATAGTCAATCTCAGCTCGGGAGGAGCATCCTCTGCGTGGACCCAGGATAAGATCTTGATCACAGGGAGTCTCTTCCGATCGGAGATGAACTCACTGGCAAGAGTGTTCCAGAGAGGAGAGATCTGAGATGGTTCGAGTACTTCTTCGGTTTCTGGCCCTCCTTTCCCTAGCCCTCAATATCGTTCATTCCTCGTAATCATCAGTTTACCCCTCGATGGAAGGTTGAAGGGGGCCAGAAAGGCTGATATTCGTATTCGTATATCAGCCAATGCCTAACATTCGGCAATGGGCATTCGTTTTCAAAGGGTCAGATGGTCAAGGGGTGCGCTGATTAATAAAAACGTGAAATACCCACCAATTTGAGCTTCTCGACGGGCTGATTTCCGACTTTGAGGATCTCGCGGACAATGTCTGATGGCAGACCGTTGAGGTTGAGAGTTGAGAGGTCGAGAGGGGTCTCGTCTTGAGAGGACATGGGAAGGCTAAAAATAGAGGATATGAAGATGAGGACATTACATGGGGGCATTGATAGACTGCAAATGGGGCGTGAACAACGACTAGACAGCTAGAAAAAACAGAAACTGTTTAATCGAAAGAGATACTATATAGTTGTTTAGTTGCCGATGAGAGAAGAGAGAAATAAAGAAGAAGGAAGAGATGGGGAGGATTAGCTGCTGTTTCTCCGCACTGATGCTCAGATTGCCAGTTGATTAAGAAAGTAAAGCAATAGAGGATAAGCGCCCCAGCAATGAATTACTAGTTTTTTAGTTGCCCATGAGAGAAGCGAGTGAAGAGATGAGGTATATAGAAGAAACGAGGAGATATGAGAAAGATACGAGGAGGAGTAGATGTTGCCATGCACCCGATGCGCACTTCGCAGGCGTCGAGATAGCAACGATGAGAGAGTGTTATAGCTGGATTTCCTTTCCAGAGAAATAGAGACTCCGGATGCCGGACTAAATGACGGAATCCGGACTAAATGACGGATTCCGGAATGAAGAGCCGTGTAATAGGTCGGTAGCCGGTGGTCACAGCATCTTATGCCTGGATTACGGTGCATTTTTCAGAAATATACAATTAAATAATTCGCACGTACTCAACAATGGAGATTTGCTCGAACAATGATCAATTATTGATTGAAATGAGGTCGATTTGCATTCTTCCTTTTTCTTCTTTTCCTCCTCTCCCTCCCCTCCTCCCCTCATTCCACACTCGCCCGCTCGCCCCGAGTAGTCGCCTCCCCTCTCCAGCCATTGCGCCTCCGAGGATACGAAGGTATGCACAGCCCCTGGATCCCCGGGGTACCGGGTTACGGTACACATGGAAGGTACCGGGTTTGGGCCAGGGTACTGTACCAAGGGGCTGGGTACGGTACCAGGACTACAGTACCCCCATCTGCAGATGACTCGCTCGAGGTTGTGGCTGCTGCTCCTCTTCTTCCTACAGGCGAACGACGCGGTAGCTCCAAATGAGTGCTCTAATCCAATGCCGCTGCCTAACTGGAACCGCCCCGTCGAGTGAGATACCGTAACCTAGTGTACCCTACCGTACCCTACCGACACCTACCACACCCTACCGTACCACCGTACCACCCCTCCCCAAATGTGATTTCCAGATTGCAACAAGCCGATGCGTTCTTTGACCACAATCTATGTCTCGACGGCTACAATTGGGTGAGAAATCGAGTATGCAGATGTAACCTACCGTACCATAGAGTAGCCTACCGTAATCCTACCGTATCCTAGAGTATCCTACCGTACCCTACCGTACCCTACCGTATCCTTTCATTAATTGCCGTTCAGGTCTGCTATATCGATCGATCGTGCTCCGATGATCCGAGCGTACAGGGGCTCCAGATAGTTAGATCGGCTGAGAATCTAAAGCGGGCGAAGGAAACCTGCAACGCCATGTTCGCTATTCAGTCAGTTTTATAATTTAAAAAAATGCGTTATTTTTTATTTACTTGCAGACCGCATTCGAACACCAAGTGGCGCGTTGTTGTGCAGGCAAGAAACGGTATCATATGTTTTTTTAAAAGATTTATTTATTTATTTTTTATTTGTTTTTTCAGTGGCGATCGGTCAATCGGTTACATTCGTTTTCAATTGCTTGCCGCTGTTCGAGTGCAGGCCGAGCGGCTCTACGGCAGTGGCGAGCAAGCCCTCTGACGCGCCGAATAATATCGGTTGTTATTGTTTGTGTTTTTGTTTTGACGCTGTTTTCCAGTTCGCGGTGAGACAAAGGATATGAGGGGCCGGTACGAGGGCAAAGTGCTCATGTGCGAATTCATGATTGTCTCGAAAGGAGGGACAGGCAAGGTGGAGAGGTCTTGCATGTAAAATGGTGCAAATTGTTGTCATACTCAGATTCTCGGACGCGGCAATGAATGGGCCGGAGTCGTGGCTCCTGCCGCCCCGGGGCACGATCAGAAGAACTCCTTCGACTTCGCACAGGGCGTTCAGCATGAAGTCAATGTGAGAGTATTAGGTAAGGAATTGGTTTAATTCCGAAAGATCAAAGATCAGGCACTTCTTTACTTTAGGCGCCATAGCAAGTAACCGCGCTCTAGTTGATGGGTAACGAAAAATGAGAGAAATACCCATATCATGGCGCCTAAAGTAAAGAAGTGTCCAAAGATCATCTTGCTGAACTAACTGTATAGTTCTAACCACGCCTTAGCCTACATAGAGGCACAGGTGGGACTGACAAAGCACACATGAGATGACACGGTTGAGGTGTCTCTTAGACTATGAGAGACTATGAGACACCTAAACCGTGTCAGCACAGCCCACATGATCATTCAGAAGAAAGAGGCTGCGAGTTGAACATACAGTACCGCGTATCCGACGCGATCGATGAGGATTTCAAGCCGGTGAGCATTTTCGAAATTCGAGTCTCTCCATTTCGCACGCTCTCTCGTCGGTCAGACCGGCGAGAGAGCGTGCAAAACGAGGAGAGTTGTTTCGAAATGCGATTTCCTTGCAGTACAACCTGGACCGCCGCGAGATCTCGTGCCCTGCGACTTATTATATGAGGTACCGACTCTCTCATTTCGTACTGCTCTCTCGTCGGTCAGAGAAGCGAGAGAGCGGGTGAAGTGAGGAGGGTCAGACCATGGTTGGCTTGGCAAGAAATGACTCTCTTCATTATACACGCTCTCTCGGCTCTGTGACCGGTGAGAGAGCGCGCGAAGTGAGGAGAGTCAGACACTGGTCGGTTCAGAATGGCCACAATCGAGAGCAATTTGGCCAACGCGAGGCTGAATTTCGGGACGATTAAGGGCATGCGCTGCAAGAAGGGCGACGGGGGGCGATCCCATATTGAGGTACGTCTCTTCATTTCACACACTCTCTCGCTTCTCTGACCGACGAGAGAGTTCGCGAAATGAGGAGAGTCATTTAGGTCGAGGACGAGAAGGGAGTGCTTATGCCCGTCAGCTCGGAGAAGCTGGTGCACTGCGCGAGGAAAAGTGAGCAGCGGCGAGGAAGGGGGCGGAGCCTAGAGGGGGCGTGGCCTGTTCGGAACGTTTTATTCCAGACTGCACGATGTGCGCGGTGCCGGCATGCCCACCAACGGCCAAGTGCGCGCACGTCGTAGTCAATGCGACTGCTTTTGGATCCTGCGGGCACCTGAAGGTTGGTTATCAGTGATAACTTATCACATAAATTATTTCGCAAGGGCACAGGCAATTGACTAGACACTAGGTTCAATATACCAATCGGATAGTGCAAAAAAATTCGAGGCACTTCTGAATTTTTCAGCCCTAAAATCACTGAATAATCGATAAATTTGCAGTGCCAGGACGCGGACCACCGTCTTAGCATCAGCGGGATACGGCATGATAAGGAGCCGGTGGGTCTTTGATCTTTGAACTCTCCCTGATCTTTGATCTTTGAGGTGTGCAACACTGCGACCAAGAAGTGGGAGCAGGGAGGCGTCGAGGTGCTGGATGTGCGCTGCGTGAAGGGTAAATTAAAAACAACAACAACAAAATAACAACAACAACAAACAACAACAATAATAACAATAACAACAGCAAACACAGATGGCTGCCCGGACGCGCATTCTACAGTCAAGACGAGAGATGCTGAGACGGTTATTGATTATTAATTATTACAATAATAATTAATAATTTTAGTTTAACATCACGGACCGCTCAGTCGTGTGCAAGGCAGAGTCGGACGTGATCGGGTTCGATTTTTATTATTTTCGAAAATAAATCACTTTGCGATTCGCAGGTACTCGAATGTCAAAACTAAAGCGCAGGTGCTACTGAAGGAAATCGTCTGCAATGTGGGTTACTGTAGCTTTGGTCTTTGATCTTTGATCTTCGATCTTCCAGTCCTCGATCGGTCAATGGTACGAGGTGCCTGAGGGCAAGGGCGACCCGGCACCGTACAAGAACGGCACACTCGAGTGCCAGGGTGAGCAGCGATCTTTGATCTTTAATCCCTGATCTCTGATCTCAGCCCGCCCCGCTGCCCTCGCGCAAGGCAACATTCTGATCTACTCGGGCATCGCACTGGCCGTTATTCTGGTGATTGTCGGTCCGTCCTTTGATCTTTGATCTTTGATCTCTGACCCCTGATCTTTGATCTTTCAGGCGCGGTCCTGCTGGTCTTTCTCTGCCTCAGCAGGAAGCGGAAGAAGGCTCGCGAGTCGGCGCTCAAGGTATTGTTTTTGTTTTGGTTGTCGTTGTTTTTATTTTGGTTGTTATTGTTTCCAATTCCAGCAAGGTTCGGCGACGAAACTGTCGAACGGCTCGAATGGCTCGCAATCCAAGGAGTCCAAGTCGGTGTCGAAGGCGAACAGCACGGTAATAATGATCAGAAAAACAATAACACGCAAAACAAAAACAACAACAACGACAATAACAAATAAACAACTTGCAGCGCTCTGTGACCGGCGCGAGGACGAAGAAGACTGAGGAGAGGGTACGGTTGGGGTTACGGTAGGGTTGCGATTGGGTTACGGTACTCGGGTTACGGTAGTATTATCGATTTTCCAGTCGAAACCGCCCGAGGCTCCGTCTATCGTCAACACGGACCAGCTCAAGAAGCTGCAGAAAACGGAAGAAGAGAAGAAGATCAAGGTAGGGCCGGGAAACGCCAGGACCGGCTTTTAGCACAACCACCTTTCAGACGGCTCTGGCGACGGCTGCGCTGCTCGAATCATCGAATGTGGAGACGGAGAAGCAGCCGCCCGTGGAGCCCGGCAAGGGTACGGTAGGGGTACGGTAGGACGGGACTACTGTGGTACCGTAACTGTATGCTACCGTACTTCATTTCAGGCAGCCGAGACGAGATGATCCCTGAAAAGGTTCCGGACGTACCCAAGGTATTCGATACTTAATCTTTGATCTCTGATCTTTGATCTCTGCAGGAGAAGTCAAAAATTCGACCGAAGAAGGCCAGTCTCATCCAGCCTGCTGCCAAAGAAGAGACGCAACCGAAATTCGGGTATTTCTCTGAAGCCGGCGAATAGCGCACCTAATTCCCGGATGCAATTCCCGGATCTACCGTAATCCTTCCTTGCAGGATCCCCGATGCGCCCGTCAAGAAGGCTGCTCTCAAAGAGGCACCCACGCAAATTGTGAGAGCCGTAGAGCCGTAGATTTGGCGAGAGCCGGCTTTTCGACAGATCCGGCGTTTAGCAAAACCATAACCGGGTTTTGCTTGCAGCCGTCCTCGGCCATAGCCAAGACGCAGCTGGGAGGGCCGGAGTCCGACGACGACGAGCAGGAGCAGCCCATGGTGAGGGGCTATTTGCCGGCTCTGGAACCGGAGCCGGCGAATTACCGGATGACTAATTTCCGGTTTCAGTGGAACAACCACCCCGCCGCGCCTGCTGCTGCTGCTACTGCACCAGCGGACCCTCTGGTGCGATAGGGTAGGGTACGGTAGTCCAGTTGTCGATTCGCAGGAGGTCGAGAAGAAGATTGACGAGAAGGCCGGCGCCGGCGAATCGGCTGCGACAAAGGCGGTGAGGTTCCGGCTCTTGTGTAACCGAATTGCCGGCTCCCGCTAACGGCTCTCGATTGCAGACGCAGAGCGCTGAGAAGGTCGCTTCCGCGGAGCCGGCTGTGCCAAAGGCGGTGAGAAAGTTTCCGGCTCCCATTTGCCGGCTCTCGTTCCGGCTCTGAAAAAGCAATTGCAGAATCCCAAGATGACGAAGGGCGACTGGGCCAGGAGTGAGTTTTGTCGGCTTTGTCGGCATTTTCCCTTTGATCTTTGAAATTCAGGCAACATGCGGCCGAATCTGATCAAGGACGAGCCCAGCGACGGCTTTTCGTCGTCCAAGAAAAAGATCAAAGAGCACGGATCGGAGAAGAAGTCGGGCGATTCGGGCAATGAGCTGGCGTCGGAGACGGAGAAGCCGCGAGCAGCCAAGGAACCCAGCAAGAAGGTCGGTCTGGCGGCAAAGATCAAAGGGCAAATGCCGACCGAGCAGGTTGACGGCACGCAGCCGCCCACCGAGCAGGCGCCCGAGGAGAACTAATAGACGGCCCCCGGACCTGGATCCCGGCCCCACACTTTTCTCGGATCAAGAACATACTCATCTCGAGATAAACAGGAAAAGATCTTGTTATAGTTGCAAAACATTGTTTACATTAACAGAAATACGACTACAATACGACCTTATACCTTATTAATAAGTTCGATTTGATCTCATCGCCTCACAATATTATCAGATATTGATGTACTATCGACGCAAGATTTTCATGTTCATACACTGTAAAACTAGACATATACAATTTGTTGAATGCTCCAAACAGTTTGTAAAATCGAATCTAACCATATTATGAGTTTTCCATGCGATAGGATGTAGGAATCAGCATCAGAACGTCGGATCTGCATGTACCGTCTGCAGCACTTTCTGCTGCTCCAGCGTCGCTGCTGATGATCGTATCGTGCTCCAAACAGTTTGTAAAATCGAATCTAGTCATATTATGAGTTTTCCATGCGATAGGATGTAGGAATCAGCATCAGAACG
>LS587758.1:6712-19928 GCA_900490775.1 Pristionchus maxplancki | reverse complement strand
TGTTTTTGTGTAATTGTTTTTGCTTTCGTGTATTTGTTTTTATTTTGTTCTTCTGATCTTCCGCTTTCGCTCTTTACCTCCTTCCTTGTTGTACACCGCCAAAACATGTGAGTGATTGATTAGTTTGAGCGGTTTTGGAAGCGAAACTGATTGAGCCTCCTCATTCCTCTCGATCTATCGTTCTACCGAGATATAACTCAACTTTCTGACCGGCCAAATAGGAATAAAACGCAATCTGCCTCCTCATTTTCCATGCTATTTCGTACCACCGAGAGCTGAGATACCATGGTCACACTCCCCCTGTAAGAAACAATAACTCAAGAGCGGAGGCAATCGAGCAACGAAACTGCGAGAGAACCAACGAGAGATCAAGAGCCCAATTTCTTTCTTGGAACTCGTGCTCCTCTTGACCAGACTCGTATTAGGAACCGCAAGTATAGAAATTAGTATCAGGGGATCAAGGATCGTCGATTAAAGATCAAAGATCAACATTTCAGCCGAGACGTCTTCGTCCTCATGGAGATCTTCTTCGTCGGATCATTCTGGAGCGGGACTGTGTCGTGAGTTATTGATTATTACTAAATCTTAAAATTATCGATTGATTTTCCAACGGGTTTAATTTTGTTACACTTCGCTTGAACCACACCCATGCACAACTCGCTTACAAGCAAGGTTATCGGAAACTGCTATACTCTTCCGTATTACCTAACTAGCGATAGATCAATAGAGGTAGACGTCTCAGACAGCCAAGAAAATTGACAACTCGAATGTTTTGATCATTGGCCAGTTATGGGATCAACAAACAACTCACAACTAATTTGTCTCTAAAGAAATGTCTACGTGAATTTTCCCCGGCAACATTCTTGTTTATGATGCCGCAAATAACTTGGTCTTTGAAACGTGGGTTCATTTATTTCCAATAAATCTGTATCTGCATAGTTAGTCAAAGAGAATTGGGGATTCCCTCATTAATCTTTAAAATTTGGGCAATGCATTTTTCCACTCTGACAAAAATAGCTCTATTTTTGGCCATTTCCACTGAAAACGAGCGATGAATAGAGTCCGCACTCTAGTCCAGATAATCGCAGTATTTGCTGCCCATTTGTGTGAAAATGAAGCACAAGGAGGGGCGCAAATAATTCATGGGTGTTATGCAAGGGAGAGTGGGAAAACAGCATTGTTGGATAGAAGACGCACGCACGATAAGGCTTACAGAGTTGAGTGAAACTGTGCAATTTTCAAATTGTTGGTTTTTCGCGGACGACCATATTTATTGCCCAGTTATTATTGTTAACACTATTAACTGCTCAGGATAAAGTGACTCGATATTTATTGCACAGGGAAAACAGTGAATGAAAAACAGACGATATAAATTGAGCAGGAAAATTGCCGAACACATGAGACGAGAAAACTGAACAGGTTTTATGGTCGAATCTTTTCCTGGGCAAGAAATATTGCCGACACTATTTATTGGCCAATTAATATTGGATTTCGATTTTGACTTTTTAACTGGCCAGGAAATAATGTCGGCAATATTTCCTGATGAAATTAATTAATTTTCAAAATTAATTAAATGAGATAATTTTTTTAGAAACGGTTACTACGGGCTTGGGTGAGTGGTTTAATAACAAAATATAGTAATGATTAGTGATAGGCGACCGTTAGGAGGTTAATTATTAGTTCGTTAATGAAATTATGATAAGTTAAGTTAATGCATTTGACCATGTTACTCGAACTTATCGATGCTACTAATGTTGATAGTGATTAGAAATATCAATAATATGAAAACAGCAGTAATATCTATTACGATAGTGACCTAGGGGGGGGTATGCTGACCTTCACTCATCTGCACCTGAATCAGCATTTGAGCGATTCATGGGCTGACTCTGACTCCTTCCTACGTCATCTTCCGCAGATTCTGCCGCTGCCGTTTCTTCTCCTTCGTCGGCCGTATCTCCATAGTCATAATCTTCTTCGTTGACGTTGTCGACCGCATTATTCTTTTTCATCGAGTCCTTGACCTTCTTGGGTGGGAAGACACCTCGCTTGGCTATTCTCTCCGTAACCATCTTCTGCAGCGTCTTCTTGAAGTCGGCCAGATTTTTCCCGTTCGCCGAGGTCACCAACTTGTATGGTGCCATATTGGCGATTATAGCTGGAGTGATAAATATTTATTAGCGCTGATATCCAAGTCTCATTGCACCTGTTATTGCTCTGCTCTGTGCCGAATGGATGTATACAGAGCAATTGTGATTCCCTTTCTTTATTCCTGCCACAGTTGGGCTGTCGAACATAAGCCTTCTGAGCTTCTGAGAATGTATATTTAATTTTTAGTTTTGTATGTACGATCAACTCACGTAATTCTCGACCTTAGTGTAGATGCTCATCTTGTTCATCCGATCTCGTATTGCTTCCTGTCCCCATGCACTTCCGCATTCTCCTCCCAATATGCAGCAGTCTACCTGGTTGACCGTATCTCCCGATTCTAAATTGTAATTATATAGATTGTAATTAGCGAGTAACTCAACCGTTTTTATAATCTGCGCAGTCGACCCCTTTCCTCGCTCCTGCGATGTGGGGATAGTCGTCTGCGAACAATTCGGCTACATGGCTCAAGTCTTCGCCGACCACAAAAAGGAATGTGGGGCATTCTCTGTCGACCGCATCAATGAATATGTCCTTGTTATTCTTGAGATCCTGTAACATGATTGTACATTTATCTCATCAGGATTGCAAGTTGACAATGCTACCCTTAAAAATAATTTTTTTTTAAAAAGACACCTCGTGCTCAATAAATGCGAGTATGCATCGCTGCTTCCCGAATCCGTCGTTCTTCATTCTGTGGGCGACCAAAGTAGTAGTGAAAGCGATGCATGGATCGAGCTCTCTTGCTATTAACTGTAATGACCACGTTCTGGTGAATTGAGTACCATATTCACACCTCCATTATTGGCGTTGGCGCATACTCAATGTCCCGCAGTACCTTGTCCTCCAGCCTCTGGCCTTTCCATACCATAGCCCTGTGTGTATAACAAATAATAACAAATAAAATGTTGATATCACAGGAATGCTCTATGCGATTTTGATTAATTTTGAATCCCTCGACGATGCCATACTTACTTGATGGCTGCTACTGTTTGCTTCCTTTGTTCCAGGCTCTTGTCGATTAGTATAGCGTCTTCTTGTCGAACTCTTGCACCCATTAGAACATATTGCACCATTTGCGGGTGCTCTTTCAGTCTCTACAAAATATTTAATGTAGAGAATATCTAATTTCTGATGTAGAGGGAGAAAATATGAAATGAAACAAATACCTCGACCTCATCGTCTATATTTCCAATTTCCCCCGCAATATTGCTGAGATGTTTGTCGGCCGTTTCAGTGCACACCCTTCTTGCATTCATGAATATCTTGACGAACTCCACTCTCTCCAGATTGGGAGATATCTGAAATTACAGTATATTATAATTCATTTGAAATCATGCAGTACTTACTTGCATTACATTAAGTAGCATGTTGAACATAGCAAGCGGTAGCATTATTGGGCGAGCGAGAGTTTGGTTGTAGTATTTTAGATTTTCCTTCAGTTTTTTATTGACGAACGACTGGGTTAAATCCTCAATGTCCAGCTTGGTCGTCATTATGACGTCACGTAAGTAGATCATCTTATAATATTTATTTTCATTGTATGAGTTTAATTTCGTACCTTGACGCGGTTTGAGAGGTTTCCATTTTCACCATCATTGGTCATTGTCTTCACTAGTGATATATTGTGGTCGGGAATGTTGACCGAATTCACGTCCAGTACGCGAACGAGTACCTGTAGTGTGTGCCATAATTTTCGACATTAAAACAAAGAGCCACTCACGTGAGCGAATGGGTTCGTCTTCTTTCCCGAACTCATAACTTGACTTGCCGAGTCGTTCTCTACATGTCGTATTTGTTCTTGACGCTCCATCGGTATCGGCTGTGAGAATGCAGCCGCGTTTTCGGCAGGAATTCTCATCCGATGGACGAATCCATTGGGTGCATTTGTCGACCATATAGTTTGAATGTTGGATTCTTCTAGAGTCTGGTATTTTCCTGGATGAAACTTGATCAGACGCTCTGCCAGCCGTCTGAAGGCCTGCACCATCTCCATTCCTTGGTGAACAAATATCCTGCAACTATGGTTTGCCTACGGTTTAGTCATTGATTCATACGTTTCTCTTCCCGTTTCCGTGTCGACCTTCCTGTATCCACGAATTATGACAGATAGTATATTCTTGTGGCCTTCCATTATGTCGATCATAAGACTTCGTATTGCGTCGTGGTCGTCCGTGTGCAGTTGTCTGTTCCATTCGATGTCGGACACATGAATCTTAAATTTTATTATCGTTCAGACTGAGCGTGAATCTCGCTTACCGCTATAGGGGTTTCATTCACCGACCGTATTTGCTTAGCAACGAGGGACACACATTCTTCTGCAGATTTAGTCTTCACTGCATCCTCCTTCCTCTGTAATCAGTTGATTTAACTTTCTTTAGATGGGCATAATGATATATACAAATGTAGACTCACCGTGATTCCCAGTACTCCCGGACGTACATTGATGTCTGACACGCTGCGTAGCTGGTCGCCGATTATCTTGACGTGATTATTTCTGGCTTCCTGGCGGAGTTGAACGTATTCGTTTTCTGTTGTTGAATTTTGTCGTTCCACTAGCGCCGAAATGTGTTCCGTAGTTGATCTTATATGGAGAAGGAGTTCCTGTTCGAGTAGATTGTCGATGTTCTTCTCTGTCGTCTTATCCGCTCTCTCTTTTTCTACTGGGTCCTCGTCGTGCGTGGCGAACTTGCCACTCTTTCTTCTCGACTGCCTGTTGTATGACTTCTTCTTCTTCTTCTTGGTTCCGTTGTTGTTGTTATTGTCATCTCCTTCGTCGGGCATATGTCTCTTGCGTGGGAGAGAGGTTACGTCGAATTGCATGTCCTGTATTTAGTTATCTGTCCATACGTGGTTCTTTTAGCATGCTATGTAATTAGTAGCTCACAACAAATGCTCACCTCGTCGAACGCAAAATCCGCTGCCTTCGTTCCTCGTGCTCTTGGGGTAGACGAACTGATTGGTATGGGCATGATGGTAGCGGTGACGTCGTGCAATGCAGCATCGTGCTGTTATGAATGATTTGTGAATAATAAATTAATAAATTTTTAAATTAATAAAAAACGAATAATAAATTTGTGAATAATTAATTTGTGAATAAATTTGTACTATTTTATTTTCTGATTTAGTGTGAAACAATTTGGTACCTGTGATGCTGCGATTATTTCTTCCTCGTTGTTTTGAGTCTCGTCGAGCGTAGTTTGATCTTCTGGACGTTCGGGGATTGTGGCCTTTATTATTTTTTTATATATATATCTATATATGGATAGAATATACCTCGAGCATATTAGGATCTCCTGCTTCTGTAGGCGGTGCCTCTCTCTCTTCTGTCGGTGTCTCCCTCTCTTCTGTCTCCGTTGGCGGGTTCTGACGGTTTGAAAAAAATGCCCATGAACTAATGTGATACCATACCTGGAGCTGTAAATCGCCTGTCTCCGTGTCTCGTGTGTCGCTGATGCTTTCGTCGACCGGAATTGTGATCGTCTGAGATCGCTTCTTCGTAGGCTTTGTTTTTTCTTTCCGACTTTCTTCGTCGTCTTCGAGTGGCAGTGGCAGTGGTGCTCTGTCGGCCATCTGTAACTAGTTTTTATATTTACTTTAATATTGATATGCTATGGGTGATTAATATTATTTCCTTATTATATTTCTACTCACTTTATTACAAAAGTTCGTCCATTGTGACCTTTTCTTTGCTTCTCTTCCTTCTTCGTTGGCTGCCTGTCGAACGGACGTTGGTTGTGTTTTCTGCTATGTTGTAGTATTAATTAAAATGGCGTGTAATGATTACCAGTATTGGCTGGGCGAGCAGAGATGCTAGTTCACTTGGAGTTGAAGATCCCCGACCATAGTCATCTATTTGAAACTGTGACGGCTTCAGTGATCCTTGGACGATGTCTTCGTAATTGATGTCTTGTTCCGCGGACGGTGGTGTACCGGGAGGAGATTCCTCCATCTTGAAAGAAAATTATTTTAATAACAATAAAAAGAAACTTATTCAATAAGAAAATAAATACTGCGATACGACGATATTGTGCTTAAACTCTTAGGAAATGGCGTGAGACATTATATTACTTGTGAGTGCGCGTAGTTGTATGAAAATCAAATCTATTACATAATTATTAAATAAATACTAAAGAAACATTAAATTTACACCAGTGAAATGATTCTGTCTCTATCTTCAGGATTTTACTTCTCCATTGATTGGTATTACTGTAGATTTCGTGACCTCTTATTTGGAAAATGGGAGCCACTGTAATAGTCTCGTGTGGAAGTGTCCGGGTTACTGTAGGATATGCAGATTTTAGGATTTTTAGGCGACTTTTTCTTTTTTTTTCCTTTTAGCGCTTGTTACGTATTTTCTTGTTAATCTTTTTTTATTTTTTTATGTTAATATCATTTCTATACTTTCAGGCAATTGTGTGCGTCGGTTTTCCGTCCAATTTTTTGCTGCAATGTGAGTTATTTCGACCTTTATTGTGTTAATTATGTGTATATATATAATAGGTCTGGTGGGCGAGGAGATGGATCGACCACTCAAGAAGATGCGGTCACCAAGGCTTATCGTGATAGCATCATTTATACGGTCAACCTCGGAACGAAACACTTCACGCCTCTCCCTGCGCGGGAGATTGTTCGGAATCGATGTTGTGAGGAGTGGTGTAATCTCGATATGACTACGTGAGTATTTTTTTTCATTGGTTCTACGGTGTGTTACACATTTTGAGGATGGATATTATCATGGTTCGCGCCGGTTTCGTTCGAGCCCTCGATGAAAATGTTTCTCGTCAATCGTTGAAGAGAGTTATTACGGCCTTCATTCATAACCGGTGAGGCAGCTTATGTATGAATTTATGCGTTTATTCTTTTGTAGTATCACCTTGCCTCGTCGGGTCGGCCAAGCTGACGAAACATCAATGAAGATGAATCTTATTATTGCCGACAAGCCTGTTTGCAAGATAATGTTTCTTGAAATCCTCGGCATTCCTGAATATGAGTGAGTGAAGTTCCTTCTAGTTCCTTCTAATTGTTTCTCATTTTTTATTTTCCAATTGTTGAGATTTAGGTTCAAGAGACTGATTGGTTGTATTGCTACGGGTGAGCCTTACGTCTCTCATCGGCGTGGATGTGGTCGGCTTCCCGATAAGACACTGAGGGCTATCGCTCGTATTGGCGTTTCGGCATCGGTGCATGGTCAGTGGAACCCGTCTTCTGGTGCCTATATGATCGGCCGTGGAGTGAGGAAGAGGTTTGCGTGCGTATGTTAAGATATTTATGTAACTCGATTTGAAGTGATGTATTGCGCACGAATTCGAGGCGAGGTACGTTAGACGAAGAACTTCTCAAGTATTACGTTAATATCGGAGTTCGTCGTCGAGGGGTAGTTCATTTTGTTCATGAATAATTGTCGTTTTCGTATTGTTCGAGTGCGTTGTTATTTGTTTGTATTAAGGTCGACAGCTTTATGAGATGTGATTATTGCGTTACTTTGGACGGCGAGCATCGGCGAATCACGAATCTTGTTCGGTTGAATAATGCGCGAGGGTCGACAACGGGGCGAAGAAATCGAGCCGGCGCTGTTTCGTATACCGCGCAGATGTATATGGACAAGGTTTACGCTAAGCGGCGGGAGGTGTTGTATCGTCTGTTCGGCCGGTATAAGAATACGAGGAAGGCACTTGCGGACGGTGACGATACTAATCCTCCTCGGGATTTCGATTCCGTTCGACTGGAAGAGGTTATTCCTGCGGAGGATGTTGAACTTCGGAATTATTGTACGTTGCTAAACGAGCAAGCGAGCAAGGCACATTTGACGTTCGGCATCACTGTCCAGCAGATACGACAGTATGAGATTCTGGATATGGACGACGATGCGGTTGATGCTTATATGGATGGACTATTTCTTGATATTGAGTCGGCTGCTGATGAGGAAGATGGAGTTGACGGTGTCGATCATCATGTATTTGTCGGACATGCGGAGGATGACGGTGATATGGACGGCGGAGTTCAGCCCGGTGCTGCCGACTTGCTCAACGATATCCACGATTCTATGGCTCAAATTGCGTCCGACCTTAGCCCTAACGATACTGTTGCACGACAGAATGCTGGTCTGCTGACAGCGCTCGAGCGGTTGACTCTACTTCGGAAGTTCCACAGCGAGCATATAAGGTGATATTTTCTATTACGTATTCGTATGTATATATATATATTCTGACCTTTGAAGTGCTGAGCGAGTTATTGCGTATAGTGCGCTCGAGACCGCAGCTTTACTTCCTCAGTCGATGATTACGTTCACTGCAGACGCCATGTCCAAGCAAGCAACAAAGGTATTGCTCAAAGGCATTGATTCATTCATTGTAGTATACTGTTCTTTTAGTTGCCTATCAAGGATAAGAGTAAGGACGACGAGACTGTGGGGCGAATTGACTGTTATTTGACCGGGCTCCAGATGAGCGTTGCGGTCGAGCATAAGGTTCCGCGTCCGAGCGTTGTTCGAGAAGAAGTCAGTCGACGAACTGAGTTGATGGAGCTCAAGAAGAGGATGAAGTCCAACCCGAATTCGTATTCTGTCGCCGACAAGGAAGCAGTTGATGATGAGCTCGTGCGATTCGAAGAAAAAGATGTCGCAGCTGCCTCTGGTTTTGGTCTGGTCAACAATGATTTCCTTTATCCTTACCCCGACGAAGCGCCGTGTACTGATGCACTTGTTTCGAATATTCTATATGTTCTTGCGTCCGACCAAGTGACTGTGGCCCCTATGTGTATTGCGCTCGTCCTCGATAATGGGAGCACTAACAAGAGCATTTATACTCTTCNTGCTATGTAATTGGTAGCTCACACCAAATGCTCACCTCGTCGAACGCAAAATCCACCACTGCTTTCGTCATTCGTGCTCTTGGGGTAGACGAACTTATTGGTATAGGCATGATGGTAGCGGTGACGTCGTGCAGTGCAGCATCGTGCTGTTATAAATGATTTGTGAATAATAAATTAATAAATTTTTTAATTAATAAAAGACGAATAGTAAATTTTGTGAATAATTGATTTGTGAATAAATTTGTACTATTTTATTTTCTGATTTAATGTGAAACAATCTGGTACCTGTGATGCTGCGATTATTTCTTCATCGTTGTTTTGAGCCTCGTCGAGCGTAGTTTGATCTTCGGGGCGTTCGGGGATTGTGGCCTTTATTATAATTTATTCATATTTATATATCTATATATGGATAAAATATACTTCGATCATATTAGGATCGTTTTTTATTAATTAATTTTATAAATTAATAAAACGAATAAATTTTGTGAATAATTGATTTGTGAATAAATTTGTTCTATTTTATTTTCTGATTTAATGTGAAACAATTTGGTACCTGTGATGCTGCGATTATTTCTTCATCGTTGTTTTGAGCCTCCTCGAGCGTAGTTTGATCTTCTGGACGTTCGGGGATTGTGGCCTTTATTATAATTTATTCATATTTATATATGGATAAAATATACCTCGAGCATATTAGGATCTCCTGCTTCTGTAGGCGGTGCCTCCCTCTCTTCTGTCTCCGTTGGCGGGTTCTGACGGTTTAAAAAAAATGCCCATGTAATAAGGTGATACCATACCTCGAGCTGTAAATCGCCTGCCATCGTGTCTCGTGTGTCGCTGATGCTTTCGTCGACCGGAATTGTGATCATCTGAGATCTTTTCTTCGTAGGCTCTGTTTTTTCTGTCCGGTTTTCATCGTCGTCGTCGAGTCTCAGTGGCAGTGGTCCTCTGTCGGCCATCTGTAACTAGTTTTTATATTTATTTTATCATTATTATACTATGGGTGATAAATATTATCTCGTTACTATATTTCCACTCACTTTATTACAAAAGCTCTTCCACTGTGAGCTTTTCTGTGCTTCTCTTCCTTCTTCGTTGGCTGTCTGTCGAACGAACGCTGGTTGTTGAGCTTTCTGCTATGTTATAGTGTTAATTAAAATCACATGCAATGAATACCAGTATTGGCTGGGCGAGCAGAGATGCCAGTTCACTTGGAGTTGAAGATCCCCGACCAGAGTCATCTGGATGAAACTGTGACGGCTTCAATGATCCTTGAATGAGATCTTCATAATCGATTTGTTGTTCTGCGGGCGGTGGTGTACCGGGAGGAGATTCCTCCATCTTTAAGGGAAATTAGTTTAATAACAAGAAAGGGAAACTTATTCAATATGAAACTAAATTATGCAATACGACGATATAGTGCTTAAATTCTTAGCAACTGGCGTGAGACATTATATTAGTTGCGAGTGCGCGTATGTGTATGGTATATATGTAAATCTACTACATAATTACTAAATAAATACTAAAGAAACATTAAATTTACACCAGGTAAATGATGTTGTCTCTATCTTCAGGATTTTACTTCTCTATTGATTGGTATTACTGTAGATTTCGTGACCTCTTGTTTGGAAAAGGTGAGCCACTGTAATAGTCTCGTGTGGAAGTGTCCGGGTTACTGTAGTTTATGCAGATTTAGGATTTTTAGGCGACTTTTTCTTTTTTTTTTCTTTTGGCGTTTTTACGTATTTCCTTGTTATTCTTTCTTTATTTTTTATGTGAATATCATTTCTATACTTTCAGGCAATTGTGTGCGTCGGTTTGCCGTCCAAATTTTGTTGCTGCAATGTGAGTGTTTGTTTATTTTTATTTTCATTTATTTTCCTCTACTCTGTTAATTATTTATATATATATATATATATATTATATTAGGTCTGGTGGGCGTGGAGATGGAGCGCTCACTCACGAAGATACGGTCACCAAGGCTTATCGCGATAGCATCATTTATACGGTCAACCTTGGAACGGAGCACTTCACACCTCTCCCTGCGCGGGAGATTGTTCGGCATCGATGCTGTGCGGAATGGTGTAATCTCGACATGACTACGTGAGTTTTTTTGCATTGATGAATATTTTTTACGTTGTATCATTTTTAGAATGGATGTTATCATGGTTCGTGCGGGATTTGTTCGAGCCCTCGATGAAGATGATGTTTCTCGTCAATCGTTGAAGAGAGTTATTACGGCCTTCATTCATAGCCGGTGAGCCTTCTTGTATATGAATTTATGCGTTTATTCTTTTGTAGTATCACCTTGCCTCGTCGGGTCGGCCAAGCTGACGAAGCATCAATGAAGATGAATCTTATTATTGCCGACAAGCCTGTTTGTAGGATAATGTTTCTTGAAATCCTCGGCATTCCTGAATATGAGTGAGTGAATTGTCTTCCTTCTAATTGTTTCTCATTTTTTTATTTTTCAATTTTCAATTGTTGAGCTTTAGGTTCAAGAGACTGATTGGTTCTATTGCTACCGGTGAGCCTTACGCCTCTCATCGGCGTGGATGTGGTCGGCTTCCCGATAAGACACTGAGGGCTATCGCTCGTATTGGCGTTTCGGCATCGGTGCATGGACAGTGGAACCCGTCTTCTGGTGCTTATATGATCGGCCGTGGAGTGAGGAAGAGGTTTGGGTGCGTATGTTAAGGTATTTATGTAATTTGATTTGAAGTGATGTATTGCGCACGAATTCGAGGCGAGGTACGTTAGACGAGGGACTTCTCAAGTATTACGTTGATATCGGAGTTCGTCGTCGAGGGGTAGTTCATTTTGTTCATGACTGGTTGACGTTTTCGTATTGTTCGAGTGCGTTATTATTTGTCTGTATTAAGGTCGACAGCTTTATGAGATGTGATTATTGCGTTACTTTGGACGCCGAGCATCGGCGAATCACGAATCTTGTTCGGCTGAATAATGCGCGAGGATCGACAACGGGGCGAAGAAATCGAACCGGCGTTGTTTCGTATACCGCGCAGATGTATATGGACAAGGTTTACGCTAAACGGCGGGAGGTGTTGTATCGTCTGTTCGGCCGGTATAAGAATACGAGGAAGGCACTTGCGGACGGCGACGATACTAATCCTCCTCGGGATTTCGATTCCGTTCGACTGGAAGAGGTTATTCCTGCTGAAGATGTTGAACTTCGGAATTATTGTACGTTGCTAAACGAGCAAGCGAGCAAGGCACATCTGACGTTCGGCATCACTGTCCAGCAGATAAAACAGTATGAGATTCTGGATATGGACGACGATGAGGCTGATGCTTATATGGATGGACTATTTCTTGATATTGAGTCGGCTGCTGATGAGGAAGATGGGGTTGACGGTGTTGATCATCATGTATTTGTCGGACATGCGGATGATGACGGTGATATGGACGGCGGAGTTCAGCCCGGTGCTGCCGACTTGCTCAACGATATCCACGATTCTATGGCTCAAATTGCGTCCGACCTTCGCCCCAACGACACTGTTGCACGACAGAATTCTGGTCTGCTGACAGCGCTCGAGCGGTTGACTCTACTTCGGAAGTTCCACAACGAGCATATAAGGTGAGATTTTCTATTACGTACTCGTATATATATATATATATATTGTTTGATCTTTGAAGTGCTGAGCGAGTTATCGCGTATAGTGCGCTCGAGACCGCAGCTTTGCTTCCTCAGTCGATGATTGCGTTCACTGCAGACGCCATGTCCAAGCAAGCAACAAAGGTATTATTTATTGCTCGCTGATTTATTCATTGTAGTATATTGTTCTTTTAGTTGCCTATCAAGGATAAGAGTAAGGACGACGAGACTGTGGGGCGAATTGACTGTTATTTGACCGGGCTCCAGATGAGTGTTGCGGTCGATCATAAGGTTCCGCGTCCGAGCGTTGTTCGAGAAGAAGTCAGTCGACGAACTGAGTTGATGGAGCTCAAAAAGAGGATGAAGTCCAATCCGAATTCGTATTCTGTGGCCGACAAGGAAGCAGTTGAGGATGAGCTCGTGCGATTTGAAGAGAAAGATGTCGGAGCTGCCTCTGGTTTTGGTCTGGTCAACAATGATTTCCTTTATCCTTACCCCGACGAAGCGCCGTGTACTGATGCACTTGTTTCGAATATTCTATATGTTCTTGCGTCCGACCAAGTGACTGTGGCCCCTATGTGTATTGCGCTCGTCCTCGATAATGGGAGCACTAACAAGAGCATTTATACTCTTCATGCATTTGCG
>LS587684.1:27881-38010 GCA_900490775.1 Pristionchus maxplancki | reverse complement strand
ACAGCTAATATCACTCAGATGGAATGATTCCCCTCCCTCATCTTAGATGAGACCTCCTCTTGATCTATTGCTCACATCTATCTGGTCCCCTCACTCTTTATAGATATTGAATCGAACTTTACACCGCCCTTCTCTATGAGCTTATTCCGATTGTCCCTCTGTACACTTTTGCTTTGTCTTATTCTTATTCGCCACATCCTCCAATCTTTATAGAACCTTTTCATAGTTAAATATAGATTTAATTCGCGGCCTCTCTATCCCAGTTCATAACATTGCCTATTTCGATTTTGAATCACAGTATGCTCACTTTGATCTACCGAAATCCCCGACCGATGGATTTATCTCATGGATTTCTCCTTTCTTTTCCAATCAACATTTTCTTTCCCTCCATGACTTGTCCCAATTCTGCTCAATCCATTGAATCTTTTCGAAGCGTTCGTATTTCGAGATTCAATCGATTGTTTCTATTCGTTCATCTGTTCACATATAAGAGAGTGCAGGGTTACTCTTACTCCTTCTGTTTCTATTACTTTACTCTCAATACGGTCACGCATTTCATTCGATCCATCGAGGTCGACAATGATAAAACTATTTGAATTACCACTATCTACTTCTTTCTCGCATGGAATATGTTCTTTCCTCATTCGACCTATTGAAGTGCCCTTCTCAGTCTTTCCATTCTCCAATTCATACTCAATGCTCAGCTGTCAATCAAAATGGAAGCAAATTAAATGGAGGAAGACAATTTGGGGAAGACGAGAGGGAAAGAAGTCAAGAAAGGGGAATTGAGACGGTATTCTACTTTCGAAATGAATCGAATTGTTATACGAGGGAACCTTTTATGAACGAAAGCTCCAGGTAATAAACATTTCTCTCTGTCTCTCATTCATTTCTAGGTTTATTATCACGATCAAGGAGATTTATGGGAGGATTGTGATAAGAATAGGAGAGAAAATATATGAGAAGTTCGGAGGGGAAAAGAGATGCAATGAGTATTTGAAATGTGCAAAATTAGAGCAGAAGGTTAGAAATTCCGGCGTGAGTGAAGATGAATTATTGAGATAACTGAAGGAGGAATCTGTGAAGGTCAGTGAGACAAACGAGCGAATAGTTCAAAAATTTACAAAAGCAGGAACAGTATTTATTCTCAATGTCATTTGTTTGTGTGGATTTCCTCAGAAGGGAGGATTTCCTCTTTCTTTCTTCACTTTTCCTCCTTCTTCTTTCCTCTTCTTCTTCTTTTGTTTCTTACTTCCACTCGTCGTCACTAAATATCATATAATTCACAACGGAAATTGAACATTTAATACTTGGATTCGATCCGAATTCCATCTGATATTCATGAAGAAGAGACGAATGAGCTTTCCCAGCTCTGTAATTTCAGTTGAGAATCCAATCTTTGATAAATGTGTTAATACTTGCGGAATGATCTGATTGATCCATAGAAAATTGCAAGGACGAAGAGAAATACAAAGAGGGAAAAACCAACGTTCACCAATAGTCTACGTTTTCGATTCTGAAAGAGACAACATTTTGAAGGAAGTAATTTTTTTCGAACCGATTCCATTTTGTCTTCACAATATTCTTTATGTTTTTCTAGCGTCACATTCTTGCATTTGTTCGGATTCTGAATAAATAGAAATTAATTAGATTTAATTCTTATCGAATTCACATTTAGGTCAATCTTGCATGCCATCGCAACAATCTCATAATCGAATACTGGACATTTTTGGTTATTCACTTCGTCGGCTGACGAAAGACGTGGAGAATCTCTTTCGTACGTCTTCCCTGTTACAATAATTGAATTGACTAAACAACACTGTCAAACCATTATCTCTTTTCCAAAAGTAAAGGCAGTATTGATGAGCAGATCTGAAGTGATTATATTACGAGAAGGGAAGAGTAAATTACTTGAGCTTGGGATTAGATGTGGTGTCGTTCTTTCTTGCAAGATGTTCTTTCTCCCCGCAGTAAAAATGAGTGGCTGAGAATGATGACTCAATGAGAATCACATAATTGACCAGACCTCCATTACAACGAGAACTCGCCATTGACATATCGAATTGTTTCTGAATCATATGTGTAGTTAATGTAAATCTCTTTTCGTCTCTCACATCACAATTATCCGAATTACATCGATAATCAATCGTCTTCCCATCGAATTTACAAGAGTAGGGAATATTTATATCAGATTTTCCCGTTGATATCGTCCTATTCAATGGAGCTGGAAAGATACGATTGAAGCTTAATGTGGAGGGATAACATCACATTCAGGCATGGTCGATGTTTGAAGAGTGAGCACACAAAGAATATTCGTCCTGTGAGGAGAGAAATCGACACGATCTCATTCTATTCACCCACTTATTGGTTAGTTTATTTGCAAATTTCTTTCCGTCGCATGTTATTTCAACAGCTGCAATTTTAAATAATTTTTTAATTCAGAAATGAGACGAACTCGAATTGAAACATTGTCTGGAAGCGACGTTTGCAGTCATCTGAAGTAATTGTCCTTTTTACCCCTTCTCTTCATCACCCTCACATCACAATTATCCTTCGAGCATAGAACTGAGAAGTGAGAATCCGACATCCATCCACAATGCTGAAATAAATTCCATTTCTCCCGTCAATATTCATTTCTCACTTCTTGGCCGGGTTCGTAAATTGAGCGGTTCACTGATTTAGTCCACTGGCCCGTCTTCATCTCTACAGAATAGAATAGGTTCACTTAAGAATCATTGAATACTAACGGAAGTCGAAAGTGTGAAGACAGCCGACTTCCTTGTTGGCAGTTCGACACCCATCGAGTTCAAGAGTAGAAACATTGACACCGCCACAACGAAATCCTTTCTCTGAGTCACAGTCTGGAATGAATCGATTATCGACGAGGACACTCAGAGTATTTCACTCACTTTCTGCAGTCACGAGGAATAACCAAGTGGATATCCATAGGAGTCGAATCATTCGAAGGACGAATCGACCGAATGGCGAGAATGAAGAAGAACGAAATGAAGAGAGAGAGAGGAATAAGTGATCCATATTATTTTATTTACATTATGAATATCTAATTTAATTATTTCCCCATTCATTGATAGTCTAAAGGCAGATCTATTCGAGTTGACTAAAAGTTCATTCAGAAATTATCATAATCATTAGACCTCAAGGACAATGTTTATTTTTTCTGTATCTACTATGATTTCTCTTTCTCCATCAAATATTCATCTCTCAAAAATGGAATCTTCTCCTCATTTTGCGTGCGACTCTCAATTCGCGTGTCCGATGGGAGGAGAATATCTGAAGATGAGAAGGGAGAGGAGTGGTATCCAAGGAGATCTCTTCCTCCCTTCACAACTTCCCCTCTCTCCCCCCCTCCTCCATCTCTCTCCCATACCTAAAGGAGATTCGACTCGAAACAACAAGCTTCTTCCACACTTACTTCTGCTTTCTATTTCTATTCTTTCCATTCAAATCGTCTCACAATAGACCGGATGTTCATATATTCGACCCTCTTTCTATTTCGCACTTTCGACGGGAATTCCACTGCTTATTTCTCCTTCGACAATGTTCAGATTACTTTTAATGGCTGAGAATTCATCTCTTCTCCATGCGATCGAAAGACAAGATTCAGTGGAGACAAATCGATTACTTGATGAATTCCCGGTTAGTTGAATTCCTAAATTATCGTGACGTAATGTTTTCGCTAAAAACAGTATTCACTAGAAAATTGGAGATACGATTAGATAATTTACTTTTTACATCGATTTCACTCGCAGTATGAATATTGCTGTGCTCCCCATCACCTTCTCTCTTTTACTTTGTTTTCCTCTCCCTCAGTTCAATCTGAGTCATTCATCCACGTCGATTCAATGGAGTAGAAGAAAAGGAAGGAAGGAAACCCCTGTCACACTTCCTGATGAAAACAAGCGATTGAATGAAATGAGAAACTGAGATTATGAATCTCCCATATACCTCAATAATCAGAATATTTCTTTGAGTCGGAAGTGTCTCACAAGGACGGAGAAGGACGAGTGGCTCTCCATTATGCAGCGGATCTAATGAAGATCGATACAGTGAAGAAGATCATCGACAACGATTCTTCTCTCATCGACGTCCCTGATGTCGACGGGTGAGAGAGAGAGATCACATTCGCACTCCATTCCTAGAAATTGACGAGAACGGAAGAAGCCTTAGAAGATTGGTTTGAACAGCTCCAGAGCTCTCTTAGATACTCGAGAGAAGAAAATTGCGCCCACTCACATGAATCTGAAGAATTCGATGCAGAGACAGAAATAGATAGAAGTGGAAAGACTCGATTAGTTCGAATGAGATAAAGTATTAGGGAGACTGGAATGATGAGACATCTCTTTCAGTATGACTCCACTCACAATGGCAGTTCAAGCAGGCAGAGAAGATGTGGTGAATCTACTGTTGGATAGAGTGAGACATTTCCTTTTCTCCTTCAATTCCTCTCCCTCATCCAGGGTGCTTCTATCAATCATATCGATGAGAATGGTCATTCACTCGTCCATTGGGCTGTCGTCTCTGCACAGGTTCAGTCTCTTCCCTCCCTTTCCCAATGAATTCGTTTCAGTTGGGAACTCTGAACGTGTTAATCGAGAGAGGAGCTCCATTGGATGTGAAGGACCACAATGTGAGAATCCCCCCCTCTTCGTGATAATCTTTCTCCTTGCAGGGAGCGACTCCTCTCCACTACGCAACTGCAATGGATGGACTACCCGACAACGTGGAGACATCGATTCTTCTCACTCTCATTCGGTTCTCCCTCTCTTCCTTCCATTCATCTTCATTCTTCCTTCAGGAAAGCTCCTGTTAATGCTCGTGATCTCGATGAGAGAACTCCGTTGATGTGGGCTGCGAGCAATGGTTTGTCAATCGATCTGAGAGGGAAGAATGGAGGAGATAATCAGGGAACATCGACGCTCTTCTCTCTCTCAAACAGGCTGGAGGGGAGATAAATGCAGTGGATAGAGACAGAATGAATGTACTCCATATGGCAGCCAGCCATGGATCGGCTGAGGTTCCATCTTCCTCCCCTCCATCCTATCGTTAATCCATTTGAGATGACTGAGAAAGTGCTGGAATTGGTACCAACGACAATGGTGAATCAGAAGGAAAGATCGGGATGCACTCCTCTCTTCTATTCTGTCGCCCATGGATACTATGAACCTGCCAGATTGTTACTGTCCAAGGATGCCAATCCCAATCATCAGGTTCGTCTCGTACTCTTCCAAGGTCGTTCAATTCGTTGATTGCAGGACATAAACCTTCGCACTCCTGCTCACATCGCAGCAGCGAAAGGACAACTGAGGATTCTGAAGTTATTGAAACAATTCGGAGGATCTTTCGAGATGCAGAACTACAGAGGAGATATTCCATTACACGAAGCAGTTCAAACTGGAAGCAAAGGTTAGAGATCAATTGATATCATTCAACTATGAGTAATTTCTTTCCGTATCTCGGTCCTTATCCTTCTCCTCTTTCAGACGTGGTCGAATGGTTGCTCGGTCTTCACCCCTCGACAGTGAATGCATCCTCTCACACAGGAAGAACTTCCCTCCATATTGCTGCTGCCAAGTATGATTTTGATTGAATTGATAGAGAAGAGAGCCAATGAAAGAAACCGGAAATGGGAGAAAACATCAAACACTTTAATTTGAAAATGAAGAATCGCCTTGTAGAGGTCACATCGCCATCGTAATTCTCCTCTGTGGTCAATCAGCCCACGTGAATCCTCTGATGCTTCTTAGGAAGGAACTCGCAACTCCACTCGATCTGGCTATTCAACAGGATCATCAAGTGAGATAACGAGAAGAGAGAGGAGTAGGCGGGAGGAGGGAAATTCTCTCAGGTGGTCGTTGATTATCTTCGAATGCGTCAAGAAGCTCTCACTGCCGATCAAATGCCAGATGATATGAGAAGAGAATCGAGAGTTCACATCGAGGAATCCATTCTGGATGGTAACAACGATATATAGATATAAATTAATACTACATGAAACTTTAGCCAAATCAAAACTGGGACAAAATCATAGAGGAATCGATTCGGATGAGGAAATGGAGAATAGAAAGGTACGATTTCAATATGAATGTGTGTTATGATTCTTGCATTTCAGAACAGGAAGAGAATGACTAGAGTTGTTGAAGGATTCAGAGGAAACAGAGAGGTTTATTCACATTGAAGACACGTGGCTGAATTATACTTTGAGATTTCGCGAGATTCGTCGATGGATGAAGAAAAGAGAATGACTCATGCGACTTCGACGACGGGTCAGAAGATGAAGATGACGGCATCGAATTATTCCATTGCAGATCTGAAGAGTGGAGATGAAGAAGAAGATAGAGGAACACGATTAGTAGAGGAACGAATTGAGAAGATTATTAGAGAAGAAATGAGAGCAGCAAGGGAAGAAAAAGGAGGAGAAAAGTGAGAGAAGTAATAATACATTAATTGATCGATTGATTGTAGATCACCGAGTGATCGAGAGAGAAATGGAAGTAAGAAGAGAAGAAGACAGAAGAGAGATGTGAAGGAGCATGGAGAGAAGAGTAGTAGTGAAGATGGTATCGATGAGGATAATCCGTCTCGAGTAGTACAACAATTACAGAAGAAAGACCGAATCGAAATTCATCTCGATCAACAAACGAAGAGAATGGGAAGAGTCGAGGAAGAGCGAAGAAGAAGACTACGGAGGTACAGTGTTTCAAATTATTTTAACATTTTATTTTGCAAATGCAGCCCGGTGAAAATGATGGAATGAGTGATGGAAGTGAAGAAGAAACCAATGAGGTATCTTATCTTCAGTAAATATTTCCCCATTTTCCAGGCTATAATTTTATATTTCCAGAAAGAAAATGGCGACGAATCTGCAGAAAAAGCAAAACGAAGTTCTTCCACAAAGATCAAAAGGGTTTGTGCTTAAAAACTATGGTTTATTAAATTCAAGTGCATTTAGTCTTCTTCGAAGAAATCATCGGCAAGTAAAAAGGGAAAGACTCGATTGACTCCGCCAATGGAAGAAGAAGGAGAATACGATATATTCGAAGATGAATGGGAAGAATTGAGCGACGTCCATCCAACTGGTTCGAGTGATTCCCATGAGGCAGTGGTTGATTTCCATTCGATTGCAGGGAAGGATGCACAACGACGATATCTTCACGAGAAATCGATATTCCAGGAGTTAACTCATTTGAAGAGAATGCAGATTCAATATGGAAAGGTGATGGGAATGAAGAGAAGGAAGAAGAGAAAGGAGATTGAGGTGCAAGAACGAGTGCTCGTCCATTCTCTCGTTGGAAACTTCTGTAAAATGCACGGATTGAATCCAGCCGATTACAAGTTTTCTTCGTTTTACTCGTGGGAGAAATATTTGTATGGTAAGTGGATCCTTCTCGATTTACAAGTATTAGATCTAGATGCAATTAATGCAAGTCATATTGATTAACGTTGAAGTAGGTTTACTTCCAGAGCAACTCAAGAGCATTTACATGGAAGAGAGGGAAAGACTAATGACGAGTAATACGAATGGAGGAGCGAGACCGAGTCATGCACAGAGATTGAACAAATTCGAGACCAAATTGAGACAAGTACGGGGTTGAGAATTCGAAACTTAATTCTCTAACTGGAATTGTAGGCTCGTGCAGTTCCTTTGAACGATCGAATTCGTGAATTGACGAGAATCTACGGATGTGCGAGTATGACGGCCGGTTTGATTGAATTATGATAGAGTTATTCGCGGAATCAGCCAATTTCAGGGAAGAAAGTACAGCAACGAAATCTCTTCCCTGGACAGAAAAGATGCGATTGTCTAGGAAAGCATCTACTAGTGAAGTAGACTTAGAGTGAAGAGCCATTCTCGATAGATCATATCTACTCATTCCATCGAACAACAAGAATTTGCTCCCGAGTGATCAATAAATCAGATTCGTTATCGACCTTCGACCTGTTGAATATTTTCACAATTGAAATCCGTTTCCATTCTTCCATTTTACATGCAAAATCTGTCGGAAGTGCCATCGAAATGTCCTTAAATGGGTTCAATTTCTTCCTCTTTTCATTCTCTTCGATTATGTTCGCTCCCCTCCTCCTCCTTCTCTTCCTCTCTTCTGTATGGACTGCACCGGTACGAATTGATCACTCTACTATTAAACGAAATGAGATCCAATAGATTGATTCGTATTGCAGGTTTCCACTGGATGCGGACCAACCGAGGAAGGGAAAGAGTAAGTTTGATCCACTCTGAAAGGTATTTCAGCACCTTCTTTCAGATTCCTACTTGGTGATTTCCTCATTCGATGCACTCTCAATGGAAAGGGAGGAATGGATGCGAAAACCATGAAATGCATCGATATTCCTGCCAATATTACTCTCGAAGTGGGAGGAATCACGATGGTCAATGATACTGTGAGATCTCGATTCTTCACTTCTGAATTGATCTTTGATCTTTTAGATCTACTTCTGTGAATTGAAGGACGGAAATGTGAAGTTCAACAGGATCGGACCCAACAATACCTAAATCTGTTTCATCGCTGATAAACGTTCTCCCTATTTATCACATTGAGCGTGGGCATACATCTCTCTCTCTCTCTCAACCTCCGGAATTCTCCTTCTCAAACGAGAAAAAGATTGTGAACACTCGATCATTTCCTGTCTTCGAATGCATGAAATGTCTCTAAGTATCCTTTTCCGTCTCTCTCAATTCCTTCCCACAATTGAACCTCTTCCATTCATATCTCTGAGGTCATCATACTCTTCCCATTCCTCATCTCTTCCACTATACTTCCGCCCTTCTCTTCCAACATTCGAAGAGTATCCAAAAGCGAGCGAGAGAGGGGGGTTGCATGCTGTAATTTCCTCTCTCTTTTCTCTGCAGTTCTTATGAATTTCAATGGACATTCAGTGTGAAATGCAGCCTTGTTTGCACTCTTCCTTCGTGTTGTTTTGGGGGCTGAACTCTCCCTTTCCCTCACTCCTATGCAAACTGTCTCGCTCTCCGATCTAAGAGGCTTCACTCACGTCATTACGATTGAATCACTGACCACTTCGAGGATGGGAAGTGGCTTTCCTCTCACATTATAAAGTCTCCTCGAAATCTCGAATTCAGTTTTTTCTCTGATTCGATAGATCTCTGTGGTAATTCATCACTCCCGTTCCCTATTCACATCTGCATCCAATCCATTGTTTGTTCATTCGAAATCTCCAAAGTGTCAAAATACCCGTGATTCTCTCCTCCCTCACACTTCCGTAATAATTACTACTCACCAAATTGCTTCTCTTCCACGAGAAACTTTGAATCTCCGTACCTAGAGTACTCTATGAAACAGTGTCAATTCTCCGTGTTCATTTACGTCATTTCTCTGTCGTTCTCCATTCGATCTTCGAAGAAGAAGAAGACGTTGTCACTTTTTGTCCCTTCATTCACTACGAAAGTGGTCCATTCTACCTCCACTCTGACTAATCAATATCTCACAGAGATCCCTCTGATCTTCCCTTCATTCTTCATCTCTCAAGGCACTTTTCAGTCCTCCTCCCTCTTCTTCTCAACAAACTATTGGTGTGTATCCTTCGTTGACTAGAAGTTTCCCTCCATACATCTGAGATCTACCCACCCTCTCTTCCCTCTTCTCTCCTAACAACGAGATGGAACCGTGACTACTGCATTGTCTCTTCCCGTCATTCTAGAACCGAGACACTCACAAACAACTTCGAATGGACTCAATCCAGTCTGTGAATCACTCAATTAGAATCGATGCAAGAATGTGTCACTTTTATGTGTCTCGAGGGGTCTTCAATCGTGCAAGAAAAGAAGACGATTTCCCACGAAGCCAATTGTTTCGATGAGAGAACAAAAACACTTTTCATCCTCCCCTTCCTCCTCCCACTCTGATGGGAAAGTTCCTTGCAACTCCACAATGACAGATAATCCATTCGTAACCGGGGGGCTACCCACTTCTCTGATCAACTCTTCCCCTTCTCTCTTCCATCACAGATCCCCTTCCCTTCCCTTCCCTCCACTTCCTGTCCTCACAAAAAGTGATGGCTCTCCGTTCAATAACCATTCGATCCATGCCTCTCTTTCTCCATCTGAGGAGTGGCCCCCATGTACCCTGTAATT
>LS587674.1:46070-62164 GCA_900490775.1 Pristionchus maxplancki | reverse complement strand
TTTTGTGTGGCGTGAGAAACAAACAGCCACTGAAACATCAAGTCCGAATAGTGAGAATGGTTGTTGATGCTCAGGAGATCATCGGATATCGCTACCTCGTCTCTTCGGCCTTCGCTGATATTCTGTGTATGGTGCAGTATGGAGGATTCAATGGAATCGCCATTCTGGCTAAGAATCCATTGGCAGATAAGATGGGAGGGCGATCGGCGATGCAGGTTGTCGATAACTCCTCTCTTATTCCCATGAAGAGAAGTGCACAGTCTGAACTCCCTCTTCAGTTCTACATCGATTGGGTTTGGTTCGCCCTCTGTCTCCACTATCCACTGGTCGCCTGGAGTCGATTCGCTGCCATTAAGTGAGCTTCGTTCCTCATACAAATAGATGGAATACCATTCAGAACTCCGATTTGGTTCTGTCGTCAAGAGCGATGGCATTCCTATTTAATTTGTCTCCTTCCTTATCTTCTCGCACTCATTCTGGTAAGATCACAAATACTAGAAAAAATTCTGCGTATATTTAGTTTGTTGCCTGTGAAATTGTAAAATCTGCAGGTCTGCTCAACTCATTGGTCATCATTCTACGTTAGATTCTACTTCGAACCAGCCGTTTATGGGATGCTCGCAGAGGATTTCGTCAAGTATTTGAACATTCCCCTGTAAAATTCATGAAAAGTCCTTCAGATATCTCGTCGAAGGTCAATCTGCGATGTTCATGTACTTCCACATCTTCTGTGTCGCCGTCCCGTTGATACTCTACTTGTGAGTCACAATCATCTCATGAGTTGATGTTGTGCAAGTAGAAGTCATATTCAGATGGACGATCGCCTTGATCCTTCGAGATCGAAACGCCAACGGAGTGCAAGGCGTGTCGAAGGGACAGATGAGTGTCGAGAAACGGTGAGAACGAATCGGGAAAGAATTCAATCTCGAAACAATCCATTACCTTGCAGATTAATGTACCCTTGTATCCTCGGAAATGCCATCTTCGTCCTTGGACAAGTGAGCATCTTTTGATCACATCGTTCGATTTGTTAGTGTTTGGTCGAGAAAAGTGGCACCATTGGTTCAGGTTCTGGTTTTGTAGTGTTCGTTCAATACAATTCATGGCCATTCCTCTGCAGATAGCAATAACGATCGGAACTGGAACGGGGAAATGGGCAACTTGGAGTATTTGTCTTCTCTTCTTCATTAATTCAGCAGCCAATTGTCTGCTTCTCCTTCTCTTTTCTCCCAATCTCAGGTATGAATCTCATTCCATCGGCAGACAGGAGGGAGTCACTGCCACTCCTTATCTCTCCACGCTTCTGAGTACGAGGAGTAATTTGAGAATGAGGAGTAATTTGAGTACGAGGAAGTTATCGTGCGTTTCGAATGCTCAGCAAAGTCACTACGGTGTTTAGCGCACATTACGGAACATTTTATTTTCTATTTGATTATTGATTATTTCTAAAATTCCGTTCTTCTCCATGCGTTCAATTAAAGGCCATAGGTACCGATTGAGCACAAAAACGAGACTCTGAGACCTCGTAATCAACGATAACATTCGACAGAGCGGAATCAAAATAAACGGAACGGTTTATTCTTTTGCGATATCCCGATGAGGGGAGGGATTGTAAGATCACCTTCCATCGGAATCAGACTCTGTTATAGGATAAGCGCACGACTCCATTTCCTTCAAAAATCGGATTTTCGATACTTGAGTAATGACGACGGAAAACCAGAAACTTTCGATTTCCTTGGTGTTCTCGATTATTTCCTATCGAGTTCTGTCTAACTTCTTGCATCACAAACAACATCGGATCGAATTGGCATCCATCTCGATTAATCTCATTCTCTTTTTCAGATCGAGTGTACTACAGGGAGGAAAGTCAGTGAGGGCATTCGAGAGAACGACCGTCTCAGTTATTCGAATATGAGAGAGTCGAAGAATCGTCTAGGGGTACTCAGTCATTTATCAGTGCCTATATTCTGCCCGTGCATCGATATTACAATATTGTGCAATGAAGAATCTCCTGTGCTCTCGCGGTACCGGCATGACTAGAGTTGGAATGAAAAATCAGTGTGCGATTGGTGGTGGGGTGGTTACAGTATTCACAAGTGGCCGATGGCGGGCTGACGGCCAATCGCATCGAAATCCTTCTTGAACTTGGCGTAGACGATAGTACGGAACATGTCGTGGCATTGACCCTGGAACGAGAAATGGCGATGATTAGGAAAGGTGAGGATGGATTACATTGTAGTTGATCGCTTTCCTGAGATCGCCGGAGACACACGCCTTCAATGGAATGATTAGCTACTGAAGGCCGGGACCCTTCTTACCTGATTGAATACTCTAGTGGTGAATCGACTGCACTTGCTGCAACTTCCATTGAAACAGTGGAAGGCACAACTGAAGAGTTACTGCATCATCTCATTCGTCTCGTCTTCACTCACCCATGGAGAAGACAATTGACGATCTTCTCGGAGACAGCTCCAGCCTTGGCGATGCATTCAGTGGCACAGCTGACGAGAGTACCGCAATCACCTGATTGGCAGTGAGTATAAAAGATCAGAACTAATGTATTTTGTTATCGCAAATTGTTAGTTAACAATTCGCGAACAAATTCGTCACAACTAAGAACGTTCGTAAGATCATCGAATTTAGCTAAGAACTAGATCAAAACAGCCTTTGAAAGTAACGTTGCACGTGATGTTTTGGTACTCGATTTGTATTGGTGTGAGAGGTTCTCACCAGTGGCACTTTCTCCCGAGAGCACGTCGGTTAGTTGGAGTTTACTCTGCATGCACAGACTGAAAATAAACTCTGTGATAATTGATGACGGACGAAGGGGCTTCACTTTGTTAAAGAATATTCGAAAGTTCTTACTTGCATGCATTGCACTCATCATTGCAACCCGTATTGAAGATGCACCCGTAGTCAATTGCCTGGAAAGTAATTCTCTCGAACAGTCTATCTATAACTGAACGAGAATGAAATACAAAAGAAGTAATCCTCACGGTAGCCAAGTCGTCATACATTTGATGAGTTATCTGTTGAGTAACACGGAATCGAGCAGTGAGGAAAGCCGTCTGAAGTTCAGTTATGTTACAGAGACAGGTCAAACAAAAAAGATTGGATGAACATTCCATCTTGTCAACCAACCTTGATGCATCCTCTATTGATGGCGCAGCTCAACAATTCTCTGCAGCTCTTGCTCAGTCCTTTCCCTGATACAACAGTGAAAGACAGAAGGAAGAGAAGGAAGAGCCGCATTGTTTACTAGAAATATCCGTGAAGTAGAGGGATAATGGGAAGGAGAAAGTGAGGAAAAGTCTCCGCTATGTCTAAAAGAAGAGAAAGTATCAGTAATCGAGAGATTTTCATCTCAAACTGCGTAAGGGAAAGAAGACGCAAAGGTTTTGAAATTCTAAGTGAAGGAAAATGCCGATCCGCTTTTATACGAAGAAATCTTGAGTGGAAAGAGTTTGTGAGGGAGAAATGAACGGAAACAAAGTGAGGGTGGACATTTAATGGTTCACTAAACAACTAATTCGTGAAACTCAAAAGTGAGCGACTGAGAACGGAGAACGGAGAGGGAATGGCAGGTCAACTACTCTCATCCAAACCAGTTCACTTTTTTGAGAGCTCTCTCGAATAAGAGAAGAGGGGATTTCTTGACCACTTTCTCTCAGCCTTTCGGTGAATTCGATTGAGTGAAGGTCACGGCAGAAAAATGAGAATTGAGAACGGAACTGATTGGGGAAGAAGATCAGTTCGAGTTGAGATGAAGAAAGATGAGAACTAAATGTGTATCTACTTTGATTGATATCGTTGCAATGAGGAACTATCTCTGAACGATTTTAGATATAATTACATAAAGATGAAGCGATTAAGGTGTTTCAATATCAGTTGAGATTGCTTTGAAATGTGGGGAATACACCCAAACTGGGCGTCTCCTTTAGAGATCGAAATCGACTCACTCCCATTTAATGTGACAAGGAAATGTTTGAAAGTTCACGTAGATACTCTTTGAACATAAGAGATTGTCGAAGAACGAACCTTATTTTGAAGAAAAATAATTGGTGTATAATTTCTTACCAAAGTTATAATCTCCGAGTCTATGCTACTCTCTGCTTTTGCACAATTCATCTTATCAGGACACTTCATTATCATACAATACGAGTTCTCAGCACATGCGTAGCTTCAATCCTCCATGCTGATTTCTCCTTATCTCTCTTTCTCTCAACGTGGTCAATGGAAGATAAGTCCATCCTATCAGTGTGTAGCTACAACGGAGTCTTCGACGAGCACCTATTTAGTCTCCTGGAGACACTCCTTTTCTCACCATTCCTCCGATTACGATGAAGACTGCTGAAGGTATGTTTCATCCATTTACACCTAAATGAATAGAACTCAACAATGTGTTCAGTACATCATCAACTCTGATCATTTCTCATTCAGTTCTTCTCCTTCTCTCTTTCGCTTCTCCTTCTCTCGCTGCTGGTTGTCAGGGTGCACGATTCGATTCCGTCCTTCAATGCTACTCCACTTTTTTCGCCGGTTAGCATCCTTATTTATCTGAAAAACATATTTATTTATTTATGAAAAACAAATTGTATGTTTTCGAAAGTACTATACAATGTGATTTATTGCAGCTTATGGAATGTCTCTGCCCACCCCCACTTCCATCCCTGAATACTGGGATTTCCACAGAGTGAGAATGGGATGGTTCGACGACCAGGGAGTCAAAGTACAACAGAAAGTTTGCGAGTGAGTACTCTCTCTCTTCTTATAGAATTGAATACGGTTATATTCGTTATTCACTTAGATACATTATTTTTTCATAATGTTAGAGCGCTCTCTCCCTCCCTCTGTATGGTTTGAGTCTTACAAAATCACTGTCTGACTACAGAGCGGCTTCCTTGTCTCTCCACATTTTGCACCCATCACTCGTTATCTCTCCCCTCTCTTTGTCTCTGACTATAATACTCTCTGATCGTGACTGACATATTCTGATCTCCTTCTGACTCTCGAATGAGTATCCAATCCCTCTGTTCAGTATCGGCAATGCTCTCGTCGATTGCGTTCAACCCAATTGGGATTGCATCGACGTCGAAATGTACACGAGAATGGGTGAGTTATCTCTAATTGTCCCATCTTCATTCTATTCAATTCAGGCCAGAGCACAGCTGATGGTGACAACTACAAGACCGATCTCTACGTCACTCAATATCAGTGCTCTCCCAGAGGACTCCAGCGTCAGTTATTTCTCTTCCCATCCCTTCTTCTGAAACATCAATATCGATGAATTTCCACTCATACATAATTCTTCATTTCAGTTGCTCTGAAAGTATTCAACTGCATGGATCAAACTCGTCTATCTGGAGGACAAGAGAAGGGAGAGCAGTGCGAGGCCGATCTCCCTCAGGATATCATCAAGAACGGACATTGCGGGTAACAAATATTATTAATTACAAACTGGTGATAAGGTCCGTCGTCTATCCTCCCATCTATGTCTCTCTTCCAGAGGATACAACGTCTTCCTCGATTGCATGTATCAGATCTATCTCCCCAGTTGCGGACCCGATGGAGCTGAATTCTTCTGTGGAACTACCAGAGCTGGTAAGGGAGCGTTGCTGCTATTGACACAATTGTCTGTAAATGTAAGCCTCACAACCCTAAACGAATAACATGAAATTCATTCTATCAATCTTTTGAATTAAAACCATAAGTTTGTTTCAAACTAATCACTGACTATCCTTCTCAATTCCAGGACTTATGGCGAATGATCCTACATGTGACATGAAGGGTCAACTCAATCAGTGTCCCGGAGTCAAGTCGAATATTGCAATGAAGCTACAGAAACTGAAGATGTTCCATTGAAATTGATCGGAAGTATGTTGACTGATTGCGTGTACATAACATACTATTGAATCGACGTTTAACGTAATCAGGTTAAATCAGCAAATTCAATATTATCTTTAATCCTCTTGTCTCTTCCTTATTCTAACCAAAAAAAATAACCAGAAATGACTTTCGGCTTCTTGCTCGAGGGTTATTCGGTTCCTTTGTAAACAGAACGAAGGAATAATTACAGTGAACGCTCATTCTCAATTTATTAGAATTTTCGTTATTTACAGCGAAGTGAACATTTTTGGAAGAATGGTATTATGGTTAGCGAAGTTTACAGTGGATGAAACTGGCTAAACTTTCTACGCGGAGTCTCGTCCTTTGTTTCCATTCCTTCTGCTTCTGCTATTGCCAATGCGTGAGAATTTTCGTAGGACGATTGAGGACGACCGTCATGGAAATTGCAACTGGGTGGAAAAGGAAATAACAGCAGAACATATGAGATATTGAAATGATTTTTTTGAATTAGAGACTGGCAACCTTGAAGGCAGTATTCATATTTGAGCAAACGAACCGAATGAGGGTATCGATGGTTCTCTTGAGACTCTCATTTTCTCTTCTTCTCTCCCAAAGAGAATCACGTAATTGCAACCACAAGGACCTTTCCATGGGAGCATTCTGAAGGGGATTCTATCTATGATCAATCGATGTCTAACCTGCTGATTCTCTTCGTTTCTCCGACAAGATCGACTGAATCTCTCAATAACAGCGATTAGAATAGAGAGAAGCATTCCGATTAGAAGAAGGACGAACACTCCGGCAATCGAATCAGTCTCGGTCTCTGCAATGAAAAGGAGGGAACAGTATTTGTGGTATTGACAATCGAAATATGGCACATCTCATTTATGAAAAATAATCTCTGTATCTGAATATCTTGAAGTTGAAGAGCGTATCAATTCTCACCATCATTCTTCGCACTGCTCGGCCGATCACACACAACACTCGAATCCTTCCACCATTTCTCCTGCAATATCCCCATATTCGTCTCGTAATTCCTCTTCTCGTCACCTTTAATTCGGTGAGAAGAGTCTTCTCTTGAAGTTGAAGAATCGCAGTAGAGATTGGTTCACGATAGGGAGAACCTTATTCATGACTGATCTTCGATCAAACAACGTTCCCACCTTTAGGTAGTCCTATTCCGTATCCTTTCTGATCGAGTAGACCTCCAATCTGAACCAGTCTGCAATCCCTTTCCACTGCATATTCAAGCATCGACGATTCCATCAGATACGCGTAGTCTCCACTTCGAACTCTGTGAAAATAGAAGGGTACAAATAATGTCCAGTTATTGAAATGACTGCCAATGATTGAATACCTCGCTATTCCCTCGGCACTCGATTCAACGAATAATCCAGGGGCTGAATTCATCATTTTCCACATTCGTTCGTAAGTATCCACTCGAGATTCCTAGAAATGAATTGCAGAAGAGAATGTGATAAGACTGACATTGAAGAATGTCATTGTCGACCCTCTTCCGAGTGTTCCGAATTTGATCTTTGTCTGCTTTGAAAGATCATCAGCATTCTCGATGGGAGAAGCCATTCGACGACTGAAAAAAAATTTCCAGCAAAAATAACTCTCAATCGGAACAATAGAGAAAAACAGATAATGAAATTCAATAAAATGAGGTTATACGTGGTTAGAAATGCAGCTAGATTGGCAGTGTATGAAGAGATGAGAATGAGAGTGAACATCCACCACGCAGCTGTAGCTATTCGAACACTTCCCGCACGTGGAGACAGTTCACTTCCCTTAATGACAGTTGATTATGTTATTATCTCCTGTTATTATCTATATTATTTTCAATTTATCTAGAAGGGTACCGAATGAAGATTTAATGGGAAAACGATTTTGTAGTGAGCTGATACCTGTTGCATCAATGAGCTAACTGCAAACCAGAATGCATTTCTCAGAGTGAATTGATTCTTGATCGATCGATAAGTTCCAGTCGACTCGTCTCGCTCGAGATTCTCGTACGGAGAAATTCTAATAAAGCGTATGAGTCAATTTGATAAAAAAAAGGAAACCTCACTTGGACAGACAAGAAATAACAATGGAAGTAGTGAGAAAGGCTAGAAAAACACTGAACCAAACAGTGGGAGAGAGAGGAGCGAGGAAGGTCGAAAGAGATGAGGATTCGTTCTCTAAGGAGGGGAATCTCTCGTGTTATGACAAGGAAGAATACCTGTTCGACGAAAGAGAATGGAGATACCGAGATGCATGTATCTAGAAAGAGAAAAAAAGTGTTGGAATATTAAAACAAGGCTCTACTTCGCAGTAAATATACGTAGAGACCACAAGGTGTATTGTCTTTTCCATCGACTGTACCCAAGACAGTAGCCAAACTGTCCCTCGGGACCCTAATAACATCATACTTTTGGTTTTTTGTGAAAATCTGTTCTCTAAGCCACGATAGGGCTGAAAATGTGTACTCAAATTTTCCTACTTACTCGATTCAAGATCGGGTCGTAATACATTGGGGGCGGAGCCTAAATCAGTGCACAGTGATCATGAGGGATCGAGAGAGTCCTCCCCAACATGCGTCGATAGTGCAGTGGTAGCGCATCTGCTTTGAGATCCGACTTTTGCGGTTCGAGTCCGCATGGTAGCAAGACTTTTGCAAATGATAGAGGTAAACAGCGGAAGTCGGCATTTGAACATGCGCGTACTGCAACAATCTTTGAGAGGAGCGGGCAAATTTCAAACACTTCTGTTTTTTGCGTTTTTTGTTTTGATCTTCTCATAAAAATAGATAGAATAAACTGCGAGAGACGCACTTGTGTACGATCACTAGAAAGCATTAAATCCACTACCCAGGCACTTGTTTTGTTGTTTTTGACCTACTCAAAGTTGTTCGATCAAGATGCGTCTCGGCTCATTTATAGAGGATGGTAATAGATTTAAAAAACGGTCCAAAACGTCGTCCAAAACGGTTGAGAACTAAGACTGCCCCGCCTCGGCGCAGGTTTTCGTCGATTTCGCGTCCCCACCAAGTGGGCGGAGCTTGCGGTCTCTAAATATGAGGCCGTCCGCGTAAGATTCAACAAGATTAAACGGGGGTCGGGAACAGGTCAAAAATGGAAAACGCTCAAAATTTGCTCCCATGGGTAACTTTTCATTCTAAGAACAGCTGTGGAATCGGTTTTTCGATATGACCCCTCCTGGGGCCGGAATGGCCCCGCCCCTTTTTTGCGAAAAATGCGTTTTTTGTTAATATTTCCTTAAAAATGCGTCAAATCGGCATGAAATCTCGCGATATACGTCAGAATTTTGAGCTCTTTCGAATGGTATATAGATCATAGGAACTTATTTTTTTGGTCCCCTTTAAAAAAATCGAAATTTTTATTTTTCCGAGGTACACGCTAGTTCTTTGCCAGATGAAAGAGGACGTTCTCCCCGTCATTTTGATATATTACATGTAGGGTTTTCAGTCAGCCAAAGTTATTTCTCACCTCCGAGAAGGTAGGTCAAAAAAATCAATAATTCTGAAAACCCTCTGAAAAAATGCTCATTTTGTAGAGCTCGTCAAACTGATCATTTCTTATATTGAACATTTTTCTTGAAAATAATTTCTAAGAAAGATACGACCTCTCAAAGTTGGATGTTTTCACCGAAAAATCGAAATTTGAGCATGGTGCCTTCAGAAGAGAAAACAGCGGAAAAAAATGAAAAATGTCCAACTTTGAGAGGTCGTATCTTTCTTAGAAATTATTTTCAAGAAAAATGTTCAATATAAGAAATGATCAGTTTGATGAGCTCTACAAAATGAGCATAAATTCGAGGGTTTTCAGAATTATTGATTTTTTTGACCTACCTTCTCGGAGGTGAGAAATAACTTTGGCTGACTGAAAACCCTACATGTTATATATCAAAATGACGGGGAGAACGTCCTCTTTCATCTGGCAAAGAACTAGCGTGTACCTCGGAAAAATAAAAATTTCGATTTTTTTTATGGGGACCAAAAAAATAAGTTCCTATGATCTATATACCATTCGAAAGAGCTCAAAATTCTGATATATGACGCGAGATTTCATGCCGATTTGACGCATTTTAAGGAAATATTAGCAAAAAAACGCATTTTTCGCCAAAAAGGGGCGGGGCCATTCCGGCCCCAGGAGGGGTCATATCGAAAAACCGAATCCACAGCTGTTCTTAGAATGAAAAGTTACCCCTGGGAGCAAATTTTAAGCGTTTTCGATTTTTTACCTGTTCCCGACCTTTGTTGAACCTTAGGCGGTCGGCCTCATATACGTGCTAATAGTATGAAAAACAGAGAGATGAATGCACTTACGGTACCGTGAAATCAATGACCGCAGTTCTCGAGTATGAAATGGTGAGAGAGGCAACAGCGAGATCTGCTTCCTGGAACAAAACATTATTTTTTAATGTAGTAGTACTAATGCATATAGCGCTTGTTAACAGCTTGATATAGAATTCTACGATCAACACTGACCCCACTCTGTAATTCTCCAACCATTCCATTCCATTTTCCACTCGCCTCTCTTATTCCATACGCCCGATCTGGAACTTCGTAAAGGATGTAGTCGAATCTGAAAGACTTTTGATCGCTTCTCGTCATGAATTTTCTCACTTGAGAATGTTCGATATCATCTTCAGAAGATCGATACAATATCCCTCATAACGATCGTTTCCTTCCAGAATCTAAACTGATTTCCAATTATCTATCTTCCAATATATCTTGCCTCTCCATCTTTGGGTGTTCGTTTCATCACGAATGGTTCTTCCTGGAAGAGATCATTGATCATTCCCTTCTTCTTCATCTCACCAAATAGACCGTGACACTGAGCGTCTGATTCTCCAATGTCTTCTTCTTCTGTGTTGAATGACCATGAGTGGAAGTGTTCATAATGAATCGACCTTCGCTTTCTGACCATTCTGACATCTGAAATGTCGTCTTTTAATTAACAATTATTTGTCCGAATTTAACTATTCAGATTCTTCACATGAAAATATTTATTTAAAAAAGTAAAACCTGTTCCATCTGTCCACTACTACTCGTCGTCCATACTCGAATCGTCTCATTCATTCTCTGGCCTGTTCGTGAATCGAAATGGAGAGGACCCGAGACGCCAGAGAGATGAAGCTGAAGAGCGATGAGGTTAACAGGGACTGATATCGAAATAGAACTCGGAGTTTCACTTCGTGCCGATTCCGTATTTAGCATGAGTTCAGAGTGAGATTAAGAACGGACTGAGAAGTAAAGAGATGGAACCTGCTCTGCATACTCGATCATCTTCTCTCCATGCTCCCATTCATCAATCTGTTCGTCACAAGAAGGTTCACCATGAACTCCTGAAGAAAAAAAGACGGCAATCTTGAGATATCAGCCGAACAATGAATTCTTATTCGATGTGACTCACCGATCCTTTCCACCGTCTCGACAATCATAGTAACAGCATCCCACAGTAGAGTCAGTTCAGTCTACAGTCAGTTCTCATTGGGACTTTCCATTTCAACTTACAGTAAGCCCTTGGTAAGGTATCTTTCCGTATCCTTCCTTCGCAAGTATCGATCGAATCTCATCAACTCGTGCGTCGTGAGGAGAATAGAGAGAGAAGGTGGTGATATTACACGTGTCTGAAGAACCATTTCCCCTTTTGTGATCTTTGATCTCTCCCTTACATGCATCGGAGTGCGTATCGGATTGGTTTTCCCTCGAGTGCAATGGAAGAGAAGGAACATCCTGAATCACTCCTATTCGTTTCGTTTCCCCCTCGACAAACCAGACTGGCGATAATGTAGTGGTAGTGAGCAGTGCACATGTTCATAGAGGCCGCTTGACGGATGAGAGAAGGAAGACGAGAAGGAGAGAGGAAGATCACCATCTGATGATGAAGACTTTGAAAAAAAAATAATTAGAAACATCACGGACCTGAGGTACTCCCAATTTGATTGAAACGTGTTTGAGTGCTGGTTTGAAGTCATCATTTCCCTTATCCGGCAATTTAACAAGGTAGGCTTGAATTGGATAAGTGAGAAGATACTGGAAGAACTCCGTATCTGAAAACAGATGAATAAATAAAGGAAGAAGAGAATGAAAAATTGTTCCAAAATGATTGTATTCTACACAAACTTATTTCTAGAAGGGAAAAAAGTGTAGTTATTACTCTCAGGGTTCTCATATAGAATGGCCACTTCTGCATTCCCTGATGCATTGAAGTATTGAGTGAGAAGAGCGAGAATTGGTTGGGAAAGAGTCGATTGAGAGGGATGGAGAGATGTGACTGATGGAAGACGAGAACTACAAGAGAAGCCATCCCATTCGCACAAATCTTCTTCACAAACGGTCTCGGAGGAGTGACAGATAGTGTGAATAGACCAATCTTATTTGCTAATGAAGAGAGAATTAGATGGGAAGTCCATGAAGAGAAGGGGAGAATAGCAGCGAAGGCACCAGAGGAAACAGACGAACAGACTGAAAAGAGAAGAGAGGAATGAGACTGAGTAAGGATGGATGAACTCACGAGATTCAGTCGAATTGTAGACTGGAAGAGGATGATAGAAATGAAGGAGAGAAGATGGTTTGAGATGAGAAGTGAAGATACGAACTGCATCTAGATCCACGTCAGAAGAAACTGCTGGAAAGAATGGGAGAGTTCATCTAAGATCTGAACTCCGGACGAGACCTAATCGTAGTGAATTCGTCAATGGGAGGAAGAGAAAGTGGGTGAGAAGGGTGAAAAGATTCATGAGTTCGGAGATTTTCGTAGAATGTCCCCACTCGCTAGATGATCGAACTCTTCGCCTCGGCTATTAGTAAATTAGGAGGGATTCGAGAGGACACTTCAAGTGCTAACAAGAAGTGACAGAGAATGAAGTTTGATGGGTCAATGTAGTGATGAAAGGCCGAATGTCGGGAGTTTTGACATGTAACTCATTAATAACATCGGTTGGAGACTTTCCATAAAAATGTTAATATATTAACATTTTTATGTATATTATATGTACACTCAATTAGAAGCGAACGCGAAAAAATGTTATGCTAACGACAGAGAACGTCGAGTATTACAATAATTAACTTATCTATGAGTCTGTTCCACCACCTTTCTGTCCCATTCTATCCCATTCGCAATGAAAGGAATGGTCGATCTTGCCAATGATTTCCACGTCGTCCCCTTGTGTAAATGCTCACTGTTAGTGTATTTTTCAATGTTTTTTAAGAAATAATTTAATCTTTGATCTTCAGGACTCAAATGGATCGGAATTGGCTCATCGCCATTTACATCTCTTATTCCGTTCTCTTCCTCCTTACTCTTCTCGCCTTTTTCTTCGTGGGACAGGCATCGAATGTAAAAAAAGACTTGTGAATAATAAGAATTCTTCAGAAGTTCTTCAAATATCCATCTGATTGCGTAAGGAACGTCCCTCCATCTCCCTCCTCTCAGTTATCGGTGAATATCAAACTACGAAATTCAAATAAGATCAATAATATTCAGGTTGCCCGGAGCGAAAACTCGATTCATTCGAAATTAAATCCCCCCGCAAGTCAGAATGAATCGCCAAAATAATTATAGATAGATAATACGAATAAATACCCCTTATTGTTATCATCTTTTGTTTATCAAGCGCGTGCTTCGTAAAATTTGGCGATAGAAATGGAGCGTATGTAACAACAGAGAAAACTGAGCACGAATAAGAATACATGATTAGATATTGCGGAAATCGGAGAATTATAGCAACATAGAGTGGAGATTCATTGGAAGTACACGAATTGGGGCAGTCTTGGAATATTGGAGAAGGGGAGAAATGAGAGGATTCGTCGATGCTTAGACGAAGGAAGAATAAAGCAGTCATGTCGGTGCATAAGCGAGATTGGAAGATAGAAAGACGAATGATTGTCAAGTTATCTAGTCTGACGAGAACACAATGAATGGGGGCCAATAGGGTAGCGTATTCCTCTAATCAAATCAGCAATCCTTCAGTCCTTTCTTGTTATCGGGACAGGCACAATGAACTCCCTCTGAAGAAGGAAGACACAGATACTTGCACCCTCCATTGTTCACTGAACACGAAGTTGGAGCTGCAAGGAAATCAGTTAGTTGTCGATCGACCCTGGATCTACCGTACCTCCTTGACAATGCTTGGGTACATTCAGGATACCGTAGACCTTGCCCGATCCTCCGATCGATATCGGGAATGACTCGTATGCTTCACCGTACACTGAGACGGAGTGCACACGATTACTGTAATTGATTATTGATTATTGGGGCAACGAATCGATAACTGACTCTTTCCAGTCGGTCCAGTACAATCGCTGCTCATTGATGGCTGTGAGTCCGAAGGGATACTGTAGATCGGTGAATACGGTACGACGACCAGTTCCGTCGAAGTTGATACACGAGAGACTGCAATTTTCTATTCTCAATGTGTTCTGGATTATCTGGGAGAGTGATGGACTAACGTGTGAGCTCCAGCATCGACCCAGCAAAGTTCTCTTCTCTGATGGAGGAGAACGAGTCCATTCGGAAGATGAATGTCATTGTTCACGAACTAAAAATTGGTTTAGTCTTATTGAGTGACATAGAATCAAGCAGATTATTAGTTTTCAACTGTTACCCCTTCTCACCTGCATAACCTTCTTTCCATCCAGATCCATTCTACCAATCACTGGATGGGCACGATGCCAGTCTGTGTAGTAGAGATGCCTACAATCAGGGAATGATATGACACCAATTTGAGATCACTGATTCTCCTCACTTGTTCTGCACATCAATGGCTAGTGCTCGTGGATTGAATAGTCCTTCATTCAGGAGACTCTTCTGATATTTTCCATCGAGGGAAACAACTCCGATTTCATCACGAGAGGAATCAGCGTAGTAGACGTTTCTCAAATTTGTAATGTTTTTAGATGCATTTAAAGAAGGAGTCCCACGAGGTAGAATGATAGGCTCCCACCACGACTGGATTGCGCCGCGAGTGAAAATACTGTAGGGAAGAGGGTGAGAGAGCGAGAGAGTCAGACAAACAGAGTGCTTCCTCCTCCCCTCTCCCTTCCCTTCTCCCTCTTCCCCTTTCCCTTTGCACCGCGCATCTTGATTTTCCCTGCGTTATCGGAAAACTTTGAGCGCACATAGCTCGCTTCAAAGTTGAGCTAGAGACTTCAAATTTCGGATTTGCACTAATATTCAAGGGATAAACATGGCTGCGCTTCCAGATTGTCCACGAAAAAACTCGTGGGACGGCTTCTTTAATGGAAAAAATCCGTTCTCCACTTTGAAACTGACCTGCTTGACCAATCGACGGCGACTCCTTCGGGAGATTCGAGAATATCAGCAAAGTGAGCCTTCGTCTCTGTTCCATTCAGAGAAGAAGATCGAATGACGTGGCCTGATCATTATTCATTTCATAACGGTCCGACTCTTCATGCAATAGTTGCCTTTAAATTTTTACTGCGAAACATACCGGTAATGTCACTCCACACGATTCTTTCATCGGCACAATCAAAGTCGATTCCCACAGCGATTTGATGAGGAACGATCACGAGCTGAAGAAGGAACGTTGACCTCTGATCTTTGATCTTTGATCTCTCACCTGTTTGCCGGGTACATCAGCTTGAACTCCTCTGTGGTAGATGGCCATTCCTCGTGCGATCAGAAGTTCGTTATCGGCTCGATCAGAATCAGCTGAATGGAGAATCTCAGTAAGTGTCACAGTTGGAGATGAAGATTTTTGGTTATGAAGCTTTGTTTCATTGCTGTTGGTTGCAAAAAATACTATGAAAATGAAAATATTAGCGACTGACGGGCGCAGCTCCTTCCATTTCCGTGGTATCCATAGAGACAATTGCACACGTAGTGACCTCCTTCTCCTGGCACACACTCTGCATTCTTGTGGCACAGAGTACGATCCTCCAGACAAGTCGCTGCGAGGGTTACGGTAGAGGATAGCAGGGTAAGTGGGTTGGGTCAGATTACTTACTGAATGGAGCACAGACGTGTCCGTTGCCCTGATATCCATTGTTGCACTTGCAACTCCACGCTCCCGTCTGTTCGTTGCTTGCACAATAAGCATGCACTGAGCAGTTGCCGCATCGAGGACGTTCTGAGGGGAAGGAGGGTTACGGTAGGATAGAAGGAGGGTTACGGTAGGATAGAAGGAGGGTTACGGTAGGATAGAAGGAGGGTTACGGTAGGATAGAAGGAGGGTTACGGTAGGATAGAAGGAGGGTTACGGTAGGATAGAAG
>LS587674.1:28702-40899 GCA_900490775.1 Pristionchus maxplancki | reverse complement strand
CCAGCGAAGCCAGATCGACAGACGCATTCCGACTGAAGGATTCATCATGAGTTGATAAAACAATGTCTCCCTCGACTCACTCCTCCATCGGGACTGGGCATACACTCAGCGTGTTCACTACAGATGTATGATCCACACGGTCTCACTCCTCCATGCGAAGGCTGATTACCGAGGAGAGCTCGTCTCCGTCCTGAAGGGAATGGGTACGGTAATGACGGATTATTGATTACTACAGATTAGGAAACTAGGCACACAATTGTTTGAAATGAATGTGTTGATTACAGTGATAAAGTATTGATTTCACACGAAAGGTGTCTGGATAACGTTGATTACAATGTCGATTACGGTATTGATTATCGAGTGAATAGGTATACGGTAGTGCACACCCTCGTCTTCCTCTCCAGTAGTCTCGGGATTGACATGGGAAGGGCCATGAATCTCCTCTGGCGGGCCACAATGAGTCACTCCATCTCCTACGTACCATCCTCGACAACGACAGACTCCCACCTGGATTGAGAGAGGGGAGGGTTACGGTAACTGAGAATGACACTCGGAGATCAAATAATAAAGTAAGGATAAGTCAGTAGGCGATAGTCTCCTTCTACCGTACCGTCTGTCCTTGGGCGGCCCAGACACATTCTCCCCATTGATGGCACTGATCGTGTCTCGTGCAGTGACCAGCAGGTAGGGCTGAGTCGGGGAGAGAAGGAGGGGGCGTGGCTTCGTCTTCTGAATCAGAGAAAGGACTGGTTAGGGGAACTGAAGGGTTGATTAGCGTTTCCATCATTTTCTTATTGTTTTAGCGCGTTGGGTTGTTGGTTTTTGGGTTGGTTAGGCACTCTAATTATCGAAAGATTGTCTAACGGAAGCATCTGAATCCGTCTCCGTCAAATCCCCTTCTGCACTCGCAAGAGAAGGAACCAGGGAGATTGATGCAGAGGGCATACGGATCGCAGTCGTGATCACCACGAGCACATTCGTCCAGGTCTGAAGGGGAGAACAGTTTTCGATATGAAATATTTTTCGTTTTTAGTTTTGATTGTCAAAAGCTGAAAAAATAGTTTGGTTTCACGTTTCAAAATTGTTACAGTGACACAAATAAAATATGCCTAACCGGCACAGATCCATCCCATGGGACTGCTCTTCTCTGCCCTCGCCGTGTATCCTCTCTCACACTCGCATCGATACTTCTGCTCGGCTGCTCGACAGAACATATTGGGAAGAGTGCACAGATGGGCACCATCGGCACACGGGTCCTGCAACGACGATGGTAGGTCACGGTACCTACCTACAGTACCCCTCCTACCGTATTGGCAGCATGGGTGGGGGCGGGAACGGGAGCACCGGCGGGTGGTTGGTACTGCGTCTCTCCATGCTGTCTTCTCATCGTCGTATCGAAGGTCTGTCCAGGTCGACGAGGAATCGTGTCCACCACCGATTGAGATGCAAATCTGTAACAGATGACGTTTAGTATAAGTCGCTGATAAGCACACACTCACCGCACGACGCCGTCTTCTCTATCGTACTTGACGTGGATGTTCTCGTAGCGAATGCGAATGGATGAGGGCAGAGAAGCAGCCTGGAAATGGGGATTTGAATTTCGCGGGTTCCCTGAATCAGGGGACTCACCAGTTGGGCGCATTCCTTGTAGTGAATCTGCTCGTCGACGACCATTTTCATTCGTCGATCGGTTCCTCTCTCGGATACGGTAGCATGGACGGTCGCCAGCGAACGAATGAATCCTGATAACGAGAAGAATTGATCCTTCATTTCTTTCTTGACTTTCTACCTGGTTCATCCCTTGTGAATTCAGCTTCATAGTTGTCGAATGAGACTCGAGCATCGTTTGCCAATACGGGAATGTGACCGTGGATGGAGGTCTGAATTAGTTTTAGATCAAGATCATATTAAGATCATTATGACATTCAGATTCCCTCCCTCTCACCGTGCTCTTGAAGTAATGGTAGATGTCTCTACCAGCGAATTGTTGACTGATCGTCACTGCATAATGATCATCGTAGTGCACATTGGCAGTTCGATTGAAGAGACCTCCAGTGATATCGAACCCGTTCTTCGCACTTTGAGGCGTCTGCAAACATTTCATCAATCAATGAGCAATGGAGAAGAAGTGAATGCAGATGATGGAACTAAATAGTGACCTCAGCGAATAGCCATCCCATGAGTGATCCGATGGGAGTGAGAAGAAGGAAGGAACTACCAAGAGCCTCGGGAACCTTCGACACTGCTGTGTATACTTTCCCGTCTGAAATTGATTTTTGGAACGATCTTTTGTTGTTGATATCTTTGAATACCTCCAGTAGTGATGAAAGTGTGCAATTCAGTCTTCTCGACCTCCTGTCCATTGACTAATCCCTCGAAGCCGCCTGTGATGCGCTGAGGATCTTCTGCAATCCATTAATTCANAAGGGTTGATTAGCGTTTCGATCATTTTCTTATTGTTTTAGCGCGTTGGGTTGTTGGTTTTTGGGTTGGTTAGGCACTCTAATTATCGAAAGATTGTCTAACGGAAGCATCTGAATCCGTCTCCGTCAAATCCCCTTCTGCACTCGCAAGAGAAGGAACCAGGGAGATTGATGCAGAGGGCATACGGATCGCAGTCATGATCACCACGAGCACACTCGTCCAGGTCTGAAGGGGAGAACAGTTTTCGATATGAAATATTTTTCGTTTTTAGTTTTGATTGTCAAAAGCTGAAAAAAAATAGTTTGGTTTCACTTTTCAAAATTGTTACAGTGACACAAATAAAATATGCCTAACCGGCACAGATCCATCCCATGGGACTGCTCTTCTCTGCTCTCGCCGTGTATCCTCTCTCACACTCGCATCGATACTTCTGCTCGGCTGCTCGACAGAACATATTGGGAAGAGTGCACAGATGGGCACCATCGGCACACGGGTCCTGCAACGACGATGGTAGGTCACGGTACCTACAGTACCCCTCCTACCGTATTGGCAGCATGGGTGGGGGCGGGAACGGGAGCACCGGCGGGTGGTTGGTACTGCGTCTCTCCATGCTGTCTTCTCATCGTCGTATCGAAGGTCTGTCCAGGTCGACGAGGAATCGTGTCCACCACCGATTGAGAGGCAAATCTGTAACAGACGACGTTTAGTATAAGTCTCTGATAAGCACACACTCACCGCACGACGCCGTCTTCTCTATCGTACTTGACGTGGATGTTCTCGTAGCGAATGCGAATGGATGAGGGCAGAGAAGCAGCCTGGAAATGGGGATTTGAATTTCGCGGGTTCCCTGAATCAGGGGACTCACCAGCAGGGCGCATTCCTTGTAGTGAATCTGCTCGTCGACGACCATTTTCATTCGTCGATCGGTTCCTCTCTCGGATACGGTAGCATGGACGGTGGCCAGCGAACGAATGAATCCTGATAACGAGAAGAATTGATCCTTCATTTCTTTCTTGACTTTCAACCTGGTTCATCCCTTGTGAATTCAGCTTCATAGTTGTCGAATGAGACTCGAGCATCGTTTGCCAATACGGGAATGTGACCGTGGATGGAGGTCTGAATTAGTTTTAGATCAAGATCATATCAAGATCATTATGACATTCAGATTCCCTCCCTCTCACCGTGCTCTTGAAGTAATGGTAGATGTCCCTTCCAGCGAATTGTTGACTGATCGTCACTGCATAATGATCATCGTAGTGCACATTGGCAGTTCGATTGAAGAGACCTCCAGTGATATCGAACCCGTTCTTCGCACTTTGAGGCGTCTGCAAACATTTCATCAATCAATGAGCAATGGAGAAAAAGAGAATGAAGATGATGGAACTAAATAGTGACCTCAGCGAATAGCCATCCCATGAGTGATCCGATGGGAGTGAGAAGAAGGAAGGAACTACCAAGAACCTCGGGAACCTTCGACACTGCTGTGTATACTTTCCCGTCTGAAATTGATTTTTGGAACGATCTTTTGTTGTTGATATCTTTGAATACCTCCAGTAGTGATGAAAGTGTGCAATTCAGTCTTCTCGACCTCCTGTCCATTGACTAATCCCTCGAAGCCGCCTGTGATGCGCTGAGGATCTTCTGCAATCCATTAATTCANCCTCGGGAACCTTCGACACTGCTGTGTATACTTTCCCGTCTGAAATTGATTTTTGGAACGATCTTTTGTTGTTGATATCTTTGAATACCTCCAGTAGTGATGAAAGTGTGCAATTCAGTCTTCTCGACCTCCTGTCCATTGACTAATCCCTCGAAGCCGCCTGTGATGCGCTGAGGATCTTCTGCAATCCATTAATTCACTCTTTTACCCTTCGAAAATTCTGTCCTAGTTGACAACATGTCCCACTGACCTCTCTTGAGACACTCGACTCCATTTCCGAAGTGGTTGTTTCTGCACTCGCAACACTGTCCATTGCACGACGCCTCTGCATGGCAGATCGACCCACTGCAGAGAGAAGAGGAGGGAAGGGGAGCGGAGTAGAGGGGCTGTTCCACCGGGGCTGCAACTATTCGTTTAGCATTGAGAATATGTGAAAAGATAATGTCTCTCACTCTGCACAGGTTGTGTTTGTTCTTCTCTCCTCTGATGCTGTTCAACAGGAGGGGCTACTGATTCGACAGGGGGGCGACGACGTCTCTCCGCGTCGGGGGCTGCAATTCACTCCCTCTCTCTGCATCAACTGCATCACTCACAACTGCACACACACAGAGTACATCCTTGGTCATCTGTCAATTGTTGACAATCGGAGGGGCACTTTCCAGAGGGATACGGGTTGGGAGGGCAGTCTGAACATTCTTTTCAGTTATTCTGAACCCCGAAGACTCGTGTTGTTCTCTCTCTATCAGAGAGTAAATTCGATCAGTGAAACAGATGCGAACTCCCTCGGTCATTCGATCTGACCTTCCCTCTACTTCTCTCTTCCCACTGACCAGCACTCCTCTCCTCTGGCTTCTTCCTCTTTTCTCTCTCACAATCAGGTCACTCTCAAAATATTGAGACTCATGATGAGTTGACAGGAGAAGGGAGCGTGGGAGAGACATTTCTTGCAGTGATCAGAGACGAGAGAAGAGGATACGTGGGTTTGCAAGGTTATGATAACAACAAGTGCTTGAAGCGATCTATGAAAGTGAGAAAAGCTGTTGGAATCATGAATATTGTGTAGCTGTCTGGCTAATAGCGAGATCAATAAACGGTAAACGTACTCTCGCTCTTCGGTTGTTCGTTGCTTTCTTCATCCTCATACTCAGCGTAATCGTCGCCGTATCGAGGATCCTACAATTAAATTATCCAAAATTGTAAAATTTAATTTGTTTAATTCGAAATTGCAAAATCGTGGACAAACCTCGATGGAAACTCCCGAAATGCGGAAAAGATACGATCCATCCTGTCCCATGTTCGTCATACTGAAATTATTACACTCAGTTCATCACTTATTTCTCATCTAAATCAACGTCGAGTTTCAACGTTTGTATCTATATGGAAATCTTGCTCTAAGGGATTAGTGGCAAGGAAAAATGAATTGCAATCATAGTCTGACTCCGCGAGTTCCTTGATCTCCTCTGTTCCACTATTGATCGTTCCTTGGAATCGACCATCGAAATGGGTGAATCCCGACTGTGCGAAGTGACCTGCCAATCAGTGATTCATCCCTGATCTCTTCTTGCATTCTCACCCTTTGACTTGACCCAAGCAATCTTTGCGTAGAGAAGGAAAGCGTACGATTGAATACCATCCGTTGTGAGAACCAACTGAAAAAGAGAAATTAAATGGATGTCTTCACGATGGTATTCCTAAAGATGGTAACTCTGCAATTGTAGTATCATACCTGGAAAGTGTTCTGTCCCTGTCTCTCCTTCCCTTGCTGTCCTTCCCACGTGACTACCGTAGCCTGCAACGATTATCGATTGATTTCATCCTCTCATAACGCCTCTCTTCGGTAATTCACCTGCAGTGCATTGAATTGATTGGTATCAGGGAATTCATGGTGGATTGAATCAGTGAGTCGAGTGAGAAGAAGTCGATCGGATGTCGTCGATCTGACATGGGATAGGAAAAGTCACTTCCGGTTCATTTCGAATTTCAACTCACCGATAGTACGTCTTTCCCTCAGCGACTGGAGAGTAGAACACAGCGATGGCACTGCGATTCAATTTGTCCAGAGGATAGTAGTCTTCTGTAATTTTCCCCTTTCTGTCTGCTTTTTCATTTATTAAGTCGTTTTGCAAGAAAATATGATTCGATTGTAGTGATTACCAGTGTCCAATTCCTGGAAAGTGACGATTCCCTTGTTCGAGATAAACAGTTGATCTTCATTCCTTTCCATGTACACAACGGGATCTTCGAGAGTTACGGCGGATAGCGAGGATTCGAGGAGCTGTGAGATAAATATGTCTTGATATATTTATGTTCGATTTTTCCCCTTTCCCATTACGTCGAGGCTTTCTCGTTCTGTAAACTTTCATGAGTTCATGGCACGTTATCCCTTATCCAAATAGTCTCCACGAACGAACTCTTCGAGTGATAAGATAAGAGAGGTCATTGACCGAGGTTTGCCCCGTTCCTCCTTGATCTAATAGCACAACAATGCAAGAAATCGCGCAGTTTGATTACCAGACATTGAAAGTTTTGGTGTATGCATGCGAATGGTGTGAACCTTCCATCTTATCCTACAGTCTTACAAAGAAATGTTTTTAAAAAATTTGGATGCCTAATGCTTAGCATTTACGCGCTGTTTGGAAACCTGTGTACTACTGTTAAAACACAAGTGATATGCCATTGATATAGAATATATTCAAACCTGATCTCCAGCCCTCTTTCCAAAATCGAAAAGCCTCGCCCGTGCATTGATTGTGACCACGAGAAACGAAGCGACGAGTAGCGGTAGAAACCGCATTATTACGATTGATTCGCCCTTGCTCACTGATCTACCCGGGCTAGTCGATACTCTGAAGGGGAGATGATAGAGAGGTCACTGATTGGAGAAGCACGAAGAGAGGTAGGTCATAGTACATTGAGAGGAGGAAGTGAGAATATAGGAGACGAACGAATGGAGAGAAGAGAGGCAAATGGGTTGTATGACAACAGATGATCAGTCTTCGACTCTCCTGCTTCGACTGTGAAATTGGATGCCCGAAACATGTGTACGACACTGAACGAGAGAAGACACGAGGAGATGGAGGGAGGGAAGGTTGGAATGGGTACGGAGGGGAAGAGGTTGATCTTTGATCTAATGGGAGAGTTGTAGGATGAGGGAAGAAGAGAATCAGACAGGAGCGACACTTCCGGTACTGATTCATTCGATTGAATGGAAGCAGAAATAAGCCGGCACAATGTAATGAAATCTCATAAGAGTGAGATCGGAGGGGAGAAGACAAAACAAAGTGGAATCAGATTTAGATTGGATCCTTCTTCTTCTTCTTCTTCTTCTGTTCATGTGGCAACCACCTGCTGGTCTCAGAATGGAAGGAAAGAACTTCTCATTTGGAGGAAGAAGATGCAAAGAAACTTGACAGAATCGAGATAGAAATATATGGATAGATGGAGATACGATCAGCACTGCTATGAGTGTGATTGATGCGTGTACTTGGTTGAGGTAACAAGATGTAATCAGAAGATGAGAAAGATGATTGTGGTAGATGAAGACTGAGAGAGAGACAGATCAGATAAGAGAGACAAAGATGGGAACGGATCGTCTCTCAGTTAACACATGGTTGAATTCTAGCTGGTTGTAGAGAGAGAAGAAACTCCCAAAGAAGAGTGAGATTGAGTGTCGGCGCAGACTAAAGGGTCCTGGGGTCACTCATCACAAGACTGGAGGTGGTACCAGAGGGGGGAATGGGTTGGTGTTGTTCTGGCCCGGTGCCAGGATCGGTGTCGACGTCCAATCATATCCACACCTTCACACGCCTTCTTCTTTCCCGGCACCTTTCATAATTCGCATCCTATCCAATCCATCATCGCCCCTCTCTCACTTATAACAATTTTGACGCCTGGCGGTGTCGTGAGTTTCAACTTCTCTCCAGCTATTCGTAGCCCTCAGACTTCACTTTAGCCCTCTTCCTTCCAGACCAATCGACTACCACTAATCACTGTGAGTCACTGCCAATCGAGGCACACGCAATTAATCAGAGGGGAAGGTAAGAGAAGGGGGGGTCAGGGATGGAACAGAAGGGAAGCTCCCGTCCATCGGATTGCCCAATCACTCGCTCACCTCCTGTTCCCCTCTCTCTTCCATTGTGCAACCTGCGCGGTTCTCTTACAGTCGATGGCTAATCGAATAGTCACCTTATGGGGCTGGGAAAGGGAAGGAATGGACAGTGAGACAGACACAGCAGTAAAGCGGTAGTTGCAAATCGCGCGGGACAGTAGACCACAAGGTGAAAAAGAGGGGCTATTGAGAGGGGTTCTAGAGGGAAAGCGGAGGTTGTGTTTGATCTGCCCCTCTCACCTACTCTTACTCCTTCCTACTCAAATCCGATCGGAGTAGTCGATCTCGTGAGATTTCTCGCAGATTTCTGTTTGTAAAAAGTGGCGAAGGTGTGAAAGAAAGCGAAGAAGACGTGAATAACAATGGGATGCAACATTTTAGATGAAGTGAAGCACTCAAACGAATTGAACGAGTTTTGATCCCCACTTGAACCGAGATTCGGGGATGACTGAATCCGATAGGAAAGAGAATTGAGATGGATTGCGGCCGTAAATTCACAGCGCCAATTAGTGTAGTGCACTACACACGACCAGAGGCTTTTTGCCCGCGGGCCCGAAATTCGGAGGATGAGAAATGAGCTGTAAAATGGAGAAGAAATCGAAAGAATTGCACGATTCCATCGCATGCTCATTTATTTTTCCTTCGACGGAAAAGGGATGAAGACTTTTCAAGGAAATAACGAAATGATAGACATGCAAAGAAGCGTGAAATGAGAAGTCATGGTCACTTTTACCAGTAGGGAGCCGAAAGGGGCGGGAGGAGGGAACAGATGTTCAGAGGGTAGTGGAATGGGAGGAGAAGGAAGAGTAAGGAGGAGAGGAGGAGGCAGAGGATAACCCCTTCAAGGGTTGAGGAAGGGAGGAACAGCATCGATTGTACCTTGAATAGCCTATCATAATAGGAGTCGTAAGGGTTGATCGTAATGGGTTTGATCGCGTATACAAATCAGTGAGATTGCACAATGTACAGCTGCTACATCAATGGTTTGATGTTCAGATGAATGAGAAACCCTAATTGGACTAATTAGAGTGTGCACGGAGATATGATCTAGGATGAGTGATAGATGAACGAATAGTTCGTCTGGACCAAGTATGATCCCTCATCTCGATTGGAATCAATGAACATGATGGATGGGGACAAAGAATGGCTGATGACATCAAATGAGACTGGTAGGTGGAGGGTGATTACATTAGAGATTAGTAGGAAGAGCGATTCGAGTGGGAGGAGGGGAAGGGGAGGGAGATGGATCAAATACAACAGGAGAAACGAACTTTGCCATGTTTTCTTTTCTGAGTAATCTTCCCCAACTCTGCACATAGAACTCCGGAGGAAACAGTGGAACACCACTGTTCTTGCTTCCAAGTATTTAAAATTATCAGGGGAAACGCACGAGATGATTTCGTATTGCCGAATTACTGCAAAAGTGCAAGAGACACGCTGCTTTGTAGTGGATTCGGCCTACATCTCTCCACTACAGTGGATGATCGCGCAAGAGAACACACAAAGAGGACGATACCAAAGGGGAAAAGAAGGATGCCCTTTTGATGGAAGGAGAGATTGAGAGGACTCTGCAAATTATTATATCCTCATATCCTCCACTGACGGTTTGGTATGGATTATGAGATAACATGGAAATACGAAATTGATCACAGCTATCTCCTCATATGAAAGCGGTTTATGAATGCGTCTAAAGGTATCCCGTTCTTCCTCTCAATCTCTCATCGATGACACATTCGTGCTCTTCCTTCGACCTATGAGTGTCGTCTGGGATGAGAAAGGAATTGAATCACAACAAGGAAAAAGTACAGATGCTCTATTCCTTTGTTTCCCGATCCAAGACGTTCCGAGACCTTGGAATTCGGAATGAGAAGAGGGGATTTAGGAGGGAAACAAAGCCGTTTCGTTTGTGACATTGTCGGTCATTCTGAGGACCACTTGAACTGCTCAATCTGTGTGGAGAAGAGAGAGGAGAGAAGCCATGGGGACTCATTCAACTGATTGGAATGGCGAGGATTGTGACAGATAGTCACTGGCCATTCCCTCCCTCTGATCCCTCGGGTCAATCGACTCGTCTGGCAGACACACTTGGAGGCTATCGCTCTTCCCTTTGACACACTGTAACTGACACCCGAAGAGGACCAAAAGAGAACGCCGACACTGTCAAAAAAGGAATCTCGAGAAGATTCGAAGGAGAAAGAAGATACGAGACAGATGCGCAGTTGGCGAAGAAACGAAGGGAATGCCAAATGAAGACTCTCCTCATTTTACCCACTCTATCGTCTCTCTGACCTCTGACAACTTGTTAGTGACTACTGAGAGCGAGGAGAGATGCGCGTCCATTGGTAAGAAGAAGAGGAGAACTACTGTGTCTTTTCGAGAAGGGACAAAGCTAAGAAAAAGGAGAGAAACTGTGGTCACTGCAATGTGATTGGGGGTCGAAATTAGGAGAAACTGAGCAGAAGAAACGTTCGTAATCTCGTTTGCAACGGAATTTCAGACTGAAATTGGTGAGGAAAAGAAGAGAAAAGGTTCACGGAAGAGCGAAAGTTATCTGCAAAATGCGAACCGGAAGACTCACGTTACCTCTCTTTCTTCCCTCTCTTTTTGCCGATCAGTGTTCTTTCGCAGGTTTTACACCCCTCGAAGCGACTTTTCGCAGGTGTGTTCGATTTCCAAGGGAGAAAAAGAAGACAGGTGCCTCGAGACAAGTGGAGAAACACACAATATTTATGGATACCAGTTTCGAGTATTGCAAGCGGGAAAGGAAATGTACATAAATAGTAAGGTTGTCAATATCCCAATTTCCTTCTTCGTTCCTTCTCTTCCTTCTTCTTCTTCCACACATTGTACCTGCAAGATGAATCTCCCAATCGAAGACGAAGAACGGAAGGAGCGCTCACTTGTGTTCTCCCGAGATGTACGCTGTTTCGAGAAAAAGGAAGATGAATTCACAACAAGTGAGGAAGGAAATTCCACACCAAAGACCCAGCTGACCACCGAAATCGGCAAGAAGATTGACGAACTGAAACCATTTATGTGATTTGCTCAGAACTGGTCGAACTAACGCCATAAGCCTCGGATTCAGTGAGCATCTCGAAGTTGAGTTGTTCATAGAAGACTTCCACCATAGCACCGTTCTCCCTGAGTATTGATGCCCAGTGATAGATCTATAATCGATGACTCACTTGTAGTGTTTATTGCACTCCTCTGCTGTTCCGTTGCATGAACCGAGTTGAATCTGCAGAATAAATTGATAAGGATAGTGGTGATAACAATACCTTGAGTGACTGGGACGGCCATTTGGCAGGTGAGTAGGTAACAGAGTAGATCGACTGATGACAGGGCTGCTGACAACGACATCTGAAATGCATCTAATGATTCTGACGAACATAGGAATCACATCTTGAATATTGGAGATGCACAGGCAATCAAAAGCGAAACAGACCTGAATGATCCGTGCAATCCTCCCAATTCATTCATTCGCGCGTCCAGGCATTTACCTGCAATCGAAATTGTTTTATTTATTTATTGAGTGCTTATAATTTGATAGCAGTAAACAAGAAACGTTTCTGAAATTATAATACCCGAAATACAAAAGAAAGTAGGGGGCACCAGGAGTTGAACCGGGGACCTCTCGATCTGCAGTCGAATGCTCTGCCACTGAGCTATACCCCCGATGTCGAAGCTGCATGTTTGCTCTATCATAGCACTAAACATGAACAGTTTCTAAAAATAAAATTCCCGAAATACAAAAGAAAGTAGGGGGCACCCGGAGTTGAACCGGGGACCTCTCTATCTGTAGTCGAATTATTGTTATGTCCTAAGGGGCATAAACTAGTGTGTAATTATACGCGTGGAAAAGCGAGGGGCATGATGTAATAATTAGAGTTTATTACAATACGGAAACAGTAATAGTGAGAGCATAAATGGCTAGTGAAAAGTGAGAAGGGGGTTAGATGGTGGTTAGGTATAACGGCACTACGTCGGGACTATACAGGCCAGCCG
>LS583953.1:147671-168414 GCA_900490775.1 Pristionchus maxplancki | reverse complement strand
AAAATTTCCTGGCGTAAACTTTGACGTAGAAAACGAAAAACTACATATGAATGCCGAAAAAATATTTCATTTCACAGCAGTGATCGCTGCAACGCGGACACGCATCGCATCAGCCTGCCCATTCCTCCCTACAGCAGCGTCTTCGGGACGGAAGTTAGCTGCGCGTTGCTGGTAACCACGTTTGAGACACTTTTATTAGGGGTCATATCTCTCGGTACTTGTGGATTTCCCTGGAGGAAATCACCCATTTCGAAAAATATTTCATTGAGGACATGCCGGCACAATGCACCCGACCGTCATGCACGCTCGCCGCAGATTCGGCCAGGTTTTTTTAATTTTTTTAATTTAAAAAAAAATTATTTTTAAATATTTTTATGAACATTTCAGGGAATCATGTCGCAATTACAATCCGCCTTCGAGCTTCTATTAGTTGAGTTTCTCGTTATTCTGTACAATCAGAGATCGTTCAGCCTCTATCCGCATTCGGTTTTCTACGATTCAAATACGAAAAATAATAAAGTGTTTTCACCGACGGATGCTTACTTGGTACTCTGCACGATTAATGTTTGTTTTCTTAATTATAAATTAAAGTATGTTTTTATAAAATAAAATAAAATAATTTCAGGACTGCGCAAGCACTGATCAGATTGGAACAAATTTCACAAGCGAGCATAAAAATGATCAGACAACCTGCTACACTTTCTCGAATAACGTAAGTATTAATTTGGTGCAATGTTGTAATGGAACATTTTTTTCAAAACTTTAATCTCGGAACTTTTTGAACAAAGGATAATTGAATTAAGTTCCAGAACTCCTTTGTTCAAAAAGTTCCGAGATGAACGTTTTTGAGAAAATTGTTACATCTCAATATTGCACCATTAATTTTTATTCTTACTTAGGGATGGCTTGGCAAGAAATGACTCTCTTCATTGTGCACGCACTCTCGCTTCTCTGACCGGTGAGGGAGTACGCGAAATGAAGAGACCTTTTCTTGCGAAGCTTTCCCTATTCTCAATGGTGGTGGTTTGGCCGCCTGGTGATTTAAAAAAAATCGCTTTGGTTGTAGAAGCAACTTTACCTTTATTCTTACTTGACCTTTTAGGATTTCAACGTAAACAACACTTGCATGGGCCAATTGTGCTATGCTAATACATTCAATGGAACTACTACGCGCGGTTGCCTGGATTACGTCTGGGATGACTCCTGGTCGTACAATTACACGTTTATTTTCGAATATCTCACAGACGACAAGATGCATGGCATTCAGGTTCGAAATAAATAACTTTATCTACTTGCAATATTTATCAGTGTCGCTTTCTGGGCGCTGATCAAGAGGGGGTGTCAGAGGCTGTTCTTCACATTTCGAAATAGTCATTTTGAGGGATGACGGGTTAGGGGATTGGTCTTCTTTCCTTGTCACAGTCGCAACGACTGGAGAGAGAGTTCCGTTCTTCTGGTTCCCGATAGGACGTTTGATGACTCGTTTGATGGCTGTTATGTAGCGGACTGTCCTTCACTCAAGAGAAAGGGGATGAGAGGTTTATCGCAAGCAACAGGACACGACGGCCGCACAACAAGGAAGGACGAGTCAGAAGGGACGAGGGACGAGTGAGTCGCCCGCTTATGCAAAGGGCGCATGCTAATTGATTTGGGAGGAGACAGACGATCAATAGGGAGAAGGGGATCGACTGATCTGCACGTATGCAAATGGGAGATAGGGGAAAGGGGACGGCAGAGTGCACGTCAGCAATTAGGGTTATTGACTAAAGTGGAGAGGAAGCGTCCCTCTATACAACAATGGCATTGCACACTGATAGATCCCACTGTTGGTCGAAAACGAAGCCTTCCGTGTTCTGGATTCTTCAGTGAACGCGAGTCCTCCAAACTCGAATGATCAATCTTTGAGCGAGAGAATCGAGCCTAGATTCTGATTTTCTGGACCAAACATCTTAGACGGTCATACCCATCACTCGGCGACCAGTCCGGCTTGGATGGGGATTCCTTTCTTGTTGAGTCGTTGATGGAGACGAGGGGAATTAGGGGAAACCGCTCTCCTTCAGAGCGAATGGAGAGGGGACCGCTCGCGACGACTAACAGAATAGGGAATAACTACTTGAACAATGGATAATAGAGTTGTCTATTCGAAAATCTTTTCGTTATTTTGAGTCGATTTCCATACTCATTCTCAGTTTCGCGAAAGAGACTGACTGGTCTCTTTCTATTCGAAATTTCGAATAGATCTCGAAATTTCGTTTAGAAATTTGATCTGGAGAAGATATGAAACTCAACAAATTTCGACCATTTTTCACTTCTCTCTCGGTCAATTATTCTCACCACAGCGTTCTGACCCCCTTTGTTCTCTCCAGATAAGGGTGAACAAGGGGATTAATTTTTGAATTTTCCCGCGTTACCGTATTCGAACTGCAAAACACCATCGCAATTTGAGATGTCTCTGAAACATATCGCGAATACGGCAACGCGGGAAATTTCAAAACTTAATCCCCTTGTTCAGAATGAGAATTGCGATATGTTTCAGCAATCTGTCAAGTTTCGAATTTGCAGTTCGATATGTAAAGTGATCACCCCTTTTCTGTAGGGGCAGAATGCTGTGTCACTCGACGAGACCGAACCGAGCGGGGAGATCCGAAAGAATGAAAAAGACGAAATTTCGAAATCTATTCGAAATTTCGCATACGTAATGAAGCAGGGCGACCGCTATCCGAAATGATTGAATAGAGGAATAAAAGAGTGGGGAATTTCGTATTTCGAATAGACAACTCTAATGGATAACTTTCAGAAATTCGCCGTCTACCAATTTCTCCAACTCGAATTTTACTTCTGCAATTACGATTACTGCAACTATGATACTGTCGGCGATTACAAGGTGCTCTGTACATGCTACTTAGCACTTTCAAATACCTTCAACTTCCAACGGCCGCATAAAAGTCTTGAAAGATTGTGAAAGTTTCACTTCTTACAAAGCTATTCTGAGCCTATTTGTCCCTTATTCCCAAGAAGGGTTTTTACCCATGTTCGATTAGTTAAGACAGAATATGGCTTAATTAACGTAAGCAGTTTACAAAAAAACAGTCACGTGACTGACCCGCGTGTCCTTATCCATGCTAACTGACGTAATGTTGTAGACATTCGGCCCTCGATCAGCAGCCACCACTCATATACCAGCAATTGTGAGTAATTATATTGTATACCAATAACCATCTCCAGTTGACAAAAGTTTGCATAATCGGTTACATAACATTAGAGTTCGATATACGGGTATTCGTCTTTTCATTTCACGCACTCTCTCACTGGTCTGAGATCCGAGAGAGTGTGCGAAATGAAGAGACGATTACCCGTATTTGGAGCTCTAGTTAACATAAAAACATACGCAGGAATCTACAACGAAGTCCGGCGAGACCACAACCAAGTCAAGCGGCCGCATCTTGTTCCTCAATGCGATCATGATAACGCTATCAGCAAAAATAATGAGCTGATTTATGAAATTGATCGCCAAGTCGAGACCGTGTTTCACCAACTGCAATTCATTAGTACTTTTGTATCCAATGTTCAATTGGCTCCCTTTACAATAAATCATATTTACTCACGCAAAAATTATTTTTTGAATGAATCCTTTCCACAACAAATGAATAAAGCAAAAAGGTTGTGCAAAAAATCGCATTTTTGAGAAGTTCGAAAAAATCGACATTTTCGACACTCAAAAAATAGAATTTTTCTAAAGGCCTTAATTTTTCGGTTTTTCGTTGTATTTTTACTTGTCATAACTGGAAATGTTAGAAACAAGCAAAAAGTGAAAGAATTTCAATGAATCCGGCTTGAAATCGAAAGTTTATCCTTCGAATCCGATTCTGTTTGGCTTTTTTAAAAAATGCAGTACGATATTTTTGAAGGAAGTTATGACGTTTTGAAGTATCAACCTGTCTGGAGCCGGCTTTGAGGCAATTTTGATTTCCCGGCTCCACCAAGTTAGCAAAAAGTTCTTGTACCTTAGACACATCAACCCTCAAAGTTTGAGCCGGATCGAAGCACTTTGAACAGTTTGTGAAGGGGCACCTGCGATCTGTCAGAAGACCTCTGATATAAAATGATTGAGGCTATTTTTGTCATTACGTTGCGTCGTTGCGTAAAAAAGGGCGCGAGCACAAAATTTTAATATTTGCGTCCGTGGGGCTTTTGAAGTGACTTTGGACGCAGACGCTAACTAACTCAATCAATCATTCTCTCTTCTTCTCTATCACTAAAATTCTACGGTTCAAGATGGTAGTCAATTTGACTAGTTCTCGCCGTAATATTATCATTGGCATATTCAAATTCGTGGATGATAGGACTCTAATGCGAATGAGAGAGGTATTTGCACATTTTGCTGTATTTTTCATATATTTTTATGTTGAGATGTGCAAATCAACTAAAACAGCTGTTGACGAGACGATTCTTCAGACTCGAAATACCGAAATAAGTTATTTTGCCCTGTTTCCTCCCCAGGTTCGCGTTTTCTACCGCTTTCAAAATTACAATCCGAGCAATAAATCGTTTCTCAGAGCTCAGACAACGGAACTAGTACCTCATTCGCATTCGAGGGCGCAAACATGGCCCGAGACTCTGCAATTTGAATTTTAGGCTTGAAGAGCCTTGGAATAGCCGACTTCAAAGTGGAAGATGAATCCAACCTTTTAGTAATAACTGGATATTTTCTACACTAAAATGAACACGTTCCAGAGAAGAATACGCATTTATTTGGACGTTGAGCAATTTTTCGTACAGATGAAACCAAACATTCGAAAAGCAACGTTTAATTGCATATTCACTTCGTATAGTGCTCGTTCGCATACAATATCAATGCTTACAACGTTCCTCGAGGGAAAAGTCGTTCCCAAACTGACTATCGGAGAAAAATTTCTCTCGTTGCATGGACCTAAAATAGATCAAATTAAATCAAAAATCGATTTGTGAACTACTCATAATTTTGTCTTTTGAAATTTGACTTTTTAGCCTACCAATTCTGGATATGATGCTGAAATTGCGCATAAGTAAGTTATTATGCGACGCGAATGATTTTGATAAAGGTATTTTCTTTACAATTTTTTTGTATATTCCCACCGAGCAAGACGGCTCCACCGCGCAGTTACTTCCCACTGTAAAATCTTTTTTTGAAAAGTTTTTTATCACTTTATCAATTTTTTATTTTCAATTTTCCACTTTAAATCACTTTTTTTAGATTTCGCAACCTATTTGTTGCAAGCCGCCACAATGACGAGTAACATCTGCATAGTAGCGATATATGAAGATAATTATACAGATTATGTATCGCTCTTTCAAGAAATACTAAGCCGCAAATGCAATAACTTACGATTGTATTGTAGTTATGTGATAATGAATGAAATTGATGTCGAGAAAATTGTTGAGGTACCGGTTTTTAATTATTTAATAAATTAAAATAAATTGAGAGATTTAACACGATGTTTACAGTTCGAGCACCATGTTGGCAAGCAGTTTCATTTTGTTGGATCTACGACTATGCCCCCGATCATTTGTCAAATCGGGCATTTCAAAGTTGAGGCAAGAGACCACAGCCACAGCTCAAGCATGAAGATAGATTACGTGTAGTTTCGAATCTCTTAAAAACGATTAAAATCATCGTGATCACTTTTTCAAAGCTCGTCGTCATTGTGTGTTGAAGATGTACGTGAATGTTGTGAAAAGTGCTGAAAGTAACGTTGAATCAATTCAAGAAGGCTTTGACATGAGGAGAATGGGGAAGACATTTCGTTGTCCTGCGTCGACTGATGCACTCGTGGTTGCTCCCATGGTGGGAGTCCCACCTAGGGTTGGCATTTTGATTCTTCGCGGATCAACAGTAGGGACCACCATCAAAAGCACCAAAATGCACTTAGAGTGTTCTAAATCGTCCTATCCATTAGTCCTTCAGTGCAGAATTACTATTATAACAAAGAAAATTTATAAAAAATTAAATTGATAATGAAAATCGCAAAACAAAACGAAGTCGCTCGCGTCAAAATGAGAGACGACCGGAAAGTGCGTTGAAAATGCCGGTTCTCGAAAATGAATGCGTATCTGGCTCTGACTGACCATTTCACACTGGATCCTAGTACCCGGACGATTCTTGCGCTCACGTGTAATTTTTACTCGGATCACGGTATTTTCGTTTTTTTCTAAAATTTCGTCAGCAGCAAAAAAAGGTTTCCTTTCTGTTAATTAATATTCTTGAATTTTGTCTTTAATTTTTTAAAAAAATATACATCAATTTGTAACCTCTGTGAGTCTGTGAGCATAGGCTTTCTTTCTATTTACAAGAATCTCATAAGAATCTCAAAAAAGAAAGGAAAAAGAATCTCTTAATTCATTCAAAGTCACATCGAATAAGGTAGAAAATGGCAAGTAGGGATAATCTTCTCAAATTGAACTGCGATTAATCCATCCCGAACTGATTACGCGTTGCATTCCTGCAATCAATTTTCATTTTAATTAATTTAATTATTAAAAAAAATGTTATTACCTTTCGCAGATCACTCGCTATGCTGGGTTGAATGAAGGCCTTAAAATCGGCGAAGGGACACAAATCATCGGTGCAACACGGCAGCAACCTGAAGAATTTGGATTTTCTCCTTTTCAAAATAAAATAAAATAACTGACCTCGTAAACGGTCTGAACTCATCGTCGATATTGTCGGAGAATAGCAACTGGAATGTGGATTTTAATCATGTTCCCTGGTCTGATTCTCACAATCAGAATAAGTACTGTAATTATCTACCCGATCACAAATGTGTTTCACAAGTTGCTGATATTTTAACCACAGTTGCAGAAATTGGTTAGTTGGGTGTTTGTCTTGACAAAAAAAAATGCGGGTGGGATGGCGCAGTGGTGTGAGGCGCTGCTCGCTATCGAAGAGTCACGAGTTCGATCCCCGCCCAGGCCAACCAAGCCTTCTATCCCTCCGGGATCGGTAAATTGGTAGTAACTTCGGTTGCGAAGAGGTAACGTGCACTAGAAGCATTGGGAAAGCAGGGTATCGTATTCCCATCGAGCAAGTCGGCCCACCGACGAGCATCACCTAGCGTAGTCGAATTTCGACAGTAAAATAGCTTGATGTGGCCGCATTTTTTACCTTGATGAAATACTTCCCGTCCCGCTCCCACAACTCGCAGCTGATCGTCGAGGCATAGTCAGCATTTGCCAGTCCGAGTATCTGGTCCTTCACTTGCCAACCGAAGAGCAGGGCGTTGACGCCGGCGTCGTGCTGGAAGGATGTTTGAATGTCCTTTTCATTGCGAAAAATGGCTTTATCACTCACAGTTATTCATGCTAAGAGACTGCGGTGCTATGCTCGATAATGGAGCATCGAGTGATAATCACCAACCCCCGAATAGATAACGTATTTCAGCGTCGAACTTCCGTTGATGGCGCCCTCAAAGTTGTCCATCCAATCTCTGAGCATGAGCCCGCTCTGCAGGCGGAACATCTCCTGGTCGAGAGGCAGGCCGAATCCGTCTGCAATAGATCTTTTAGTCCATATGCCTAAGAATTGCAAGTTATGCCCTCAAAGCAAAAATCAATTGGAACTATTGACCCATGGTGAGTCCGAATCCTTCTGCAATGAACATACTGGGTATGAGATATCATGTTTTAGGCTCTGGTTTTCTGCACTCTGCGTTTCTTTTTGATGCGTTGAATGAAGAGACGTGTTAGTATGCCCTGTCATAGCACCCTGTCATTAGATTCGATACTCTAGATAATTTGATCTCGTTCTCACTTACCCGCTCCCAGAATGAAATCGTTCGCTTGCAAATTAGCCTCGTCCAATTCCGCGTAGAACTCGGGCGTGACCCAGTCAGGCATGGTGAGATTGCAGTCTTTCTGCAATATTCATGATTTTTTTTTATTTTCAGAGATCAACAGCTCCTGATGTATGTTGTTGGGATTGTAAAGCGATATTGTGGGAGTGAAATATAAATTCGGGGGTGACCCAGTCAGACGTGGTGAGATTGCAGTCTTAAAAAATAACCCGACTCTCCGTGGGTCACAGGCTAAACGGTTTTGTTTTCTATAGTAATTTAAGCCACAAAACTCTGCTCGATTGTGGGCCGAATCGATTGTGAAATTTATAAGGCACATGAAACATAACCGCAGTCATATTTTGAAAGAAAAATCGACTCGAACCTCAATATACAGCACTTGGTGCATCATGTACAGTGCCCAGTACGAGTAGCTCTCCGGGTCCCCCGAGTTGGCGTTGATTGCGGCGAAGAGTTTCTGAAATGATAGAATCAGTGAAAATGTAAGCAAAGATTATGTTTCACAAACAGATTTTGTTGAGATTTCGTAGAATATCAGTAATTCTTTGCGACCACGCCGCACACACCTCAAAACCTTTTTTTAGAATAATTTCTCACCCAGTGCGATGCTAGGAAGTCCTGGAACTTCCTAGTCTGCATTCGCTGATCTTGTAGTTGCTTGAATCGAGGGCAGACCGGGGCCTCAGGCACGCAGAATAGCTGAAAATGATATTTCTATTTTCGTTGCTCATGCCCTGGCTTCACTTCTCTACACAAAATGTCGTTTGGAGAGTAAAAGTTACGTGATCTCCAATGAATCACAATGAGTAAGGTAAGGTAGTGCTTACGTAATCATCATCATGGGGCACGGTGTGGATGGGGATGGGCGTCCATCCCGACGGCCAGGAAGGAATGCCGGGAGGGAAGGTGGGTGAGTCTGGAAAAGAAGAAGTTAGGGTCTCAGTGTATTCCGTACTGGCTTTAGGAGACTGTTTTCATTCATTGCAGCTCTGCGTTTTTCATGCTCTAGCTTGTTAAACAATCTGTTATCTTCACTACAATCTAGCAGAGTATAGTTCGAAATACGGGTAATCGTCTCTTCATTTTGCACACTCTCTCGCCTCTCTGACCAGTGAGAGAGCACGTGGAATGAAGAGACGATTATCCGTATTTCGAACTCTAGGATAGAGTGTGAAAACTGTAGCGGGTCTTCTCACTACAGATTATACCAAGATCTTTGCTGCCACTTAGTTCGCGAGTTTGCGATAAGGATGCAAGCGTGGCATTCTCGGCGATAATAACAACGTGGTCCATAAAGAATTATCAATCGTTCTTGTCAGCGCTCTCGATGACTGGCATTATCAGCTCTTGTCGAGAAACCAGTGATCCTTAGCGATAAAACCGGGCAGGGCGGAATGCGGATAATACTTTGAAGGCTAATTAAAGTAGACGTGAAATATTTCAGAAGATTACCCTTCCAAATCCTCGAACTCACCCGCATAGAATCCGGCCAGGTTGGCCAAAACAGAAGCGGAAGATCGAGGGTCGTCGGAAGAGTGGACGAAGGTCTGAATTAGAAGCTACTCGGCATCCGTCTATCTATTCAATCATAGTATTACTATTATTCATAGCTATTCAATCCGTGACACATTATGATAGAATTACGGATGTCCTAGTGAATCAAAAGCTCACCTCAAACCGGTTATACTTTGCGCTGACAAACTTGAGGTCATCGACGTACATCTTCCTCAGTTGCTGACCACGAGTGAAGTGTTGTTCCATGCCGTGCTGAAACAGAAATACTACTTTGATTGGATCAGTTTTAAACCGCACTCTCTATGTAAAACTGACCAGAATGAACTAGAAATTCGAAACCGACGATTTGTAACCGAGAATTTGTAACCGCGAAAATGCTATGAAAAAAACAGTCAGGCGTTAGACGCTCAGATAAAAGATGTGGATTCTTCCGAATACCAATCGTTGCTGTCATCTCAGTTGCTCGCATAGAGCTTCTCATGATTCTATGTTGCTTTTGGAATGCGCTTGGTGGATATTTTATTCCGATTGTTCTTTTTGATTCCACTGGTCAGAATGACTCTCCGAGGTGTCGCACTCATATCATTCAATCTCATTCGATGCAATAAACCAACAATTAGAGATAAAACGCAAACTACGCCAACGCTAACGATGACTTTCCTTGTGCTCTTTTAATTTGTGAAGATATGACAGCACAAACAAAAACGTGAACAACGTTTGGTTCAAAGCACAACCAATTTGTTCTTGATCACAGCTCTGACTCGGTTCTGACTTAGAGCTGGTTTTTATCTTGCAGACTTTCATTGAAAAATCAGAATTTACTGATCTCGTACGAATTTTTCTCGTTGTTTCGTGGTCTCACTAGCCAGGGAGACGAGAGAGCATGGAAAATCGAGAGACTAAATTGAGGGGCTATCGTGACGTAAGTAAACAGTCCCTCGTTATCAACCACGTGGTGTGATAAAACATCCTGTACTGTCCGTGGGAGAGAACCAGGCTACGGTCAGACTTACTCGCTTTAGAGCAAAGTAACAAGGTGGGCGCATAATGAGAAGTTGTGCGCGCTTTATCTACAATTCCTACAACTCAAAAGAATTGGCGAGCCTGTTCTCATGAAAAAATAGCGATCTGGTCCAATATTTTGGAAACGGAAAAGTTATAAGGTGCTTCTCATAATCAAAGTGTACTAACCGGCAACAACTCTCCATCCGGCACTCCGAAGAACGCTTCGTTGTAGGGATCATTGGAGTAGGTGTCGATAGGAGTGCGGAGGCCGTGCCGCCATAGCTGAAAATGGTTGTTATCATTTGTATGATAGTGATCATTTTTTGTTGGCAGTGTTAGCTAGGGGGAGGGGGCTAAAAGCGCATCATTATAAGGATCATTGTAGTAGGTGTCGATGGGAGTGCGGAGACCGTGTCGCCACAACTGAAAATGGTAATTTTCATTCGGATGTCAGAATTTTTCGTTGATAGTGTTAGCTATGGCGGCTAAGATAGAAAACTGAGGGTCATTCGTCTATGTGTCAATGAAAGTGCGGAGCCCATGGCGCCATAGCTGAAATGATGTCCTGAATCATAGAAAAAAACGTATTTCAGATATGTTTCAAGTATATTTCTAAACACATGTAGGTGTTCATTCTGCGATAAGTTGCTTGAGTACGGTCTAAAACACAAATAACCAAACTCACCACTTGCACGGAGAGCAGCTTGTCTCCGTGGGAAAGGGTGAATACAGTGAGGAGTAGAGCAAGACTGAGCATGGTTGTTGCAGCAAATATTGCCCCTAAATATGAACATTAGCAGTCGACAAAATAAACCCAAGCGAGCTAATTCTCGTATGCGCGATCACACTAACAACTTGTAAGATTCTGAGCCTTGTACAACAGCGAATATAATTTGTGGCTACAGAGAGAAGTCTCGCTCGGCATGCATGGTTCTTATCAGACTCGGCGGCGCTTAAATACTCCGCTCTAGTGCGTAGCTTCGATCTTTGAAAGTCAACAAGGAAGAATCGAAAAGACGCCCAGTTGCTTGTCAGACTGAGGATGTCCATCACAGCTTGGAGTCATCAAATATCATTCTGATTCAGACAATCCCTTGCCAGTCTGAAGTCTGGATGAATCGGCAAGAAATGAGTCTCTTCATTTTGTGTGCTATCTCGTTTCTCTGACCGACGTACTCGAAATGAGAGATGATATCTTGCTCGGTCTGTAGTCTGGAGGAGGCGTGGAAGCGAGTCGGTGATTTAAAGATGAAAGGAAAACTCGATAATGCCGACAGCCTGGAAACACTGGAATCAAGGACAATGTTGATAAGCATCGAAGCACTTCCTTATTCGATTTATTTGGCAGAAATGGTATCCACTTGAACAGAACGAAGCGTTTTGTCTGCTATTCTAATTGTTAGTAGGAGAAGAAGGCAATATTCCCTAATAGATTTACTAAATAATTTGTCTGTAGAATGCAATGTGCGAGTTAGCCGTGAAGCTCTCTCTGACCGCTCGAAGATGGGGAACTGCTTCAGGGACATAGTTAAGGACCTTGCATGCTAGTTCCAGAGGCAGCTTTTCGATCGGGGCGAGATCCGAATCTGTTTTGACACGCTTCGCCTTGCTGAGCCCATTCTCCTCTTCTCGTCTGATAGTCGAGCGCGTCTTCATTCTAAATGGAAGTTGTCCAAAAAATAAAATTTTTACCACCTCATTACGCTAAATTACACGCAAATGGCTCAAATCAGACCAAATTTACGGTGCCTTACTCCCTCGTTTCACCCTTCAGCTACTATTTCCTTCTTTATTGATGACACAACTAACGCAAGTGTCTGGGAATGCCAAGTACTTTTTTACCCCTCCCCGCTCATCTCTCAAATGATCAAAATAAACCGAGAGAGTCGCATGCGAAACATAGCCACTTCAAAGGGTAGATTGCTAAGGACTAATTCGAAAGGAGGTGCCTAACATAAGGGACCAACACAAGGGACGGGAACTTACGCACAATTGAGCGGACGAATCCTTCCATAAAACAGAATTTTCCTAAGTCTTCCATAATTCGCATTTTAATTCTAAGGACTAGGTTTCATTTCACCAACCTGCTGCACACGTGTGATCCGAAGAGCAGAAGATCAGTTGATGCTAAAGGTTCTTCGAATGTCGATCTTCTCATTCCTGCTGGTATAGTACGCCCCTGATATTGTCTGCATTACTTTGTTTCCTATCGCGTCAAAGCTCTCGCTTGCTGCTCAAGAACATTCGCGATGTTGAATGCGAATGTCTTGACCAGCCTGAGGGAGCAGAGCTATCAGCCCCCCCCCCCCTACCTTCTCAGTTGGACTTCGACGTTCCAACTACTTTATTGTGCTCTCACAGCGTCTGATCCAAATGTAAAAACGTAAAAACGGACTGGTGAGAACAATGCTCGAGGGAAATATGGGCAAGAGGGGAGAAGATGGGCGGGAGTGTGGCGAAATCTCAGAGAGCACGATAACCGAGAAGGAGGAGTGCTGCTCAACTGAGCTCTCCTCTCTTTCGGTGACCCAACTCAACTTTAGAGATTCGTCACTATAATATCAGGTCAATAAGTATCGGGTGAGGTGCAGGTCTTTGAGAGTGTTGCGAGAAAAGGATGGAAGGAAGGGATGGAAGGAGAAGATGGAAGGATGGGATGGAAGGATGGGATGGAAGGAGGGAATGGAAGTAGGGGATGGAAGGAGGGAATGGAAGTAGGGGATGGAAGGAGGGGATGGAAGGTTGGCATAGAAGGAGGGGATAGAATGAGTAGATGGAAGGAGGGGATGGAAGGAGGGGATGGAATGAGGGGAGGGAAGGAGGGGATGGAAGGAGGGTATGGAAGGAGGGGTGGAAGGAGGGGTGGAAGGAGAAGATGGAAGGTTGGGATGGAAGGAGGGGGAGAAGGAGGTCAAAACGGATCGCCGTTTTGAAAATGAGAGGGCACGGCCGCATAACGGATTTTCCGATATGAAGAATGAGAGGGTTTCCGACTACAACTTTTGATGCTCTATCGATTGATGTGAAAAGTAGCTCGAAATATTGAAGTTTATTTTTGAAGATCGGTAGGTCAAAAGTTTAAAAACCGACGATATTCAAGATGAAAAGCATTCGTTATCAATAAGCATCACTCCCTGTGACTTTCTGCTTGATTGGACCGACTTATCTCTTGATTTGGCAACGATTGTATCATTCGATTCTGAGCTCCCAAATATGATTTTTGGCCTGAACTGGTCGATATTGACACTAGCACCGTTCAGACAACAAAAAGATCACTCATCCAATCTCCATGAGTCTCAAAGTGCCCAGGTCGCGCCTTTCCACAAGGAAAACTCGAGTAATCCACTCTTTCTCTTCAGGACTTTTGGGGTTTAGCCGTTTTATCTCATCTGAAAGGTCGTAAGGTTGAGTAAGAGCTACTGAGAAGAAATGAGAGCAAAATGCTTCATATTTTACACTCAAATTTATAAATAGAAGAGAGAAACCTCAAAAAGCAGACGAAAACGGGCGATATTTCAACGACTTTCAAGAACGACCACTCGCTAGATGGTCAATCGGTCGAAATGATGGTAATTATTTGTCTCACGATGCTAATTGCGCAATTAGGAGATGTTAAACGAGCGAAAACGCGAACTTTTAAACAACTTTTTGACTCTCTGGACTCGGGTAATTGAACGAGATTTTGACGCGCGGACTCGGGTTTTTCTCCCTGTCATTCATCACTCTCGGGTAGCGTTGGATTTCGAACTCTACTGTTCACGCCTCCCCTCTCTCTTGTCCATTTGCTGCCTCTGCACTAAACAAGCAATGCTTTTCACACTGTTTTCCCACTAAACTGGCTATCGCCTTCTCGCTCTCCTTTGTTTTGCGGGCACTTTTCAACTTCCTACTTGGAGTGATTGTTGAGTTGAGCTCGCTCTCTCTCCTACCACACTGGTCGGTTCATCTCAACTTCTATTTCAATTCCTCCATATTCCCCCGCCTGTCCTCACTTCTTCGATCTTTCCTCGTTATTCTCGATTGCGAACAGAAGCCGCAGACGATCGCTTAGGTTGGCGAGCAAGGGAAGGACGGAATTGAAGGGAAGAATTGCAGCCACAACCCAAGCCAATCATACTGTTTTACAACCACAGGTGAGCCCCTTTGAGAACACGCATTTATACTGCGTGCTTCAATATTGAGATGCTAAATATTAATCAATTGAATAACAATAACTAAGAGATTTGCTGCAAATAATTAATTATGTCGAATTTGAACACAGCGCGCTATTCTCGTGCGAAGCGGTCGCGGTATCAGCGGGTCAGATTCAAAACCTTCGGGCTTTTTCTTTCCGAATTCACCTACTGTTTCCCTTGCTATCGTTTGTTGGCCTATTTAGTTTCTCCTCCTACTTATGCGCTCCTTGTAGCCAACTGATTTTGATGTCATTAGGCGCTAATCTTCTCATGCCACAGTCATTGAAATGCTGTGATTTTGTGATTCGCGCAATATAGCGCAGAATAAGGAACATACCGTAGCACACGCGATTATTCCCCGCCCGGTAACTCCCTCTCTCTCCTTTCCCCGTTGCCTCTCTTTTCCTTAGCACTCTTCCCCACTAATGTCTCTCGCCCCTACCTCCACACGCTAGCCGTCTCGCTCAACCAAAGAGATGGTAGGGAAGGGAGTATCTCTACCTCTTTTACCGCGTCTCTATCCCCTCGTCTATCCCAAGTTAACGTGTGCAAACTGCCGGTGGCAAAACAAGGCAGCATTCTAGGTAAATATATCACACCGTCCTCCTCGTCCGCGTGATTGAGCCCACCCGACTGTCATTATTACTCCCTTGTTTCCGCTTTTGATCAATCCATCGGAGTCTCATTTTGAGAAATTCCATCACAATAAAACACTACTCTGGAGACAAGGGCGAGAGATTGATGATTTGAGAAGAGGGGCGAGGGGAACGAGAGTGACGAAATAGCACAACGCCTGGAGAGAGCGAGCGCGAGTCCTCGATCCCTTTGATTAGTCGATTATCCCCTTCCGGCAAACTATTTGTTTGTTACCAAACGTCTACTCCTTGATTTCCTCTTCTTACAGGCATTGTCTTTTTCGATTTCACGAGACCCGATGGAGATGGCATGCGTAAACAGATCCCCGCGTCTACATGATAGACCAAAAGCCTCTCCTTGTAAATCCTTAGTGGTGCTCAAAACAATGCAAATTTTTTCCCAGGTCTTTTCAATGCTTTCCGGAAAGGTATTCTCCCGGATGAGGCCTCCTTGCTCGGAGAGAAGGATAAGCATCTTCCCTATTTTTATCCACTCCGGCCCTCGTTGTCGCTCAAAACGTCGTGCACTTCTACCTGGATTATCCCCGCGGTCATTGGGCGAAAAGATGAGAGAGACGAGAACAACGAAAGGAGAGAGGATTCCCCCCCCCCCAAGTGACATCCCTTTACCGCACAGATCCCCCTCTTCGATTTCGCGATTTCCCCACTCCTTCTTCTTCTTTCATTTCATACTTCGCCTGCTTTCTACCTCTCTCTTCGTCACCAGTAATAGTTAGAGCCCCCTACGCCCCTTTCTCTCCTGCGCTTGCGCTCCCTTTCTCTCATTCTCACGCATTTTCATTGTCTCTTACCTCGAACCCGATCGGTGCATTCCCTTCTTTTCGTCGAACCTAGCTCTTCCCTTATGCTTCTCCCTTCGTTTCCCGTTGATAATAAGAACGCAGCTACAGTATACTCTTCGTTGCTATTAGCCATCGAGCGCACACTCTCCTCTATCTTATCCGCCGTATCTCACTTCCTTCTACTCTCGCTGTCCCGTACGCCAGCCCAAATGTGGTAGCCCCTCCCCGCGTATTGTACCAGGCCGATCGTGAATTCGAGACTTTCCCGCAAAGGCGTCTTTCGGATCAATTCGGATCAGTTTTCGGCTTTATTATGAAACTCCGTCCCCAAGCCCTTACGCGCTTGCACTCTTTTTATCTTCGCACTGTTTCCTTCTCGAAAGGCGATTGAAATCTTCTAATGTTTTCGCATAAAATCGCGCTCTAAAGTTCCTAACTTAATTTATGTTCAAGTATTACGCATTCCAGGATCGGTCGGCTCCCCTGGCTGCCCGTCCACCTTGTGAAATTTGCGCCTTTCTAGGCACAAGTGAGTAAATTTTTGCCGCCTTCTATGTTGGCTAGAAGAAACGTATCCCCGAAGTAGTTAGCTACAGAAATACATAAGAGAAGTCACGCTGTTCAGTTATCACAGTAGTGACTAAGACTAGGGAAAACAAGACAGTCGTCCTCCTCTAAGAAATTTTCTAACCCCGATATATTCGACAATATTGACAGATTAATTATAAATGAATAAGCGAATTATTTTCAATTATCAATCAATCAATGCGAATGATGACCGCAGCGCGATTTCTCATGCGCAGCGGTCGCGGTGCGGAATGGGCTTTCTACTTTTGAGCTTCATGTTACCTATTTTGATCATTTTTCTTGCTTCTGCTCGGTTCATCATGTCCTACTTATTTTCTCCCTCTCTTTTGTGCCTCTTCTCTTCGTCACTCCTTAACGGTTTATTTCCTCTCTGGAACCAACTAATATTGTTGGCATCGGAACCTGCTAGTATTCTCTATTCCACAAGGAATAAAATGTGTGAAACCCCTTAAGGAGCATGGACTACAGTATGCGAGCACAGAAAGGTCGTCCACTCGCCACCTTCCTCTATCATGCTCTCTCTAGTCTTCCCGCACTATGTCTGCCTACTCACAGGGAAATAAGTCTACGACTTCTAAAGTCTAAAGTAGTTCGACTTTGTTAGTCTAAATTTTAGACTTCTAATTCTCTTGCTAAATTAGACTTTTAAAGTCTAATTCCGACTTCCAAAGAGAGATCATAAGGCGAGACCCGAGGGCTTGTTCTTACTTTCCCATAGCTAAGTGGTTAGAGCGCTGATCACACGGTCGAAGGGCGTGGGTTCGATTCCCGCCATCCTCTTCACTTTTTTGCCTCTAACCGCACAGCAAGTCAGACGGGGGAAAAGGGTTCATTTGCGTGGCGGAGACATTTTCGACTCTATTCCGCCCTCTCACTGTGACGGTTCTCGAGTAACCGAGTCGGTCGGTAGAGAATGGGCCGAATTTCTATCATTCTCCGTCTCATTTTTCATTCGGGTGGTCGGTGTCTCTTCGAATTGCACACTCTCTCATAACACCCAAGTCAAGTGAAACATATTTCGATCCACTGACAGACACTTCGAATAGAAAAATGTTTTAATCATTTGCGGAACATATCCGAAATCGTATAATTTTGCCGTAAAACAGCGATTGCGCCAACTGCAAAGCAAACTCCTCCTCGGAGAATTGAGCTAAAAATATGCAACCGGTGCAGATCCTTGACCAAACCGTTTGCCCACAAATGATCCGCGGCCGAATTTTAAATTTCGATCTCATTCAGTAGCTAGATAGCCAAATGCTTCAAAAACAGACCAAAAAGAGCAAAATACTGCAGTTTTGCCTACTCTCGAGCTATCTCCTCCTAGGAGAATTGAGCTAAAAATATGCAACCAGTGCAGATAGCTTGGTAAACCCTTTGCGCACAAATGATCCGCGGCGGAATTTCAAATTTCGATCTCATTCAGTAGCTACATGCACAAAACATCGAAAAACCTTGCCAAAACCCTCATTTCACGCCGCTTTTCTCTCTCGCTCGGCGCGGAATGACTCGGCGGAGCGCCGCCACGCAAATGAGCTTTTTTCCCCTCTCTGACTTGCTGTGAACCGCTCTAGAACTTCAAAAGTCCAACAATTAGACTTTGAAATCGATGGATTAGACTTTGAATCAAGTGCGTGCCTGGGGTTACTTATAAAGTCTACAGATAAGTCTAAAATCGTAGACTTATTTCCCTGTGAGTATAGAGATTTGATTAGGCCTTCCTCGCTTCCCCTCCATCAGGTCTTTGTAATTTTCATTAATAACGCCATCCTACAGCTTCTCCCCTTGTCCCCGATGATTGTGAGAATGTACCCTCCATCTCCTCAGCCCACCCTCTCTCTCTCTACATTTACAAGTCTCCCCTGCTTTCCTCTCGTCCGTCTGGTACCGGACCGTCCAATCAATAGATCTCCGGGGCCAGTTTTCTATTCTTCTGCAGTTAGCATATCCGCTGGTCTCCACAGAAGAAAACTAACTATCTCCTCTCGCCTCTCTCTCTCGTCATTCCGCATTAACCACTGCTGATCTATAGAGATGGTTGGGGGGGGCCGACGTCTTTCGATCTCTCAGATTACATGGCAGTTGATCAGGCATCAAAACAAGTGTCAAAACAAACAAGAGCAAGTCATAACTCCCTACCTCTTTTCAGGCATTTATTGAAGCGTAATTTGGGCATAACATTCGCCCAACAACTTTACATTGTTATTAAAGAGTTTCAAATTGATCTACCTCATGTACTTTCGTTCAAAACACCGTGCAATGCAGAGACACGGGCGAGAGGGACGAGCGAGCGTGGAGTGTGAAGAGAGCCACGCTCACTCTCAGCCCTTCGATTTACCGCCCTCCACCGATCCCGAAAGCTCTACCTACGCCGGTCGAAGCTCTGAATCCAATAATCTAGACTTTTGTCCTTCTAGAGTTACGTTCCAATAGTCCCCAAGATTTCAGTTCTCGATTTCTCTATTTACTTGATATATCGATCGATTTTGAGAAGCGACTCATTCGCTTGCTCTGAGCAGGATGGTCCTAGACAGCCCGTGAATCGGTCCTTATCAATTTGTCTGTCCTTAACCTATAAACACTTATCGATTCGATTTCGCAATCACTCTTTATCCAGGCCCCCTCCCCCAGCTTCCTCTCTCCCCTCTCCCCGCCTTGCCCTCTTTTTTCTTTCTTACTCACGCACCCGTCTCTCACGTCTCTTCTCGAACTCCCCCTGCAGCTATCGATTGATTACCTGAGGCGTATCGAACCATAACTGCCACTGTTTTTGCATAAATGTCGTCTTCTTAACTGACTTTTCATTCTCGCCGATCACTTCCAAGCCTCTTTTCCTTCGTGATTGCGTTTCAAATTATGTCTAGCTAAGACGGCGTAAAAGAACTCATGAATGGTTGCGATCACGGCATTAATTGTTATCCCTACTTGAGCGCGTACTATTCCAATGAATATTGACGCCGTTAAGGATAGCACTAACGCAGGTTGCAACGTTCTATGCAAGCTCAGTAATTTCATTCGAAGTTTACTTATACTAAATTCCAGATTCGAGCAGCATCACCTGCCCGATTTTCTAGTCTGCCTTCTACCGCCTTCCTAGCCACAGAAGTGAGCCAATACGGTCGGGTTTGAAACAGGTTGTGAGTCAGAAGACATTGAGACATGGTGGGAGATGCTACCGAGAACATTTTCAAATATATATTTAACTACACTCACTGGGAATCCGTTGTGATGCAGTATCATGTCGGCTCAGTCTGTAGGGAAATGCACAGAGAAACCCGGATGACATCTGAAATGGGATAAGTTGCGTCTTTTATCTATCTAGGACAGGTTTGAATTCCATTTGCATTTATCACATCCTTGATGTATTTATTATCATCAATAAAGAACCAAGTTCAGATATTTAATTCTTGTTTTAAGTACGTTCGAAACCAATAGATGATTGCTGCCTTCGGCTTATCAGAACTAAAACATTAACTAGATGTCCTCGTTGCCATAAATGGTGATAATATCATTCATCCAGACAATGAGCTACTCAATATCAAAGCATTCAATTCAAACTTATCTGACTACGAAGCCATCCATCTTGGGTTTAAACGTGGCACGAAAAAAGCTTCTTAGAACTCAGAGATTCCTCCGAGTCTTATTTGCCTGAAACATTTGGTCGGATTAGATAAATTGCCATTCACAAAGAGGACAAATTCAGCTCGGTTCCTTTTCAATTAATTGATTTTTTTTCGTTGGCATCTACTCCTATTCATTCACTCATTCATTGTTTGTTACGTGCTTGGGCAGATATCATTAGGAATTTACATAAGAGGCGAATCGCCAGAGAATCACCCACGCCGCGGCGGTAGAAAAACATATGTCCTACCCGCCCACCAAGTTTATGTAAGGTACTATGAATGATGCTCTTTCAAACTACGCTTCCGGATTTTTGATATCGAGTCTCATTTTCTGGTTACGGTAGGTCAAAGATGGAGGATACTGTACTTTTTCACGAAATTCGTCATACCAAAATGGTCATAACTCGGCTCAAAATAATGATAGAAATTTTTCCAAAAGCGAATTAGAAAGAGGAAAGCTCGGGCAACATTTCGAAATATTGAAACTCATTCCTGGCTGATGCGCTGGTGCGGAGCGGTCGGGTGGCCGACATTATGGTGTAACCTTGGTAATACCGATTTCCGCAAAAAGTT
>LS583953.1:109412-132271 GCA_900490775.1 Pristionchus maxplancki | reverse complement strand
CACATTATATCAAAAACCTGGAACCCGGCCGCTATTGGAAAGCGGTCAGCTGAATCGATCTTTCGAAAAATGACCAAAAAATATCACGTTTGGCCACGTATTTCGAGTTGTTTTGCATGAAATCAATTTTCCTTGGACATTTAGACATAACTTTTCATGCTCTATCGAATGATATACAACATGTGGCCGAAATCGAAAGTTTGAAAAAATCGATAATTTTGGTCCAATTTTGACCTACCAAAAAAATTTTTTGGTGGAAGTGTCCTTTGACCCTAGGGGTCATGTACCCAAAGTTTGGACACCTGGCGACTACTTTGAAGAGTTGTGCACTGCTCCCCCTCAAAGCACTGCGCTCTTAGGGAGACTGCGTTTTAAGAATTGAACCAGCTAGTCATTAGTTGGAAAATAGCTGATTTCGACACTCTACTCTGAAGGTGACCCCTTCATTCTAGGTGCCAGCGTCCTTTGCTGCTAGGGCAGCGGTTACATTATGTAAAGGCCAATGCGTTCTTCCGACCTAATCTATTCTTCGCCCCCACTTGATCTAGTCACTTCTATGGTCGACAATTCAATGATTCAAGGAAGGGGGAAGGATGCAAGATGCAGATTGGCCTATTATCCCTTTCGGAAGGATTGGCGAGCGCGGTCATCCTTGAGGAAGGATGAGAGAGAGGGCCATCCTCCCGGAAGGATCCAAATCATTGCGGAATGATGGGGGGGGGGGGAACAAAGGGGATTTCGCTCATCCACGCCTCTCTCCCTCTCGATCATTGCGGAATGATTTGCATCCTTCCGGAAGGCTGGCCCTCTCTCTCATCCTTCCTCAAGGATTGGAGCGATTTGCATCCTTTTGTGAAAAGTAAGGAAGGCCTTCCTCTCATCCTTGAATTGTCAACCCTACTCACTTCCAATTTCCTTTGTGTGCGCCTTGATGTGGTGGTGGCGGTGTCAGGGCCAGGAATTATGTGCGCAATTGCAGGTATATTCGGAAATGCAGAATGAGTTCGATAACCTGCACAAATTGTTTATCAAACAGCGCATGAACAGAAAGTATGAGGTAAGCACTGGAATTTTCTCTTATTCTAAATAAGATCAAGTGCGATTACTAAAATCGTTACAGGAAGCCAATAAAACGAAAGGAAAGATGTTCGAAACCGGAAACAGGTGATTTGTGTGGGGTGTAATCAATTCAGATCAGTGTTCACTCGCACATATTGCAGAAGTTGATATTAAGAATACGCAATACAAAGCTTGATTAGAATACAAATGTAGCTGCGCAAAGAAGCGCAAAGCTCAATCGTATGCGGAAATAATTGCGACATGTTGATCGAAGATTGACGATGCGCGAGATAATGATGGGAGAAAAGGTGTTACATGAGTGAGCTCCAACGTGCCGTCCCGGTCCTTGTTCCGATCGAACGGTCAGTCTGTCCTTCGTGTTACTCATAACATGGAGTTTGGAAACTAGCGAACTGTGCTAACTAAGCCAAATGTCAGACACTCATTTTCAGATGGAACGAAAAACTCGATGACGACGTCATCGACTTGCATCGACTATTCATCGTCGAGGCAACGGACATGCTGATTAAACGAATCCTGGCGATCAAGGGTGAGAAAGCATCGAGAAACGTTCTAAGATAGATCACGTCCTGACTCTTAAAGCAAATAAAAAAATTGTTGCAGCTGGACATCGAAAGTCGCGATTCCTCTACATCAGCACCGGTGAGAACTTCAATTAAAGAGATCTAGATCGTTTTTCGATCAAACCTTTTATATTTGATTTTCCTGCAGGTGTAGGAGCACACTCGGACACCCCGGGCTACTCCAGTCTGAAGGAGGGAGTGGAACAATTTCTGACAGAAAAGAACTACAGGTTGACGATCCATTGATTAGATCTAATGAAATTACAATCCATCTCCAGGTTCATCGAAAACGAGAAGAACAAGGGATGGATCGGACTTCTTGTGTAAGATGGAGCAGCAGACGACGGTATTCGAAGATCTTCACACGGTATTGACATATCTGTCTCCTTTCTGTCTTCCACGCCACGATCATTGGAGGCCAGTGAGAGTCTGTGTTGCCTTACCTCTCTTCTCCTTGCCGCATTCCCTCCATCCATCCTTGCCTCCAGCCCGGTAGAATCCCAGTGTTCAGCTAGCTCTGATCCCCGTGAATTATATATCTGTAATATTATTGGCCATTTTTCATGGCTAGTCTGTAGACTCACCGGTTATTTAAATACCCCTTATTGTTACCTGTGCAGTATTCTAGAAGAAGACCTGTTAATCAGTCTTGTCAACTTGTCTCATCGCCTGTTGCATGCTTCTATTTTATTCTGTTACACGTGTTTGTTAAGTAATCGAGATCAGGGTTCGTTAGATGAGAATGGTTCTCGCTGAGAATTCGTTCTTCAACGAAAGTGGCGAACGATGACCATCAGATACCAAGGAGAATCGTTCTCGCCAAGACTCAATCGAGAATTCACAACAACGAGTGACCGATAGAAATCAATATGTGATCGTTCTCGATTCTCGCACAATTCTCATTTAACGAACCCTAGTATCAACTGCATAGATTTGCATGTCACCCATTGGTGCTATACTATACGTTCCTAGTATCTCAGACTATTTATTGATAATCTGTTGTTTTTATCCTGTTTTATGACCTCCATTACCTCTTTCCTTCCACATTTGAGAGATTCCACTGCAGTGTCTTGTGTTGTATTAATTGTACTTGTTGTGCTTGTTCACCATTTATTGTGAATAATTTTCAACCTGCCCCGATGCATGTATCCTCAACCCCCTGGTGCTATACCCTATGCGTGGATTCACGTTTACCATGACAGATCTTGACTGTTTCATATGAATATCTCTAATTCCTGCTCAACACAGTTACCCTCTTGCCACTCAATTTACCCTCCTGGTCCTCAATTTACTTTACTTGTGGTTCGTATTGTTATAGATCTGTATTGTCGACAACTGGGCAACGACACAGCGGAATAACTTTTCAAACTTTTAAAACTTTTAAAAAACAAAAAAACTTTTTAAAAACTTTAAAAACAAAAAAACGTTTTTAAAAAACTAAAAAAACACAAAAAAATCTTTCTTTCTTTTTCCACAATGTCGTTGCCGAGTTTGCATGCTCCCATATTATCAATTAATCCTTTTCACTCACCCTTGTTCTCAAACTTTTCATGCTTCAGCAGGGTTCAGTGTTGGTGAAATCGAGCCTGCTTAGTATTCGAGGTCACGAGTCGATTTCAAAAACCCTTATCAGTAATCAAACTAGTCCCATTGCCCATTACCCAGTACTTGTGCTACTTTAGTGCCAAACTTCCCAACTAGTCGTCTTTTAATACCCAGTGATCTAGGAATTAACGTGCCCACTAAATTGTTTCCCGTTGAGATAAAGGGTACTCACGTGTCTCGTCTTAACCAGGGAACCGTTAAACACGCTGCATTTTTCGTCTGGGCTCTCACACCTAGTATATCTCCATCTCAACGCTTTTTACATCAATCTGGACTCTGACCCCGGTGTTTCTCTCATATCTCCATTCGTCTTGACCGTCCCGACTCGACCGGGGCACCGCTAAACATGCCGCAAAAACGCACGCTCTTTCTAACCCAACCTGGACTCTGACCCCTTATTTGTTCCACATTCCTCTGCCCGTTGCTCATTTTTTGAAATCTGCGCCCGCACGTCATGGCTCGTCCTTAGAAAATGCTCAAGAAGAGCAGGGGAAAGAGCAATCTCGGAAAGGAGGGACGAGGAAAACCGAGGACTCCCCTCTCTTGACAATATTTGAGAATCTGTGTGTTACCTCTCATGTTTCTGACGCGTTGTTGATGTAATGTTTAGTATGATGAGAACTCTTGGGGTATTTTGGATTTTTAGTAGGTTAGAAATAGTAGCACTAGTGCAAACAACAATCTAAGAAGAGCCCCTTATCTAGTTATTTCTGTGACCAAGAACGGCACGCACGCGCAGTTGTTACGGCACTAGGCCGGATGATAACCGTCGAATGAGAACCACCAATTTTTGAAAAATCATTATTGTGGCATTGTGAACATACTGGCAAAATTCTACAGCCCTATAAAATTTTTTTGGTTTTCATCCAGTCGGTTCTCATCCGACGGTTATCATCCGGCCTAGTGCCGTTGTTACACACCTTGAGAGCTTTTATTATGCTTATGACTTGAATATCATTATTCCTAGTGCATTCTCGCTCGTAGCATCAAGTAGAGAGCAATCTCACAGGAAAGAGGAAAGAGGCTCTTCTCTCAGATTGCTTGACTATTCATCATCATCATTTTTGCGCGTCCGGCTTACATTGATTTACTTCGGGGGTCTCATCACATGAAGGAATTAAAAGACTTGCGTCGGTTCAGCTGCGATATTTCTTTAATCCTCGATCTCTCGAAATTGTAGCCAGCTACAATACAACCCGCAAAGCGTCGGATACATTTTTCTCTCATTCTTGATTCTGTTCCAAGACCTTCTTCCTCCCTCTCAGCCCCTTTCATCGTCTGTTTTCATTCAATGTTTACTCTCCTTTAGGGAGGCCTCTTTCAACATTATCTCCATTCCACATGCTTTCTCGTCTCGTCTAACCGGTGAGAGATGAGGTGAAGAGACGAGCTTTGCCCTCAGGCCTAATACCACCCGCAGAGCCTTCTTCTTGCCTCCTCATTCTGGAAAGAAGGTACGCACGCAATATTGCGAGCATTCTCGAGCAGATTCGTTGCTCTTTTGACCTGCCGGCGTTTTGTTGGCATTTATTTGTCTTTTCCTTTCCTTGCGTGTTCCGTCCAAGATTGATTTCCGATGCTTTTATCGACAGCGCGTCAGCCATTTCTGTGCTCTGCCATAGTTTGACCTATCCGCTGTCTATCCTATCTGTTGACTCGGTTGAACACCTGCCTTGTGCTCAAAATATTTTCATCGGGCCGGTCTCACCTGTTTGGAAAGACGACTATGCCTCGAAGCTTCATCAACAAGAAATAGCCTAAAAGCCGGCTTCGGCTATCCGGAAAGCCCGGCTCCGGAAAGTCTCCTCTACCCCACTGCGCACACACACTCGCGGCCGCTTCTTATATGGATTGGTAGGAGGCAGGTAGAGGCGGGGGAGACAGATGGGAGGAGGAAGGAGGAGGAGGAAGAGGGAGGAATAGGGGAAGGAGTCTGCTTGCTACCTTCTGTGGCTAACGTTTAGTCAGGGTTGGGTGAGCATTCAGGTCCGTTCTGGGAACCCGTGGGGTCTTTGGCCTATGTTGCGTATCTTTAGAGATGGATGTGAATGGTGGATGGAAGAAGATGAAATCTACTAGTTTCCTACTTTCTGATAGAGGCACTCCACTCATATCTCCGAGCAATTGTGCTTCATGCTGTATGATCTACATTAGTGTATTGCATGTAGAATATCAGTTCTCTCCTCTTCATGCGCCACCCCTGAAAATATTATTGGGCCTGTTTACTTATCTACATCTATACTCTGTACACGAGGCCGTTGAGAGGGAATCTCTCCCCCCTCTCTATCCCTCCTTTTTCTCCTTCCTCCTCCCTCCACCCCTAGGCCCTAGGAATCCCCACAAGGGGGCTTTCGTCCCCCTCTCTTGAGGAGGGAGAGGAAGGGCTCTCAACAACTTTTCGCGCTCCTCTCCCTGAATTCCTGGGCTCTAGATCGATAGGGAATCCAGGTTTCGGACGTGGATTCGTCTTACATCATGAGCCATTTCTCGTCGTTTCCTTGTTACGTCTTCCCTTCCATTTCGAACGCACTCAGCGCTTAATGTGCTCCATTTGCGGACTTCGTTCCCGCGGCGATCACTACATTAGGCTCCGCGGAAGAACCCTCTACTTTTTTCCAATCCTCCCGTCCCGCGTTGCATTAATCGCCGCTAAAGTACCCGATCCGCTTCATTTATTGCTACCCCGACAGATTTTTTTCGATAGTGGGAACGGATCTCCTGTCGGGATATTGCTGTTCCCTTATCTCATTTATCGCCGCAGTAGTCTACCATTAGCAATCAGCTGCATTCATTACTTTCTATATCTCCAACTATAGATTTGTGTCTCTCTGTCTGAACATTAACACACAAAGGTCGTCTGATATTCAACAAGTCACTTCTCTAGTTCATCTCTTCGCTTCCGCGCACCATTAGCAATCAGCTGCATTTATTACTTTCTCGCTCATTCGGAGAATATCGACGTTCCATTACCTTACTTCTCATCTCACCGAGCATTAACACAAAGGTTGTCTGGTATTCAAGTCATGGTTGTGATTTCATTTCAATTTTCTGGCATTTGTCTCGGGCATTCCGATATCTGGGTCCAGCCTACTCCGTTCCGTCACTCATCTCACTGACCGCAAGCACTCCAAGGCATTTGCACACACGCAATCAGCTGTATTCATCGCTGGCTGGCCTTTAGAAGCTAAATTTCGCCCTTCCCCTCCTTCAATCGTAATCACTTCTTGCTCTAGAATACAAACAATGTCGTAGATAAGTCGCAGGACTTCCCCGGAAGAGTGTCCATCCTCCGACCATCTCCTTTTCACTACATGCGTTAGTGAATCTCATTTTATGAATAAGTGATACTCAACTATTCTTCCGGGGAATTCCACAAGTACTGGGTCACATAAGTTTCAGAGTTGTTGAAGTCATTCTTTGAATTCAAACTCCATAACAAGTACTCCTCAACAAGTCCTTTCGCCGCCCTCACTCAATCTCGAGCTTTTCGTTTCCTCGAGACGGACTCTCTCCATTCCGCCCGCTCTCTCGCCTCTCTAACCGGCGAGAGAGCAGGCGGAATTGAGAGAGTGAAGCCCTCGTCATCGCCATTGTCCACTGCGCGCGCGGCGAGAACTCAATCAGCATATTCCCTGCCCCGCCGGAAGCGAGAGAGCGTGCGGAAGTGAGAGAGCGTGAGAGAGCATTAGAGACGGGGAGGGTATGCCTGAAGGGACTAATTTATTCGTGTGCCCGCGGGAAGGAGAGAGAGCGGGCGGAAAGGGGGACAGACGAGATGGGGAGGGAAGCGAGAGAGCGGGCGGAAGTGAGAGAGAGGAAGCTCGATGCTCTAACCCCCTAAGGGGCAGGCCGGGTAATGATTTGTGTGCGCGTTCGAGTGAGGAATTGCGTCATGCCTAGGAAATGTGCGGTCTCCTCGTTTTGAGTGCTCTCTAAGTCCGTCTTAACGGTGATAAAGTATGGAATATCTCTGTGCTCTCTTCATTCTCCATGCTCTCTCACTTTTCCGTCTAGTTAGAGTCTCTCGTCACTATGTCGCTTCTCGATGAGAGATGAGAGATGATGAGATTCTAATGCATTATTCATCAAGTCACAGACGCAGTGTGGGATGTTTCTTGATTCTTGCTTGACTATAATGAATACATGTCACTGTCGCAACACTTTCAAGTGTTGCACAACACCTCTCAGATTCGGAGAAAAACACAGAAATAGTTGCTCTCTCTAGCGAAAACAAAGTCGTTTTTCGAGCGCGAATGATCGAGGTTCCCTGGTTGTTTTTCGTTGCCGTGCCCGGTAAGGTTCCTGTGACCGGGAAATGGGTTCCGGAGAGTTCTAGGACCGGAAAATGCGGTCTGGAATGGTTCTGAGAACCGTATACGAATTCTCGCATCATTCCTCGCAGCTCGATTTTCGATCTTGTGAATGTCTAGAATCGGTGAATCGCCGACTTTTCCAAGAAAGCTGTGATAGAAAAATCTTGACAAAACGGGGTTTTCTCTGAAAATTGTGACATGTCGTGGGGGCACCCTAGAATCCACTAAGGAATGCGTTCTAGAATTTCAGCGCCGATTTTCGGTCCGTTTCACAGAGGGGGGAGGATAGAAACGCGAAATATGAGAGGAATTCCGGAATTGCTCGTCCATAGGCAGAGGCACTCTCGATAATTGACGGTTTGACGCCTTTCTTTCTGCCTCGCTCGAATTTGAGTGCGCTAGTGCTGGGTCAGGCGTGAAAGCTGCAAAAGGTGCTGGGATGATTCAGAATTGGCACTTGTGGAAGCATCATACGTTAATTTGTACGAAATGAGGTGTATTCACCGTAATTGTTGGTAACACTTACTCGGGTATTATCTTGTACGACGCTCTTGCTGTGCAGCATAGACTGTAATTCCGCCAAGAATTGTCCTTTGAGAAGTGTAAAAGTGCAGTTATTTGTTTGACATTTACTATCGCGGGAATGCGAGACGCTCCCACGAAGTGCGATATGACGTGAGAAGAAGTATCACTTTACCCAAGATAGTGTCTGGGCTCTCCTCGTTCCGTGTGCTCTCTCGCTCACTCTGCCTGGTTTTTTTGGGGTTTTTTCTTAGAATCTCGTCTCTGGGAAAGAACGTGGACTAATCACTCGTTTCAACAAGTTTCTAGAAGAAACTTGCAATCAGCGCGCATTCAGAGGCCCAAATTATAACATTTTTCGAGGGCGCTTGGTTGCGTTTCAAGGCGTTGATAATGCGCGTTGGAAATTCTTAGCATTGATGACAGGAAGGAATTCTCAAAGGAATATGCAAAACTTATAGTAGCATTTGCTCTTTCTTGCAATAAGTTCCCCTCCAAAGTGAACTCAGCTGCCCGCAATCAGGCCTCATTGAGCGGGAAGAAATAGAGAGAGGCAGAGAGAGAGGGAAAGGAGAGAAAAATGACTGAATAGGGCTTCTTCCTCTTCTTCTTTTCTCTCTACTTCACTCGAGTCACTTCTTTTTGTCTTCTTCGTCTCCTTTCCGAGGTTTCTCCGGGTACCTCTCATGTTTTCTTGTCTTTCTGTTTTCAGCCGGTATTGCTTCTGCATTAATCAGAAAATTGATTTAGATTTATATATCCGAGATTGACGTAGAACAATCTCGGTTGTGTTTCACTGCATTGCCAAATTTGTTGAATTTCACGTTTTTCTGTTAACGGGAAGTTGTTGTTGAAACAAATACAGAATATTATTTACACGTGGTTTGTAGTGTGTTGAATGCCAATGCTGATTACATAATCGTGAAATCGTATGCGAATTTTTCAAGATTCCCCATTGAAGTTTCTCATCCTATCGCATTCTCCTCTCTTTCCGCATTTTCCTCACCCGCAATCCATCTCATCCGAATCTTCTTTTATCGATTCCCCACCTCTCCTCTCTTCCCATTCCATCACCTGATAGGGACAGCGGGAAACGAGGAGGGTCCCCGTCTCTCACTTTCGCACGATCTCTCGCAGGTCAGACAAAGCGAGGGATAATGCTGACTGGAGAGAGTAGAGGGTCGTCGGGGGTGTGAAAACTCGGAGCGTTTCTCAGGCCTCTTAAAGGAGGAGGAGGGGAGGGAAAAGAGGAGCTCGTCAATTCGCGAAGACTACTATTTTCACACTTCCGATTTGCATTAGTTGTCCCGAGGCCTCGAGGAGGAATGCGCGCATAAACTTTAGTATGTCCATAATTTTGCTGCTTCGAACTGTCTAAGAGGTCCAGAAAAAATCGTAGGTTACCAATTTAGTAACAGTTATAAACAACCATTCACGAAGCTGATGGTTTATACTCAACACACCCATATTCTCAGAATTTTAATAATCGTCCTCACTGAGAATCGCAGTTCATACATTTACATTTAGTGTTTGCGTTCAGCTAATCTGCAACGTATTCTCATTCTGAGTATCATGATGATAATTCTTCACTGGAAATCGCATTCCATACTTTCGCCTTTAGTTTCACACTTCCGATGCGCATTAGTCGTACCGAGGAAGAGTCTGCTCTCCTGGTGAAACGCACGCATAGCGAATAATTTTATGATAGACATCAGTATGCAATTTGCTTTTGATCGGCCCAGATCATTGATGTTGTTCCGTAAGACCAGTGTACGATGCACTTAATTGGATTCTCAGTTCTTGCAATTATCCATCCTAATCCTTCCTACAAGGAAGTGTCCCGATTATGATCTCTGATTCCTGTCTTCATTCGTGATTTCGTGGAGCAATAGATAGTCTGACTCTCTCACTTTTGCATGCTCTCTCGCTTTACTAACCGACGAGAGCATTACGAATTGAGAGAGTCAGGCGATTGTTCATTCCGAGTCCTCCTTCTCGGAAGCATTGCTTCGTTTCCGGTGCACATCACAATGCGACTTCTACCTACATATTATCCCATTACGCCTACCCCTTGCTATTCATCAGAAGGATCTCCGATTCTTCACATTTGTCCCGTGATTCGTAGTCCCCTCTATCATAAGATTCATAGAAATACATTCGGCCGGAGATCTCAATAAAGCTCGTTGCAGCAACTGCCTCGAGATTTCAATTGCATTATTTTCACCAGCGATTCGCCTACATTTTAGATCTCCGAGTTCTTTCTTAATTATGTTGTCGCCTCTCAGAAACTTGCTTTCTGCGCAGCTTGTAGTAAACATGGAGAATATTTGTAATGGACAGTCTGTAACTTACTCGCTCGATTCTGATCTACCTTTTATTCTGACCTTGATATTCGATTCATGTGTTACTCCGGATGTGCATGATATTTTAGCGTCTCAAAAGATTCACAACCGCAACTCTCCCCAGCTCAAAACACCCGTCTACTATCTACTAAGCGCGAGCCTATTATCCCCGACATTTGTTATTCATATTCGCGAGAGAAAAACAAGCCCGCTCGGTCGTAATCTTGCGACTAACGAAGGAGTTGGTCCCGAAACGTTCCCGCTCTCTTCAGTTTGCACAGTCTCTAGGTATGTCTGTCCGATGAGAGAGTGCGTTAATACGAGAGAGTAACTCGGCAAGTTCGTGATAGTGGCCGTAAATACCCCCTGAATACTTATTGAATTTGTACACTCCCTCATTCGACTACAAAAAATTCTCGCAAAAGTTGCAATCTTTCGGTTTGATTCGGTTTCACGGTGACTTTCAATTTTCACCGCTAGTTCTACTTTCGATCAGATGAGAATGCAACAATATTGCGGTGGTTCGAAAAAAAACACGCTCCCCCTCTTTAAACTCTCTTGATTCCATCCCCTGAACTTCTTTGAAATATTACCGCGTGTAATCTCCATTTTAACCATTTTCATGCTTGCTTCCCGCGATTTGCCGTGATTTTCCTAATTAAAAAATCAATTTTGTAATTTGTTTATTTCCAGGGATGGACTACTCGGGCGGCTCCACGTTCGTTGCGGCTGGTGAGTTATTAATTATTTTTAAACCCAAAATTAAATTGAGGATTCCCTAAAATCCCAAACATCCCTCGGTGTCTCTCATTTCGATTTCGTATGTCTTGCGCTTGTGAGAAAAAGAGCTAGAAGCGAAAAGCGTGTCTTGTTGCTCAAGGAAGGCTGTTTCTTCTTTTCCTTCCTTTTTCTTTCTAGTCTCAACATTTTGCTTGCTCTTTCTATGGTTAGAGAAGATGAGAGTGCAGGCGAAATGGAGAGAGAACGCTGCCTTCCCCGAGGTCTTCTATCATACTTTGCGCGTCTTTCTTCTTCCACCAACGATTCCGAGCGAGAGAGCAATGAGAGGAGGAGAGATGAGAGGGTGTGACGTCTTTCAATGGGTACGGGCAATGACGTCCATTGCTATTGATGTCTGCGGATCAGGACTACTGTTCCACGAGTCGAGTCTACTGTTCCATGTAAGAGAAAGCGAGAAATCGTGCGAAATCAAGAGAGTGAAAACGATTCGAGTAACAGAGAGTTCGAAACCATTCGCAATGGAGAAAGAGGCCGGAACGAGCAGCAGGCAGAGGAGCAATAACCATACATAGGGAAGTCGTGGAAGAGGAGAGAAGGAAGGGAATGGATAAGAGAAGTCTGTTCGCAATCGCGTGTGAGGAAGAGAGACAAACTGGAGTCGCTGTGGTTCTATCTGGCCTCGAATCTTGAGCCGAGCTCCATCCTTCTTCGAATTTGCATTGTTATCTGGCAGTATCGTTGCTAATGAAGATGAACCTCTGATTCGGATATTGGAAGGAAATCTTGCAATCATCTCGGAATCCTTCGCTAGAACTGCTTCCTTAGATTGCAGCTGCAGCTCCCCGTCCCTTCGCTGTAGGCGCTCTGTCTTTCCCCTCATTTCTCATCATTCAATTACCCCTCCTCTTCTCCTCAAAGGACACCCGCGTGTCACGTTGCCGCCTAGCCCCTTCTTCTTATGGTGGTCACCCAGTATTCTTCTCCTGATGTATACCTCTCGATAGAGTCCTCGATTTCATTCAGTCCTTCAATTACCCTCTTTTCTCAGAGGACACCCGAGTATCACGTTGTCCCCTATGCTCCTTCTTCGTTAGTTCTGCCAGTCCCACCCTTTCCCATGTCTTCTCCTGATGTATACCTCGTGTTCAGTGATTAGAATCGTCCTTATCTCACATGCCAGTAATAAGTAGATGAAGCGCTTCCATATCCCTCTCGATTCCTTCTCCTCATTTCTAATCAAGAGTAGTGCACTCGGTCACGCGGTTGCCTAAATTAAGCACTTTACTCGTCTATTCTTGCCCGACTTTCTTTGCTTCTCTTTCATTCCGGCACTTTTCCGGACATCGTCTACTACCAACCTACCAGCCTCCATCTCCTACCAAAACCATGCCGAAAAACCATTTTATTTAGGGAATCTCTGAAGCACATTTCTTTTTCACCCAAATTGACCGGAGACGAGCAGGAGCGAATATTCGGGTTTTCCATTTCTGAATTTCCTATGTTGAAGCCTTCTTCCTCAGGCTTTCAGGATTCCATTACTTTCCCTCCCTCATCCGCTTTTATAGTGCACCCGCCCCCATGCCCCTCAGGTCACGCTTTCTCCTACTCTGCTCCTATCCTCTGACTTCTCATCCCTTCTCTAGAGTAACGACTTAAGGGGGCACGATGGAGGGTGAGGGGATGAGGAAGGAGGAGGGAGGTCTTTCTCTCGGTAGAACGTCCCATGCCTCAGGTCACGCTTTCTCCTACCCTCATCTCCCGACTTCTCATCCCCTCTCATCGAGAGTAACGACTTAAGGGGGCTGTGTCTCTAGCTTCTACATGTTCCCTCGCACACCAGGCGAAGCGAACCCTTAGCAAGGTGGGCTCTCGCTAGTCAGCTAGAGTGAGAGACCTGGAAGGGAGTGAGAACAGTGCTTCGGGCATGGGAGAGGTGGGGAATATCTCTCCATTCTTCATCCTCTCTTGACGGCCCGGCAGCTTGAGGCATTAGAGAGGAGGAGGAGGAGAGGGAGGAGGAGAGGGAGGAGGAGAAGGAGGAGGAGAGAGAGGGGGAGAAGAGGGAGAGGGCGGTCGATCAATTCGCGAAGCCTATGTGTCTCTGCCTCTCTGGCTCTCCATTTCAGGCCCGTCAGTCTCTCCTCTCTGCTCGATTCCTTTCTCTCTCGCTCCCAGCAATTGACCAATTGCCCCCCACCCCGAAGAGAATTTCGATACTCTCGAGAAGAAGCGCCTGAGGGCGCTTAGGCTTTAGAGCGTTTGGACCAAACGGGTTAAAATGATTTCGAAACTAATTCAATATTTACAAATTGACCAATTGCCCGAAGACTCGCGCATTTCGATACTCTCGAGCAGTATTGAAGTGCTTTGGGGCGTTTAGGCAAACCAAAATTATTTTGAAAAGAATTTCAAAACTCGTTTACATGTTCCTCGTTTGGTTTGTTGAGAATTCCAGTTGTGGTCTATAATGCTGGTTGCTTCGCCCAAGCGTGAAAGTAATGACTGATTGTCATCATCATTATATATTCCCGTCTTCTCTTATCAGCATTCGATTCGACGCGGCTTTCTCAACAAGCGTCTGATATAGGTTACACCGTCGAGACAATTGAAACGCATTGATGACTTTTCAGTCATTCCCTCGCATTGTTTGTGGAAAACAATCATTTATCTAGACAAGCCATCTGCTGATGGCCTGTGGCATTTCGTGCGCTTTGTCCACTGTAGATAATCGTAATTATAATGCGTTCGGCGAAAGTCGTGCAGCGTAAATAATTGAATCAGAGCTTATCCGTCGCCTCATCTCTCCATCTCCATCTTACTCAGTGTCGTAGAATAATAGTCTCACTCTCATCAATTTGCATGATCTCTTGCTGGTTTGAAGAAAGATAGTCACTGGGACAGACAAGGAGTGTTCGCTCATTATTCAGCATCGGCATCTTTATTCGATTAATTTCGCAAGAGAACGGCGTGTCTTCTGAAGCACGAATCTTCTGAAAGAATGCATGAAACCTCTTGCACCTGGTTCCCCAGGGTCCTGCAATCTCTCAGAAGACTCGTGATAGTTATTTCTTAGATTAGACGGCGTGAGAGACAAATTGGTGATTTTGCGACAGCTTCCTTGTTATCTGCTTCCTCCTCTCTTATTAGTGTATCGCGGTGAGAGACGCATATACAAAACACTCCGTAAATCCTTTCGCGAATCTCTCTCCTTATTTCTTCTTCCTTCTCCTCTCCATCTCAGCTCTGTTCATTCGTCCTCCACTTGATTCCATTGGCTATTAAAGTCCTAAGGCTTGTTTTTTCCTCTCCACCTTGTTCCTCCATTTGACATTTTCTATGATTTAGTGGCCATTAGAGCCCTGGCCGATGAAATCGAAAGTGAAATGGAGATACGATTACCCGCTTTTTGAACTCTATTCTCAATGATTCTATCGGCCATTATACTCCGATGGCTAGACTCTGATTTGATGCTGCAAGCCCGCCTTCTTTTCTTTCCTCCCACCCTTCAACAATGACGAATTGCGCATTCAGTCAACTATCTGTGTTGTCTAACCGCTGAGAGAGCAGGGGAAAAGGAGAGACGCCCACTCCCCTCCTCTTCCCTCTTTGTATCTTCCTCGCGTCGCTTTTCTCAACGAAGAGGAGCCAAGTCTTGGCAGGCAAATTCGATTTGGCGCGGGTCTCTCCTCTTTCTCCCCCTCCTTTCCTCCTCCTCTGCCCCATTTTCCCCTGTTTTCGCCCTGCCCGACCCCAATCAAAACCTTCCACGCGAAATGACCAACTATTTGAGTTATTCTGATTTTTGGCGGGAGATATTAAAGAAGCCGTCCCACGAGTTTTTTCGTGGACAATCTGGAAGCGCAGCCATGTTTATCCCTTGAATCTTAGTGCAAATCCGAAATATGAAGTCTCTAGCTCAACTTTGAAGCGAGCTATGTGCGCTCAAAGTTTTCCGATAACGCAGGGAAAATCAAGATGCGCGGTGCAAAGGGAAGGGGGAAGAGGGAGAAGGGAAGGGAGAGAGGAGGAGGAAGCACTCTGTTTGTCTGACTCTCTCGCTCTCTCACCCTCTTCCCTACAGTATTTTCACTCGCGGCGCAATCCAGTCGTGGTGGGAGCCTATCATTCCACCTCGTGGGACTCCTTCTTTAAAATTCAAATATTACAGTACGCTCGGCATCGCGGGTGTCCTCGGGGAGCAGCAGGCGCAGACGAAGAGACAGCGAGGACGAACCGAGCACCAGTTCTAGCGAGGTAAGCGGTAGGTTACGGTAGAGTACGGTAGGGCATGGAGCTATGGATAAACACGGAAAGCAAATGACATTGAGGAGACAGAACTGTAGGCATACTCGTATCCTCCATGAAACGTAACTAATCCTCGAAATTTATCCCTTGCATTAAATTGCAATGGGGCTTCGCAAAAACGAAAATTCCATCTGAGATTGGCATCCAATGCCTCGTAATAGAAAGAGCCGCTATTCCCTATAATAGCAGGCCAAATTGCGTTTCATGAGATTGGAACAGGGCTATGCATCTATCGGCTCCTTCTGCAAACTCGTTTTGATGAAATAAGCTATCACATGTCCACCAGGACAGACTAGCTAAAGATATCTATCATTAGTATCATTAGCAAGACGCATTAGCAAGATGCATTATCTGGTTACTTATCATGCCTCTTTACAGAGATTTCCGGGGCTCAGATTGCCATTGTTTTATTATCCTGTTCCAGGCCTCCTCCGCGCCTTCCTACACGGTCACTGCGGCGGCGGTTGCAGCAGCTGCAGGGCAGACAGCCAACAACACGGTGGGATTGACGCTCACCTCATCTTTAATCTTCAATCTTTATCACCAACGGATCATGTACCGTATAGAGAGAGTTTCAAAGGCGGACGGGTTGTCGGATAAACATAGAGGAGAATGATAGAAAAGCGCCCATTAAGGCCTTTGATAATATCCATTCATGCACTTGCATGGGTTTACAATAAATTAGATTTTTCAGGGTTTTAAAGAGAAATTACCATGCATAGTGCTAATGATTCGATCGATTGCCTGAGTAGTATTCTTGAAACATATTTTTCTCGATTGATTATGAAAGAACGCGATAACAGTACTGTGATCTGCAGTCATGTGCTAATTACAGTTCCCACTGCTTCTTATTAGCCTGTAAGTATCTTGTTAGACGACCATCTCTGTATTACACATCAGTGTTATTGTGGGAGCACACGTTAGCGCGTCCGCAAAATAGCGATGTTGTTTGCTAAGGAAGTGTTGTTTTCTGTTTCTACATCTCCAGATCAGAAAGTTGAGAGCAAAATCAACAGCAAAATTAAAAACAACAACAGGTAGATAGATAGTGTCAATAATTGCAGCAGCCCTCCGTCTCCTCATCCTCATTTGGGTCAATCATTCGCGGGACGAAGGGCCACATTTCTTCTTTGTTAGATAGCGTCAGCCAGGTTTGTATTTCTTTTGTTTTTCTTTGTTTTTCTTTGTTTCTTTTTTTTCATTATTTATGAAAGGAATGCTGCTGAAAGTGGCTGAAAATGCGTTTCAAGGAATAAATTAAAGTGTGAGATCCTTAGATCATCGATGTTCTCTTGGGATCCTATTTTAACAAAAAAATATTTGGCAGCACCTAAAATATCGTATGTTTGAAGAATTTACTGAATGTTTGCGGTATTGAAGTAGCTCCTCTAGCATATAATCGCGATAATGATCTTCCTTTCTAGTGGCTGGCAACCTCCTCCTCGTCGGGAGGCGGAGGAGGCTCCGCGTCGGCGCGCGACGACGACGACGCGTCGTCCGACGCGTACGCCGCCACGCTCGACTCGTGCGAGGCCGCGACTGACGCGACCGCAGCCTCGACACGCCACCACAACAATCACAGAATGGCGTCAGGTATGTTTCACGGTGCATTATTCTTCGCAACCTGTTCCTGAAATCGATCGAGGGAGTGTGTCTTCGGAATCAATCATAATTCATTCATTTTTTCCAATAATCTCCGTTAAGGAAATGTGAACCTATCTATTTGGAACGCAGCTATCCTCTGAGCAGATTCTTGCAAAGTTTTCTAAACAAAATCATTCAGGTAGCAGTAATGGCGATGCTCCTCCCGGCTTCCACTTGATATCAGTGGGAGAGACGAATCTGTGCGTGCTGAAGCGATACGAGAACATACGAGTGATCGGGAGTGGAGCACAAGGATTGGTCTGGTGAGGTTTTAATTTGTAGTGTGCAACTTACCCAATTTACCATTTTTCTTCACTTCAATATCAGTTATGCTTCACTAGTGTTTTCTATTCGTTCACAGCGCTGTACGTGTGATGTGACTGCCATGTTTGCGTATCTATAAAGCAAAAAATTTTAAAAATGGTAAAAGCGAAAAGGAAAAAGAATACCTTTTGCAGTGCCGCCAACGACAAGGTGCTGGGGCGAACAGTGGCCATAAAGAAGTTGAGCCGGCCGTTCCAGAATGTGAGTTGAAGCAAAACAAGGCAAATGCTTCCCGCAAATATATTGAGCATGACATTAGTCCGACCAGGGAGAGAAGATGTGAAACTTGTAAAGTGTGGTTTTGTTTACTGTACTGATAGCTTTGTTGAGTACAGAATACAAATCGGGTTGGTTACTGTCCTGCATTCTACAGTCTGTCCCCAGTAGACAGTGCCGGATCTCGCATGTCAGAATCGCCGAGCAGGCACGTCCGGCCGGGGGGCGAAATGGCCTGACTCTCTCCATTCCCTGTTCTCTCTGGTCTGTCAGAAAGACGAGAGATCGTGCGGAAGTGAGAGAGTCAGGATGAAGGGCGACTGTAGACAAAACAGGATGGGCCGCTTGGTGGGCAACAGAGATCTGAGGATGGGAATGCGCCCAGTGAAGGGATATTCGAATTGGGGTTCACATGTGTTTCAGGCATCGACTTTCTTGTTCATCCTGAATTTTTTGTATTGGATGAATCATGAAAAGGGTTTAAAAATCACAATAACTGGTTTTTTACAGGTAACCCACGCGAAGCGAGCCTATCGCGAGTTCAAGTTGATGAAACTCGTCAGTCACAAGAATGTGAGTATTTGTCTCAATATTCCCGAAAAAATATTCCTGACGAATGGGGGTTTCACCAATTTACAATCCCTCTTCGATATCTAGAGTAGTCGTGTACTCCCACGAGACAGAAGTACGTCGTTTGATGACAAATGTCCTCGGAATTCTAACACACACAGAGAGAAAGAAACGAGTAGTCGAGTGCTACACAAAAAATTGTCAAACTGGATGAGCACTAAACGAAAACAAAAAAGACATGTTTCACCACAGCTTCTTCTCTATATTTTCCGCGGGTCGATCAATGATTGCATCTATAAAAAAATATTTAAAATTCCAGATCATCGGCCTTCTCAACGCCTTCACTCCTCAAAAGAGTCTGCGCGACTTCTCCGATCTGTACATTGTGATGGAGCTGATGGACGCGAATCTGTGCCAGGTTAGCTTTCTCCCTTCTTTCTTCATTCCGAAAAGTAAATGAGTTTCACTTATCCTTCATATTTATTCACATTGGCTTACATTCGATACTCGGGTTATGGAAATAACGCAAACGTTAAAATATTTTGGAGAATCATCGATCCATATCGACTACAATCATCAACTGATTGCAGGTCATCAACATGGAGCTCGACCACGAACGCATCTCCTACCTATTGTATCAGATGCTGTGTGGAGTGAGGCATCTCCATGCGTCAGGGATTATTCATAGGGTGAGATTTTTTTCGAAAAGCTGAACTTTGAACTCTATGACAACCTATTTATATTTATGCATAAGAACGGAAGGTTCATTGTATGGCAAGCTAGAAAGGCATTTGCATGTATCCTGGGTTGTCTATAGGGCTGACTGCCTGATTCTCATGCTATCCCACAAGGTAGATTTGAAAGGTGTCCGGGATGAAGTATACAAAGAGACTCATTCAACCCATTCAGGACCTCAAGCCGTCCAACATCGTGGTCAAGAGCGACTGCACGTTGAAGATTCTCGATTTCGGACTGGCGAGGACGGCGATTGATTCGTTTCTGATGACTCCATATGTTGTGACGAGGTAACAGAACCTTCCTAGTAATCAAAGAAGTGACGGTAGAACAAGATGGTAGATGCAGTAAGAAACTAGGAATTGAAGAGCCGTAAAACTTATTCGAAATGATTAGAATTGGAGGTGCAAAAAGGACATTTTAGGTACTACCGAGCGCCCGAAGTCATCCTTGGCATGGGCTATACGGAGACTGGTAAGTATCTCAGTAAATTGCTGAAAAATGATTGTTGCAGTTCATTGTCAATTTTCAGTGGTAAGTGTAGAACGCTGTCCGATCATATAAACCGCTCTCCCGAGATTCTAATCTATGATTCATGCTATAATAACATCTTTGATCCGCATTCCAGTGGACGTCTGGTCGATCGGGTGCATCTTTGGGGAGATGGTGCGAGGGCGCGTGCTCTTCCCGGGCACGGACCACATTGATCAGTGGACCAAGGTGAGGGATTCACGAATTCTTGGGCTTGGGCAACTAAAATCTACTGGCATAAAGCTGGAACACGAGCAGCCTATGGTAGCAACAGGAGCGGAAATAAGCTGCTTCGAAAATTTTTTAAAAAAATGTATTTTTCCAGGTCGTCGAGATCCTCGGCTCGCCCAGCACCAAGTTCGTCAACCAGCTGCAGACGACGGTGAGTGATTATTGAGGAGTGACTCTCTCCGTTGTATGCTCAATAGCACTGTCTGACAAGCGAGAGGGTGATGAAATGGAGAGAATGGATGCGTGGTTCCATGTTCCACATACTCTAACCCTGGATGTTCAACAAAAAAATAGATAATTGGTATTATTTGCATGAGTGGTGAAGGGAATTGTTGCATCTGATCTACAACACAAATGTGCGTGAAACACATTTGAACACCAGATTTTCTTCGAAACACTTCGTCCTTTGCAGGTCCGCAACTATGTCCTCAATAGGCCGCACTATCCTCCTACGCCCTTCGAGGAGCTCTTCCCAACGCACATCTTCCCGAAGGCAGCGGATAACGCGCGGTTGAGTGGTGAGTAAATTTTAATATTGTTGTCGCCGTCTCTTCATTCTGCATACTCTCTCATCCTGTTACAATTAGTGCGATGAGACTAGAAATAGTAGAAAAGCTGCCGCGCGGTGCGGATTCGCCCTGGGAAAATTACAAAATTGAGAAAACCGTTCGCATCTACATTTCTCAAACCACAGTCCCATTGCAGCCTCACAAGCTCGCGACCTGCTCTCCAAGATGCTCGTTATCGATCCGGCCGAGCGGATAACAGTTGATAAGGTGCGTACGACTATTCTAAAAGTCGGCTTCCCATTTCCCGGCTCACTAATAACCGGCCCTCCATTTCCAGGCCCTGCAACATCCCTACGTGAACGTGTGGTACGACGAGGCAGAAGTGCACGCGCCACCGCCCAAGGAGTACGACGCGACTGTGGACAAGAACGAGCACACGGTGGAGAAGTGGAAAGGTACGGTAGGGGAGGATTACGGTAGGGAATGTGTAGTCAAAGGTACTGCACAGAAGCAGTAGATAGGCTATTGCAATGGACTATACTGTATGAAATTAGCAGGAAAACTAACATGAACCAACAGTAATCAATTTAAATTAGGTTTCACGAGCTATTCGTCCACTTAGCCAAACGCCAATGTATTTCACTCAACGGTCTTTACCGAAATTATAAAATCAATCCATAATAATTCCATATCGTGCGTTTCGAATGCTCAGCAAAGTCACTACGGTGTTTAGCGCACATTACGGAACATTCTATTTTCTATTTGATTATTGATTATTTCTGAAATTCCGTTGTTCTCCATGCGTTCAATTAAAGGCCATAGGTACCGATTGAGCACATAAACGAGACTCTGAGACCTCGTAATCAACGATAACATTCGACAGAGCGGAATCAAAATAAACGGAACGGTTTATTCTTTTCCGATAACTATTAATCTCCTCCACTTCAGAGCTGATCTACCAAGAAGTGACCGACTACGAAAGGGAATACGACGTTTTCGGCAACGATCCAAACAAGAAAACGCCCTCCCTCATCTATCCGCGAGCCGCCGTCCCTTCAAACGGGTCCTAGTACCGCAACTGTAACTAGAGTTCGACAATACGGGTCGCAGTCTCTTCATTTCGCATGCTCACTCACCGGTCAGCGTCGAGAGTGTGTGTAAAGTGAAGAGACGGCGCCCCCGTATTTCACCCATCCACGGGTCCCCACGCACCCCTCCCTCCACGCTCCCGGGTACTGTAGCCGATCACTCGCAAGCACACACACACACTGGACGGGCAAACACACATTCGAGACTAGAGTCTAGATTACGCAGTTATCGATCGAGCGCTAGCCCCCAACTGTAACCCTCTAGTTACAGTAACCCGAGTATCCAATCTAGTCATCCCCAGTCTATCGCAGTGCTCAGTTGTGTATTTGTTGTATCCCCTAATTTATCCAGTTTGACCTACTTTCGAAGCTATCGTGTGATGATTGTCGATTTCTTGTATCGATCTATCAGATTTTCGTGATCAGTCGACTCCTGTGTATAAATCTCCCACTCAGATTGATAAATTGAATATACAACAATTAATAATAGCCTAACATCGTTGGAATTCAACCACCAATAGATAAGTAGGAAGGGAGAAATACTGTTGTGCTCCCTCGGCCTTCGTCAGCTGTACGCATTCATTGTCGCGTACAGCATCGGAAGGACGTGAAAGCACGACCGCAATATTTGAACGACTATCGGAATAAAGAGGGGGCCGTAACGTGATTCTACTGTCGATGCGCGATATTGATACAGGACCTCGGTTGGAAAGGATGAGACAGCGTGTCAGAGGACCCAGATAATCCAATTATCGCGGCGGAGAGGGATGCGTGCGATTCTCTTCCCCACCCTTTTATTTTCGCCCCTCTCAAGTGAAACGCGCGGTCGGATATGAAAGAATGAGAGGGAGTGGATCATAATGGATCGAATTCGTTATACAAACCGAGTGAAACGTATCAGAAACATTTCGTGTACTCTGCTATTTTGAGCGGTGTCACGTTCAGAATACAAATCGAGGAGATGTTTCTGGGGACTGGAATGAGATAGAAACATTCTGCCAACGCAGGCCTGTCTGGAATACCTCTGTGAACCTTCCCCACACCTGGGGAATTTTCAATTTTTGATTTTCCTTGAAACTGCGCTTGAAAACGTACAGTGAAACATGAATTTACAGCGTAAATAGGCCATTTAGAGTACAAAACGAGATGTTTCTGGGGACTGGAATGGGATAAAAAGAAAGAGATAGTGAACACGACGTGAAGGAGACAGATGGCCCGGGAGGGGCCCTGCAACAAGAAAGAGATAGTGAACACGACGTGAAGGAGAGAGATGGCCCGGGATGGGCCCTGCAACAAGAAAGAGATAGTGAACACGACGTGAAGGAGAGAGATGGCCCGGGATGGGCTCAGCAACAAGAAAGAGATAGTGAACACGACGTGAAGGAGAGAGATGGCCCGGGATGGGCCCTGCAACAAGAAAGAGATAGTGAACACGACGTGAAGGAGAGAGATGGCCCGGGATGGGCTCTGCAACAAGAAATAGATAGTGAACACGACGTGAAGGAGAGAGATGGCCCGGGATGGGCTCTGCAACAAGAAA
>LS583953.1:95893-108401 GCA_900490775.1 Pristionchus maxplancki | reverse complement strand
GCCCTGCAACAAGAAAGAGATAGTGAACACGACGTGAAGGAGAGAGATGGCCCGGGATGAGCCCTGCAACAAGAAAGAGATAGTGAACACGACGTGAAGGAGAGAGATGGCCCGGGATGGGCCCTGCAACAAGAAAGAGATAGTGAACACGACGTGAAGGAGAGAGATGGCCCGGGATGGGCCCTGCAACAAGAAAGAGATAGTGAACACGACGCGAAGGAGAGAGATGGCCCGGGATGGGGGCCTGCTACATAGTGAGAGATTGGGGAAAAGAGCGAAAAAGAGTAAATAAACCAACAGCTGATCGAATAAATAAAAAATGCAAATCGAAAATATAGCCCAATCAAAAATGGGAGGAATAGGAGAAGAAAAATGTTTTTTTAGAAGAGTAACCTCATTTTCCTATATTATTTTAGGAAACCAGTGTTTATGTTTATTTTTTTCGAGAAAAATAAAGAACTTTTTATGGTTTTGAACAGGATACCACTCCCATGTCCCAAGGCCGACTTCCGACTGAGATATGCCCAGTTGCCGAATTGTCGTTTGCCGAAATGCTTTTGCCGGAGAAAATGTGGAAATTTGGCTTGCTTTTCCATTTTTTGGCCGAAGTGTGTGAGTCACTTGTGTCATTTTTTAGTGGTCATTGACCCCTGCTAGTACCCTCTCCCCGCTTCCTTACCGGCTTCTCAAGGACGACGCGGCGCGTGTTCACGAAGTGTCTCGTCCACGGGTGCGGGCAGCAGGGGGGGGGGGGGGGGGGGAATCGATGTGCGATCAATGATCCCTTTTTGGAAATCGGGGGAAAATAAACAATCTCGTGCTATTTTCAAGTATAATTCACAGTGCAAGTGCAACTGATGGTATTTTACAATCCTCCCTCTAATTGTAATCCGAAACGTATTTATCAGAAAAAAAGCAACAGAATGCAACAGACAGCCTGCGGGCGCATGATTGATGTTAGAGTTTAGAACAATGCACGCAATGGGAAATTAGTAAATAAAGGGAAAATCGGGGAACAATAAACATAACAACATTGAGAGGATACTCTAGAAGTCAACATCTTTAGATTAAATAAACATTTTTCAATTTTAGGAGATCAAAACACGACTATACAACTTTTTTTTGAAGTTTTCGACGACAAGAGATGGGGTAATTCTAATCAATTCACGATGAGGATTTCGAGGCATGGTCACTACTGGGTTAGAGGGGGTTCTGCGCGAGACTATCCGAGCTCCGCAAGCCTGCGAGAGATTGCATTGCGCGTATCCTCAGAGAAGACGGCCGTCTCATACAGAGGCTGAAAATACGATCATCCTTAATTATGTAATTACCCAGCCAAGTCACCTCAGCTACCACTTGTCGGTACAACTTAGATATTCGCTACTAGATTCTAGTTATGACAAATCTGCACTCGCCTCTCCTCATTTCGCGTACTCTTTCGTCTCTCTGACCAGCGAGAGATCGATAGAAACAGAAAGGAGCGCACCGGATTGTCATCACTACCAGATGTTTACTTTTTCCTTCATTTTTGTGGTGGTCGGAACAGAAAGTGAACATAAAAAGCATTTTTAAAAAACAAAAACAAACGTTGACAAACTAACCCATATCGCATCGCCCATCTCGCCGACATTGGTGAACGAGTCGAGACAGTGGGCCTGCGATCGATTGATTAAACAAGAACCATACTCTACAATAAAAGAACAGTTGCACTGCACACATTTTCTCCAAATTCGTTAATTCAGAATGCGTGAATAGCTCTGGTTTCTGCCAACCACAATATGGCCGGCTCCCAACCAGTGGTCGGGGCAATGGTTGCCTAAAGGTTGCGGTAATGGTTATCTAGTGGTCGTTTCTGACAACCACTAGGCAACTACTATCCAAACTACTGGGCAGGGCGCTGGCCACCTAGTGGTTGGCAGAAATCAGAGTTGAAATACCAAATATAGGATAGTTCCAAAAACACATGGTTTATTGAAAATTCATTCCAAAAACCACACGGTGCGAGCATTTTGTCATTTTTTTCATCGAAAATCACATGGTAAGCAACTTTTGACGACTAGAAACACATGGTGGGAGTTGTTGGTTTTACGGTACTATTTGTGACAGAAACCAGGCAGCGTACCCTGAGCACGTGAAGTCCATATCTATCGGCAGCCACCAGCTTCGAGCCCACGGAGAATCCCCTGGACTGAATGAGATACGCCTCGATCTTGTTGAGGATGCGCTGTGAACAAAGTGGCATTAATTTCAAAAATTAGGCTCGAAACACGAGTCGTCTCTTATTTTCCACCCCTCATCGCCGCCCGGTCGACTGATGAGAGACCAATCAACGCCTTTTCTGTCTTAAGTTATCATAAAAGTAGGGAACTTTTTTCGTAAGTGAGAAGAATTTCGATAAATAATGTGAAAATACAATGCTGACCTTCATCTCGAAGAGCTGCGCGAGATGCAGAAGAGAAACCACCATACGATCTTTAATATTTTTAAACAATAAACAAATAATAAAAACTTTTTCTACATTTTTTCTAGTTTTACTAACTGAAAAGGAATTACCGGCGATCTTGCCGCAGTAGACCACATTGAGGAGATCGCGAAATTCCTATAATAAATTATATTATTCATTTTATCATTCTATATTTGGGATCAAAACCAACCTCGTAGACGATATTTTGGAGCATGACTTCTTCTTTTCTTCCATGCTTCTTCTTCTTCTTCTTCTCAAACAGTCCGGATAACTTATCCTTGAAGACGAGAGAAACCCTTGTCATGATCTGCAAATATTTATACTACACCCGTGGATTCCGAGGGTTTTTAATTGACGCTGCTTTGAATAATGTTGTTATTTACCTCCCTGGATGCGTGCAGCTTCTCCTTCCCGATGTTGATGACGAGCTGAAAATATAAAACATATGAAGAATGCGAGGCTGTTATTAACCATTAGAAAGGCAACGGCCCAAGTTGAAGCTCTAGTTATCTCAATAGCTAAATTCGCACAGATCTAATCGTTTTCTAACGACAGGAGCGAAGCGCACTCCTTGATTAATACGCCGATATTATCATAAACTATCGGGTTCGCCTATTACTAACCGTTAGCAACTCTACCAAAATAGATTGTATTACACACATGTGTAGTCTAGAGCATAAATTTAAATTCTTTTAGTCACTAGGAAATTAATATTTTTTAATTGATTTAACTCACATCGTCGCAGCACCAGCACGTTCGCGCGCCTCCTGTCATCATCCTTCTACGAGTCAAACTCATCTAAACGGGAAAAAGTGAGAATAAATCCACTCCTGAGCCATTTTCAAATATGATTCACAGTGCATGTGCAACTGATTCATCACATTCATCATCTTGTTTCTCAAATACGGAACATTTCTTTATCGGAAAAAGGAACAGACAACTTTCGCACGAATGATTATGAGCAATATTAGCAATATTAGTTTGTTTTTTTCAACACAACGTTCACGAGCGGTATAACAAAATAAGTCGATTCGTAAAATCGAAAAACAATTAACCTCATGATATGAGGATATGATCCTAACCGATTGTTAGGGAACAATAAAACAATAACTAAATTGCGGTGTTAGATCTCTAGGGTAAACAATCGATGGTCACAATTTATCGACGTGCTTGATACAGATAACTGGCTCTGTGGGCTATTGCCATCACTGTTTCCTCAGTGAAGCCGACATTCCTACCTTCTGGCTGAAAATAATCAATAATTGTGCGCTCGTAGACTCACAAAGCACTATAGATACTTGCATCTAATCTACTGTCTTATAGCTATATTTGTAAAAAAGAGAAACACAAATTTAAAATGGAGTCATTAAGACGCAAAACATCAGGACTAACCATAAGCGCATTGCTCATGTCTTTCCAATTTGTGAACGAGTTGAGAATGTGGGTCTGCAATTGTACGATCGATTAGCTTTACTTCATAATATGTACAAATGTCTTACCCTGAGATTGTTGAACCCGTACGTATCAGCAGCAGTCATCTTGGGCCCCATTTTCAATCGAGACGACTGAATGAGATGCGTCTCAATGAGCTCCATGACGCGCTAAACACAGTTAATTAAATCAACAGTTAATTGGACTCATAATAAAATAAGATATCATGTGTAACGCGAGATCCTCGTGGTATTCGGCGGATGACACTGATAAAAAGCCAAACCTTCATGTTGAAGAAATTCGCAAGCTGCGGCAGATAATGCATCATCCGATCTGCAATGATATTTAAAATAATAATTTTAAAAGAAGAGATATAACTATATTCGTAGGCTTTATCCAGCTTTATCCATTTTAAACTCGTTAAAACTGTATCACAGACTTACGCCGACGATACGATAAAGTTGCCTGTCTATTTTCCCGAGCGACGCAACAAACTCAATCAAGCAGAAAGAATTACCAGTGATCTTTCCGCAGTAGATCACATGGAGAAGATCGCGAAATTCCTGTAAATATAATATTTAAATTCCATTTTTACGACTTTTACTTGCCTCGTAGACGATATCTTGGATCTCAAGTGTAGTTTTATTATTCCTTGGTCCGGAGAAATAAGCCTTGAAGTCGGGAGAAGCGCGCGAGAGAATCTGAAAATACTCAAATTAAAAAAAATTGTTTTCTCTTGGCTTCAACTCTAAGCCTTAAAACAGACTATTTAAAAAGCATTTACCTCCTTGGAGGCGCGCAGTTTATGCTCTCCAATTTTGATGACGACCTAGAAAAGTATTTTGTAAAATAATCAGCGCTTCTTTATTCTTGGGAGTAAAGAACTTAGATCTTCTAACGGAATGGTGGGCATAACACGTAAACTACTAGATAATATCAATTAAATACTGGAAATAACGAATTAACTCACAACGTCGCAGCACCAGCACTTGCTCATATGTTCAGTCGTCATCGTTTTCAAGCCAGGGTAATCTAAAAAGGGATAATAAATACAATTCTTGACCCATATTCAAATATGATTCACAGTGCAAGTTTAACTGATATATAACACTGATTATATTTCTCAAGTCCGGAATATTTTTATCGGAAACTACATAGTATGGAACATACAACCTTCCTAAGCATGATTATGAGCAATATTAGTTTTTGTTGTTTACAACACAACGTACGCGAGTGGTATGACAAAATAAATCGATTGGTGCAACCGAGAAAAATAAACTTTTGGCGAAAATTCAAGGATACGATCCTAACCAATTGTTGAACAAAACAAAGAAAAATTTAGATTTCGAAAATAAATAACGGTGTTAGATCCATTGAATCAATTCATTGGCGTTGATCATAGAGAAAATTGACTCTATCGGAGATTGCATTCATCGTAGCCCGAGAGAAGCCGAATTTCTTATGCATCGGCTGAAAATAGTCAATAACTGAGGTCTCGAAGACTCATAATTCACTTTTGATACTTGCCTATAATAAACAATCCGCCATATATACTACCAAAAGAGCGTCGTTCCCCGACTATGGGGGGGGATTACGTCACTCGAATTTCGGCAATATGAAGCCAATCAGATACAACAAAAAAAAAGAACTAACCTTCGCAGCATTGATTAACTCTTTGTAATTGGTGAACAAGTCAAGACAGTGGGTCTGTAATTGTGCAATCGATTAACTATATAGCTTTTAAGCAAATATATGCAAATACATTGTTTCGACAGCTCTCCTACCCATGCACAGCGTGTCAGAGTGGATCGGAAACCTCATTTACGTGGCGGAGGGCAATTCGCGTCTCTCTTTCCACTCCCATTCATTCTCACTCATTTCGAGTGATCAGAGCGGTCAAAAAAGGGTACATTTATAAACCCTTAAAAAATTCGAAATGTCTACCCCCATTTTCCTTTTGGTATTTTGAGAAACACATTCAAAAACCATTTAATCGCACAAAAAGAAGCCAGCGACTCTTCTTCATTGCGTGAAACTCAACTGTTTTCAATGGAAGATGACAAAATAGATAGATTTTGATATTTGGCGCCTCCTTTCTCAAGTGCAGTATACGGAAAGTATCACACCATTATTATTGTTTTAATCCTTGCAAAATTCTTCAGATTTCTCAGGGAGCCGATTTTTGATAAAAATTCAGTAGCTCGAGAAATCTAATAAAAACCTGCGAAAATTGACGAAAAACGCCGTTTTTCACGCTTCCGTGATGCTTTCTCGATTGGGAGGAATAATTGGAAGACGTGAATTGCATGGATCGTAAGCCAATCTCTTTTCTGACATTTCTCAGGTTTTCGATTTTTCAATTTCACTCTTGTTTTCCAGCAGCATTTGTTTTTGTGCCGCGACCCCCGCGAAATCGCGCCGCAAAACTCGCAGAAATGGTGTAAAATGATCCGTCCACTCTCTCCCCACATTAGAATACGTCCGCCGCGGCGAACAAAGGAGGCGATCCATTCTGACACGCTGTGCCATGTCACTTCATAAAGTATACAAATGTGTTACCCTGAGATTGTTGAATCCGTACTTATCAGCAGCAACCAGTTTGGACTCTAAATCGAATCCCGTCGACTGAATGAGATGAATCTCACTGAGCTCCAATACGCGCTGAAAACAGTTAATTAAATCCACAAAAACAAATATATAATAATAACTTTTTGGCAGAGATATCACGTGTATGCACTAGGGTTTGTTGGCATTACTTGGCGGGTGACTCTAATATAAGGCAAACCTTCATCATGAAGTCTTTCGCAAGTTCCGGTACGTGATACATCATGCTATCTGCAATATTTGTTTTTCAAATAAGAAATAAATGAAAAATAGCATCTACTGAAGGGTCATCGCAAGCACAGGAACTGTATCACTGAACCATGCTTTCCCCCACACTATCGCTTACTACATTGTAAAGGTCTGTATCTTACCCTACGATACAACCAATATTTTTACATACGTACCGCAACCCCCCCCCCCTTCGCAACTCCTCCCCCTTTGACCCATAACCCTTTTAAAAGGTGGCGGATTCTTGAGTGTAGATGGTTTGGCAAATAATAAAATGGATGCTTAGGCTTAGATTGATTCGCCTTACCCCTCACTTCAAAGAGAGGAGTCGAGGAGAGGGGAGGCGCAGTACGGATGCAAAAGGAAGTCCTCTATCTAACCGGAGGAATTACCAGTGATCTTTCCGCAGTAGATCACATGAAGAAGGTCGCGAATTTCCTGAAACAATAATATTAAAATTTAATGACGTTTACTTACCTCGTAGACAAAATTTTTTAGTAGAAAGTCTCTCCTTTGATTATACTTTGCAGTGCACGGGACTCCGGAGAGCTTAGCCTTGAAGATCGGAGAAACGCGCGAGAGAATCTGCAATATTCATTCGTCAACGAAAACCATGACTTTCATTGAAGCTGCAAACGTTACTTATTCACTAATTGTAAATGATCATAATTTTGAACTTCTACCAGAAGGCTACGAATGTCAGAAATATCGGAGCAAATCAAAATCTAAAAAAAGACTATTTCAATGGTATTTACCTCCCTGGAGGCGTGCAGTTTATTATCTCCAATTACGATGACGACCTTGAATGAATTTTTTTAAAATCTATTAAAAAATAAGAAAGGTAAATTCCAGCCTGAGCCAATAGTGCGGCATAGATTTAAAAAAATAATGGAATTAACTCGCATCGTCGCAGCACCAGCAGGGTTTCGCATGTTCAGTCGTCATCCTGTTCAAGCCAGGCTAATCTAATAGCTAAAAAAATAGGTGATAATTTCATGGGCATTCCATATTCAAGTATGATTCACAGTGCCAGTGCAACTGATTACATTAACTACTATTCACTCATATCGTATTTCTCAAGTCCGGAATATTCTTTATCGAAAACTAAATCGTATGGAACAGACAACCTATCAACGCAACATGATGTGCGATATTAGTTCTTGTAGTTTACAATACAACGTACGAGATCGGTATGGCAAAATAAGTCGATTGATGAAATCGAGAAAATAAACGTCTGGCAAGAATATGAGGATACGATCCTAATCGAAGGAAAAAATCGTACTGTGACATCTCAAATAATTAAGGGCGTTCGACCACGGCACGAGCGAGAGAGATAGAGAGAGACATAGGAGGCCCGAGAGAGTACAATGCATAGTTACGATTCATCTCCACGACATTTGGATCACGATTCATCTCCACGACATTTGGATCTGCTCGATACAGATAATCGGGACCGGCGGGACCGGCATCACAGTTACGCAGATAGTTGAGTCTGTTAATGATTAACATCCTCGTATCCCGAGAGAATCTATTCTCCACAGAAATCTGAAACAACCAATAATTGTGCACTTTAACTACTCTCCTCTAATCTACATTCCTCCGTATATTCAGTAAACCATATTTAGCCTACAAAATACGTGCATTTCTACGGAGGTCTGATCAAGAAACAAATTGTCAAATTTATGCCAATAAGAAATTTTTAAAAAAAAAGGAACTAACATCCAGCAGATGACGCAACAATGTGGAATCGTCGATCGAGTCGATGAATTTGTGCTGGAATTGTATGATCGATTATCCATGCGTACAAAAAAAATGGTCATCGATGCGCATCTCTCCTATGCCAGCGGATACAAACGTTTGTTGTTTGCGTTCGATCCGGCATCTCTAATACAAATATATTCTCAACTACTATTAATAGATGTATGTGTAGGGGGTGAGAAGGCGCAGTGGCGTGGGGCGCTGCTCGCAATCGAATGGTCACGAGCACGATATCAAGCGCAGGCCCTTCAACCATCCAGGGACGGTCACGGAGGTTCAAAAGCGGCGCGCGCCTACAATGAAAATGCAGAGAGAGTGGCGGAAGCAGAGAACGCGAAGGGGGCGGGGCGTTCTCTCGCCTCTCCCGCGGATCTCTTACCCGGCGCGACTAGAGCGCACCCAGAGACCCATACCTCGCCCCCTCTCTCTTTGGATGAGCAGGTGGTGAGAGAGCTCCCCCTACCGATTTCTCGTACAGAATGCGAAATATACTGTGGGTTTTTAATTTCAAAACGGAGGGAGATTTGAATTTGGTAAAATTGTCCGTCATTATTAGTCACTGGTCGTGAACACCCGTGACGGTAAATTGGTAGTCACCTCGGTTGCAAAAGTAACGTGTCCTAGAAGCATGGGGAAAGCAGTGTATCGTATTCCCACCAAGCAAGTCGGCATCACCGACCAGCACCACCCAGCGTAGCCGCTTTCGACTGTAAAATCGTTCGACGTTATAAGGGTGGCGCCGAGTGGAGGGGCGGGGCTTAGCACGAAAGGTGCAAATGTCTCACCTGGAGAACGTAGCAGAGCTGTTCATTAACACGCATCTTGGACACTATATCCAGTTCCGACGAATGAATGAGATGATGCACGATGCGCGCCTTGACGCGCTGAAAACGGTTAATTTAATCCACGGAAAATATATAAAATCATAATAAATGTATGTATCAGTTAATTGGAATTATGAAAAAATCATATACGACAGACCCAAGTCTGGAATCGTTCCGCAAGCTTCGGCAGGTGTTTCAACATGGGATCTGCAATTGTTGATAATGTGAGGCCGAGGAATGATCTCGCTCTCTCATTTTTGCATGCTCTCTCGCTCCTTTGATCGATGAGAGAGCATTGCCAAATGAGAGAGTCAGATGATTACTCGTGAGGCCGGTTGTCGAAGAGTCAATAAGGAATCACAAACATGAGTCACAAACATAAAAATTCCTCGAAACGCATTTTTCACATCCACTATACTAATAATGATCATGAATGTGAGAATACAGCCTAGACGATCGTGCTATTTCCAGCTTCCACTACGGCCTCATATTCAAAATCGCTATTATAATAGAGAAGCAGGGGATTTTGAGAATTCATGTACAACTCCACGCGAACAACCATGGTCGATTACATAACCTCACAGATTTTCAGAACATTTGATTGTGACGTAATTTTGAAATCCGGAATTTTCGTGTTTTTCAGAATGGTTGCATCATGAGACGACCGGCCGAGTTCGGTCAAAATGAAGATTGTCATAATCAACAGCACCCTCGAGAACCACTTTCCCCAAGTTTTCGAAAAATCATCCAGCGATTGCGCAGCATTGTTTGACTATTAACCTCATATAATAATAAAAGCACAACAGAGAAACATCTTTCCAGACATTGTAAAGGAACTGTGTCATGTACACGCTACTCATCTCTCTTCCTCACCCACGTAACATTACCATCGCATACGATATTATTTTATAAGTTGCGGGGACTTTTTTTTATCCGTACTGGGCCCCGCCCCCTCGACTCCTCCCTTTGAATAGGCGGCGGAGTGAGAGGCCAAGACTGAAAAAAAACACAGAAAGAATTACCGGTGATCTTTCCGCGGTAGATCACATGGAGAAGATCGCGAAATTCCTAAAAAAATATTAAAATTAACATTTTTGAGACGTTTACTGACCTCGAAATTGACATCATCAATCTTGATTCTAAGCGTTCCAGTATACCTTTCCAGCAGACCCGTGAACCATACAGAAGCGTGCGAGAGAATCTGCAATTTTCTTGCAAAAAAATGAATTCGCCATTGGAGAACTTTTTAAAATAAAAAATGACTGAGATATCAGAGGAATTCTAAACTTTAAAACAGACTATTATAAATAGTATTTACCTGCCTGGAAGCGTGCAGTTCGCGATGTCCAATTTTGAGGATGACCTTAAAAGTAAAAAAAAAGTTTTTGATGACGACCTTAAAACGCGGTCCTCCTAAGAACGTCGAAGGGGATGGCACACCAGATCAAAATTTTCTCCGGAGGTTCTAAATTTGTGGTTAGACTCCCTAGGGTTGGGATACACTTCAGCCAAAAATTTGACGCCAAAAGTTGATCTTTGATCTTTGAGATCGAAAATTGTCATCCTCATTTTACCCCCGCAATTTATACACCATTCGATGGAGCATCACAATTTATGTCTATGCTCAAATTTTCAAAAGTATTGAACTTCTACTTTTCGAGAAAATCGAGAAAATGTCGAAAAATTGCTAATTCAAAAATTTCAAAAAAATATAACACGCTGTAAACTAAAAATTCTGCACCAGATGCGCGGCAAAAGTTGGCCACAAAAATTCATATATTTCTTAAATAATTTAATAGATTGTATGCCCCTTCACATTCAACAAAAAAATTATATTTAACTACTACTATGAAGAAGAGGTTGCAAAAAAATCCGTGAAAAAATTGCCGTGCAAAATTTTCGCCAGTTTCTCTTCATTCGAGGATCTCCCTCGATTTTGTACCGGTCGAACCACTCCAATCGCTCCAGCAAAAGACGATTACTATTGAGGGGGGTCGAACCATCGACCGCTGTTCCCTCTATCAAACTTGTTCCCTTACACTATGAGTGCTCATTCCACTCGTCTCTATGTCGAACTATACAAGCACGGCGCATATGGAATTAAAATGGAATTTTTCAACATTTTCTCCATTTAGAAGTTCAAAACCTTCGAAACATTAACCCTAGGCATAACATTTCATGCTCTATCGAATGGTGAATAAATTGTGGGGTAAAATGAGGATGAAATTTTTCGATCTCAAAGATCAAAGATAAACTTTTGGGGTCAAATTTTTGGCTGAAGTGTATCCCACCCCTAGGCAGTCTAACCCCAAAGTTAGAACCTCCGGAGACCATTTTGAGCTGGTGTGTCACTTCCCCTCCCGATTTCGAAGTTCTTAGGCGGACCGCGTTTCAAATTTTTAAAAGGCAAAGCACGCGTGAAAGAAATTCACGTCCACGTATTTGTTCAAAGCCATCATTTGAAATAGCTTAAATACAATATTATAAATGATGCCGTTTGTCTATGAGTCGAGAAAGGGTTGGCACATCCCAAAATGTCGATTCCCTGAAAATCCGGGTTTTGGGGTTCTCGAGGGTGCTGATGACGAGGGGCGATGACTACTCATTTTTTCATATTTCACCTCCGTTGGCTCCAGATGACGTTACGTCGAAAACGGGTTTTCAAGAAATTGCTAAAATTACAAGAAAATGTTTCCCGGGGCAGAATTGCATGCTTATCACGCCTGTCTATTTTATTTTTCATGAAAATGTAAAATAAATTTGTAAAATGGAACTTCTCGCAGAATCAGTTGCGAGTTTAGCAACCAACACATATCGGACCAGAACGGCGTAAGGAATCCATAGTCAAAATTTGAACAATTTCTGCCATGGGATCTCCGAGAAAACCGTCTTACAGTGTAACTGCCTTGTAAGTAAATTCGGCCATCGTTCCCTTGATTATCGCCTTTCTTTGATCTACCCGAGTCTCCTCCACTTGATCTCTTCCCTTCCCTGTCTGCCTGTCTGCTCCCTCTTGTTTCCCAATGCTCTCTCCCCTCTCTCGAGATGGAGAGTCGGGTAGATCAAAGGAATCCGATAATCAAGGGAACGATAGCTAAATTTACTTACAAGGCAGTTACACTGTAAGTCGGTTTTCTCGGAGATCCCATGACAGAAATTGTTCAAATTTTGGCGATGTATTCCTTACGCCATTCTGGTC
>LS583953.1:73541-93886 GCA_900490775.1 Pristionchus maxplancki | reverse complement strand
TTATCGCACTGGCAGTGATGGATAATGGACACGCCCACAGTCCGACATCCCTTGCACTGACGGTGATGGATAGTTGGCACACTCACAGGCATCATTTTCGAGCCGCGACTAATCTATAAGGAGATAATAAATCCATTCGCGTTCCATAGTCAAGTATGATTCACAGTGCCAGTGCAACTGATTATATAAATTATACACTAAAATCGTAAGTCCGGAATATTTTTTATCGGAAACTAAATCGTATGGGACAGACAACCTTTCTACGCAAGATGATGAGCGATATTAGTTCTTGTAGTTTACAATACAACGTACGAGATCGGTATGGCAAAATAAGTCGATTGATGAAATCGAGAAAAATACACCTCAGGCAAGAATATGAGGATACGATCCTAATCGTTTGTTAGGGAAGGATACAACAAAAATTCGTACAGTGACATCTCAAATAATTAACGGTGTTAAATCAAGGCATGAGTATACAATCCATTGTTACAATTCATTTACGTGGATGTGCTTCATACAGATAGGCGTTTTTACGGAGGATTGCAAACATGGTGTCACGAGTGTAGCTGAATTCCCTATTTTCCGGCTGAAAATAATCAATAATTTCGTGCTTGTAGATTGTAATCTACTATCCTTTATATACCACAGAGTTGTACTACGAATCTCTGTTTTACAATATTAGAGAAGTCCAAACACAAAGCAAAATACAATTTCAAAAAACAAAAAAAAGGAGACAGAAAAAGTCAGAACTAACCAGGAGCGCTTTACTCAAGTCTCTCCAATGGGTGAACGAGTTGAGAATGTGGGTCTGTAATTATACAATCGATTAGCTGTATAGAATAAACGAATATGTGCAACTTCGAATTTTTAACAACCCTCCTACCCACGTTACTTCACAAGTTGTACAAATATGTTACCCTGAGATTTTTGAGTCCGTAAGTATCAGCAGTAGTCATCCTGGACAAATCTTTCAACCGAGAGGAATGAATGAGATGTTTCTCAACAAGCTCCATGACACGCTAAAAACAGTTTATTAAATCAACATAAACAAATGCATTTGTTAGTTATTTGGAATCATAAAAAAGGAGATATCGTGTGTAACGCGATACAATTGGTTTTGCTGGTATTATTCGGCGAGTAACTCTGATCAACGACAAACCGTCATCTCGAAGTCTTTCGCAAGCTTCAGCAGATGAGGCATCATGCGATCTGCAACGATTTTTTGAAAAAATAATTGTATTAATAGAGAAATAACTTTATTTGAAGGTCTATCCAGTCATTGTAAACTCATAACTGTATCGCTGAATAATACGAACCATTTCTTATCCCCGATCGACACAACAAACACAATCAAACAGAAATAATTACCAGTGATCTTTCCGCAGTAGATCACATGGAGAAGATCGCGAAATTCCTAAAAAAATAATATTTAAATTTATTGTTTGGGACTTTTATTAACCTCGTAGACGACACCGGTGACCTCTACTGTGCTCGCCCTTGTTCTGGAGAAATGACTACTGAATGAAGGTGAAGCGCGCGAGAGAATCTGAAATTTGCAATTGTCGATCAATGATCAAATTTTTAAACTAAAAAAAATTATTCCAGAAGGCAACGTGATCTATAGATAAAAACAGATTATTTAAATGGTACTGACCTGTCTGGAAGCGCGCAGCTCCCGCTCTCCAATTTTGAGGACGACCTTAAAATAAAAATTATGCAAAAAAAATTGGCGCTTCTTCACTTCAGTGAGTAAGGAAACACAATAACGTCATCAAAATGAACGTCACGACCTTTTTACTAACCGAACGTTAAATTATCTATATAAAGTAGGAAACTTGATTTTATCAACAAAATACTGGAATGAACGAATTTACTCACAACATCTTCGAGGAAGCACCGACTTGCATTTCCATCCGCCATTCTTTTCAAGCCAGGCTAATCTAAAAGTCGGAAAAGTTTTATTTATTAGCATGCCATTTTCAAATATAATTCACAGTGCAAGTGCAACAGATCATATATTACAATTCTTCCTCTAGTCCGAAACGTATTTATCAGAAAAAAACAACGAGCAGTATGCAACAGACAACATTCGAACACATATTTACGCAGATTTATGATCGATTTTACAACAACGGGCCATAGAACAATTGAGAAGAAATCAAGAAAAATGAGTTTCTGATGAGTATATTAATCTATGATTAAGGCAAAACAAAACAAACGCTATTATTGTCTAGCATCTTCTCAAATAAATTATGGTAGTAGATCGAAACTCTAATAACAAAGTCTCAATGAGTGAACTGCTGGGCAGTTTTCATTCGGTCGGAATCCTCTCGAGTCTTTTGCAAATTGCAAGCTTCATATCCTTAGAGAAACTGAGGAAGCTTGTCTTAATCTCCTGAGAAAAATCATCTGACTTATGAATCACCAATTGAGTATAAAAATAATAGAAAATGAGACGTTCGCTACGATTTTTAAATATTTATTTAAACTGATGTATTCAAATAGCTATCCGAAACAGCGAGAACTAACTTGCAGCATGCGACAAATGTCGAAGACTGTGATGAGGGAATTGAGGCAGTGGTCCTGAGAAAGAATTACTTATGGTGTGAAATCGATTTTACAACAACGGGCCATAGAACAATTGAGAAGAAATCAAGAAAAATGGTCTAGACGTCGACACTGTTCGCACCATTAGGTTCTACCGTACCCAATGAGTACCGTACCCTGAGATCGTTGAATTTGTACGTATCGGCAAATTTGAGTTTCTCCAATATCTCGAATCCCGTCGAGTGCATGAGATGCTTCTCGACCCGGTCCATAATGCGCTGTCAATTAATTGTTTTATATTTTTAAAAAAACTTTTTAGAAATCGTAATTTTCAAAAACAAATAATCAATCATACCTTCATTCGAAAGAACTCCGCAAGCTTCAGCAGATGATTGATCATGGCATCTTAAATGAAAAAAGTGTTGATATTGAAATGTAAATCCTTGCTTGTGAGAGCAACCTGAACCCGTTAGCCTCATTGGTCGCACCAAGTAAACAGTGTGAATGCATCATGAAAATTAATTCATGAAAAATGAGGCCCACACTGCAGTCAGGTGACTATATTTTGCAAATCAACCAGAAATACATACCCGTAATCTTCCCGCAGTAGATCACATGCAGGAGGTCGAGAAATTCCTGGCAAAATATTAATTAATTAAAATAATTCTTTAAAATATCGACCTCGTACACGACGCCCTCGATCAAGACTTCTTGTTTTTCCTCCTCATAGCACAAAAGTCCGGCCAATTCAGCCTTGAAGACGGGAGAAATGATGGAGAGAATCTGCAATTGCCATTCGTCAATGAGATTCATGCTAAAACAACCTAAAACGAAAGTTTAAAAGGTACCCCAGACAGAATTGATGGTCAAAATAACTCATACCTTCTGCTTTTCTGGTGAAAAATGGCATGGCATACCTTGTTGCTTTCAGTGACAAAATGGTCGAAATAACTCATACCTCGATGTTTTCGACTCGATTTCTCGTCCAACCTTGTTTATTTTTTGATACCCCCTGTCTAGCCTGTTTAACTCTGCCTAAAACCTGACCCGCGCAGTGAGAAATATCTAATATTCAACAAATCTCAACCTAAAACAGACTAGTGAGGCGATTGGGTGTCTACGACCCAATTGACCGAAACATCCAACCGCGTTATTTAGGAAGTTTTTTATTATCTTTTCTTCTTTATCAAATCCCGAATAATAAACAAATAGCTTCTTTTTAATTACCTGCTTGGAGGCGTGCACCCGTCGCTCCTCGATACTGATGACGGCCTAGAAATTGTTAATTATATGGAATAATCACTTTTGAATAGCGCTAGAAGATTAGCACCTGCCTGCACTAAGGCTACGAGACCCGAAAGTAATTGATGCCTGAAGCCATTTAGATCTCGAGTAGGGTAGGGATCGCGATATGGGAAATGCGGAGAGCGTCCCTTGTTGCGAGTTCGCATTAGTGTTGGCAAATCGGCATTCGTCTCTCCTCATTTTGCGTACTCTCTCGCCTCTCTGACCGGCGAGAGATCATTCGAAACGAGATTCGCGTGCCGAATTGTCATCACTAGTTCGCATCTCTTTAACTCACATCGTCGCAGCACCAGCACGTCCTCACAACTTTGTTCCTCGCATTTCGTCGAGTTAGACTCATCTAAAAGGTGGATAAAAGTGATTATAAACTCATACTCGTGCCATGTTCAAGTATTATTCACAGTTATTCACAGCAACTGTTATAATAATTCCACCTCCTCTCTCCAATCAAAAACATTTATATTAGAAACCACAAAGCATACAACTCTCTTGCACATTTTTGTGCAAATCATTATTAGTTTTTTTAAACACAACAACATTACGGAATGGAAAATAGGTTATAAATCGATTGGTAGTATAGTTAAATCAGTGCATAGACAACATAAAATACGAAGAGGTAAACAACTTGAAACTCGAGGCAACTTCACAAATGAACAGCAGATCAAAACACGAATATGGATTTCATTTTCTCAATTTCCTTTCGTGAACCGTTTCATCCGTTCGACGACCGCACTCTTCATGGCATCAGAAAGTTTGTGTCGCTCAGAATACTCCTGAAGTGCATAAGAAATGCGTGAAAATCATCAAAAATCCGAACAAATTTGAATACTGAATTCACAACCATTTTATCAGACATAAGAACTGACCTTGAGCATGTTGCGAATGTCGGCGGAGCTGTCGTACCAGTCGAGACAGACGTCCTGTGAATGTTGATAATCATTCTTTGATTGCCTCGAATATTACTGCTCAAATTACGAACGACTGCTGTGGAACAATGCTATCTTTAGCGAAGTGCATATTGTGCTAATCGTTTCCAGTTTTTGACCTCTCATTGTGCATAAGGCGAGGTTAAACAAAAAGGTGCAAGCGTATAAAGGGTGCAAAAAGGTTTAATGCCAACCGGTGACTACGCTAGTACTAGACTTGGACTTGGTTCAAGCCTGGTAATACCAGGTAATGAATTAAAATTGTACCCTGAGCAGCTCGAATCCGAACTTGTCCGCAATGATCAGTTTGGACACGACGTCGTATCCCTCCGACGGAATGAGGTGCATCTCGGCCTGGTCCATGATACGCTGTCAATTAATTAATTAATTTTATCAACCTAATTAATTAATTAGAGTAATCAAACCTTCATTTTGAAGCGGTCCGCGATCTTGATCAGGTGACATACCGTTCGATCTTCAATAATTATTTGTTTTTTTTTAAATTATTAATTAATAATTATACCAGTGATCGGTCCGCAGTAGATCACGGCCAGAAGATCGATGAATTCCTACAATACATAATTTTTTAACCTAAAAGTGTAATACCATGGTCATGACATCCCTATTGCTAGCAAAAGATGTATGGGAAATAATGTAGAGGAGACTCCCTCGACAACATAAGCGCCTGACATGGGGTGTATAGTTTTAGAACTGCTTATTTTAGAATTCTTCAGGAGTAAAAAATAAACACCTCCTGAGATCAGCATAACAAGTATTCTAAATTGACCAGTTCTAAAATGATACACCCGATCATGATTTCCATATTGCTAATATAATATAAGATGTAGGGGAAATGTAGAGGAGGCGCCCTCAACTACAAAAAAACCAAAAAAAAGACATTTCAACCGACCTGGTAGTCGATGTTCTGGATCTCGAGCACTTGCTTCGCGTGAGTGCACGGCGTGCCGTCGTCGCCGCAGAAGCGCCCGTCGAACTTCTCCTTGAACACGGGCGACGCGCGCGCGAGAATCTGCAATTTCCATTATTTTCAAGCTTTTTGCTCGACCAAATCCATGCTTTCGAGGTTACACACAAACTATGCAGATGTCGATTCATTCGAAATTTGGTCGTCGTTGACTGCATGTGAAGTGAGAAGGGACTACAGTGAATAGGGATAACGCTGTAGGAAAAGAAAAGGACCGGAATAAAACAATGAAACAAACTAAATACTTGAATGCAATTTACCTCCATGGAAGCGTGCAGTCGCTTATCTCCGATCCTGATAACGACCTTAATTTAGGGATTATGAAGGACGATTGGCACTAACATCAGGCATCTTCTCAGCGTTTTTTTTAAAAAAATCCACTAATCGAAATAAAACAACAAAAATAATTAAAATTAAAACAAAACTCGCATCATCGCACCACCAGCACATCCTTATATCCCTCGTCAGACTTTCTCGGCTCATCTAAAAGGTGAAAAGGTAGTTAACAGACATGAAAAATGCGTAAAAATAGAAAAATTGCAATCATATTCAAGTATGATCCACAGTGCGAGTGCAACCGATATAATTCTCTCTCATCCCCTCCCTAATCCGAAACATATTTATCATACACTACGCAACAAACAACGGTATTAGTTCAACTAATTTAGTTGGAATGAGAGAATGGAATGAGAGATTAGTCACTTGTAGCGAAAATCGAGAAAATGTAACACGGGGGGATACGATACAAGAAGTTAGCAAAATTACAGAAATTAATTACGGTAGGAGCGCAAAGTATAAATTTAATCTGAATTCATTTTAATTTTGGCTCTTCGTATGGAATCGTGCGGACTCTGGCGAAAATTGCCTGCATCGTTTCTTCTGAGATCTCGGAGAGAACCGCCTGAAAAATGATCATTTTTCAGCTTTTTTTAACTTCTGAATCATAAAAAAGGTACTAAAAATAGGAAATTAACCATTTTTAATGCGAAAATCACCAACCCCCATCACAAAATGCAAGCCGTCGACATTGGTGAAGGTGTCGAGACAGTGCTCCTGTTAATCAACCATGATCAAACGTTCAATTGATACAAATTCCCAAGAGCTTGGTGGGCCTGGGCGGAAAATAGAGAACTTCTTCGGATTCTAGACCCCCCCCCGCTCAAACCGAGAGGGAAATTGGTGACTAAAATCAATGTACGGGGAAGGGGGTAGAGAAGAAGGGGAAACAGTGCCGAAAATAGAATACCCTGAGATCGTCGAGTCCGTGCCTTTCGGCAACAACAAGTTTCATCACTACATCGTCTTCCGACTGCATGAGATGCCTCTCAGCCTGCCTCACGATGCGCTGTAATTTTTGTTCATTTTTTTCTCATTGAAGCAACATCAAAAAAAATGTGCCGACTGTCTCGGCCAAACCTTAATCTGGAAGCGATCCGCCAGCGATAGAATATGAAGCACGGTGCGATCTTAAACGAAGTATTATAAAGTAAAAAAATAAAATATAACTGATAATTACCAGTGATCTTTCCGCGGTAGACTACGTTCAGGAGGTCGAGAAATTCCTGCAATAATTTTTAATTACTTAAAATAATTACATAATTACTGATTACTTAAAATAATTAATTAATTAACCTCGTAGCCGATATCCTTGATCTCGACTTCTTGCGTGCCTTTCTCATCTTCACAGCACAGAATGCCGAACAGCATAGTCTTGAAGACGGGCGAAAGGCGGGAGAGCAGCTGCAATTTTCAGTCAACTAAACCGATCAAATCTTCAAATAAAACAAAAAACAAAAATAAATTATGACTTAATCATGGTAATGGTGCTTACCTCCTTGGAGGCGTGCAGCCTTTGTTCTCCAATTTTGATGACGACCTTGAAATCAAAAATTAGGCCATATAATTTCCACTTCGTAACCGTCTACCAACACCTAGATCTTATCGCCGGAGCAAGAGGGTGATCTCCTATTTTTAAGGCGTCTAATAGTGTTGACAAATCGGCATCCGTCTCTCCTAATTTCGCGTTATCTCTCGTCTCTCTGACCAACGAGAGATAATGCGAAACAAGAGAGGCGCGTGCCGAATTGTCATCCCTAGCGTCTATCAACCATGTTATCTGGATATTTTCAACTAATGATCTAATTAACTCACATCGTCGCAGCACCAGCACTTTCTAACATCCCTTCTAGTCGGCATCATACATCTTCGAGCTACATTCATCTGAAAGTATTAACGATAACGATAATACTTCGTCTCTACCTTTTTGCATTCTACAATGTGCCATATTCAAGTATGATTCACAGTGCAAGTGCAACCGACATTTTTCTCTCTCCTTTCCAATCCGAAACATTTTTATCAGAAACAACACAGTATGTGCTACGCACAGATCGATATTTTTTCCTAATTTTAGATTTCGAGGTCGTCATCAAAATTGGAGAACAAAAGCTGCACGCCTCCAAGGAGGTAAGCTCCATTACCATGATTGAATCATAAGTTTTTTTGTTTTATTTGATGATTTGATGGGTTTAGTTGTCTGAAAATTGCAGCTGCTCTCCCGCCTTTCGCCCGTCTTCAAGACTATGCTGTTCGGCATTCTGTGCTGTGAAAATGAGAATGGCACGCAAGAAGTCGAGATCAAGGATATTGGCTACGAAGTCTTTTTTAAATAATTAAAAATCTAAATCCTGTTTTATAGGAATTTCTCGACCTTCTGCACGTGGTCTACCGCGGAAAGATCACTGGTGAGTATCAGACATATTTTACTTTAAGAGACCTTCCACGAGATAGTGGAAAGAGTCCACGGATGGCGAAAAATTAGATTCGGCTCATATATTTTTTTCTTGGATGGGGGCCCATAGGGACGGGTGATGGCATACACAGCTAAGGTCTGGGGTCTATTTTGGGTGAGTTACACGAGGGGTCGATTTTAGGGGTCGAAAAATCGATATCTCAGATTCATTTAGAAAAAAGCTTATCCGGTGTATTTTTGCCCGTAGAGTCCGAATTTTGAGGTCCTAGAGCGAAAAAATGCGAAAGAAAAAAGTTATGTCCGAAAAACATGATTTTTTGTTATAAATTCATAAATAACCTAATTTTAAAAATTTCTTAACATTCCAATACTACGATTTTCGGAAACTACGAGGAAAACTACGTCTGGTCTAATTTTCTCAGATTTTTAAAAATAAGGATATGTCTTCTTTTCTGAGCCGAAAAGTCGTAAATCGTGGAAAAATCGTAAGTGTGCCCATTAGTTTTCGATCTCAGTAGTTGGGTATTGGCTTGATATACACAAATTTAATCTTATGTTAACTAAACATGATTATAGTAATGATTTATGAAGGTTGTAGACGTTTCTGAACAACTTTAATTTTTTGAGCTTGTCAAAAACGGCGAAAATTTGAAAAATGTTATTTTCCGTTTTTGAGCTCCTTTTGGTGGGAAAACTATTCAAAATGATGAAATAACATCAGATGATCATTTTCTGACTGTTTTTTGAAACGATTTGCAAAAAAATTTTTTTCGATCGTTTTGCCATTTTTGAGACATCGAAAAAATTAAAGTTGTTCAGAAACGTCTACAACCTTCATAAATCATTGCTATAATCATGTTTAGTTAACATAAGATTAAATTTGTGCATTTCAAGCCAATACCCAACTACTGAGATCGAAAACTAATGGGCACACTTACGATTTTTCCACGATTTACGACTTTTCGGCTCAGAAAAGAAGACATATCCTTATTTTTAAAAATCTGAGAAAATTAGACCAGACGTAGTTTTCCTCGTAGTTTCTGAAAATCGTAATATTGGAATGTTAACAAATTTTTAAAATTAGGTTATTTATGAATTTATAACAAAAAATCATGTTTTTCGGACACAACTTTTTTCTTTCACATTTTTTCGCTCTCGGACCTCAAAATTCGGACTCTACGGGCAAAAATACCCCGGATAAGCTTTTTCTAAATGAATCTGAGATATCGATTTTTTCGACCCCTCGTGTAACTCACCCAAAATAGACCCCAGACCTTAGCTATGTATGCCATCACCCGTCCCTATGGGCCCCCATTCTAGAAAAAATATATGAGCCGAATCTAATTTTTCGCCATCCGTGGACCCCTGCCAAGTTCTTACGTTCTCTCGTGGAGGGTCTCTTAAAATATCTCGATTAAGATCGCACAGTTCTCCATATCCTGTCGCTGGCGGATCGCTTCCAGATTAAAGTTTGGCCGAGAAAATCGACGCATTTCTAGTGTTTTGATGTTGCTAAAATGAGAAAAAATAAAAGAAAATTACAGCGCATCGTGAGGCAGGCTGAGAGGCATCTCATGCAGTCGGAAGACGATGTAGTGATGAAACTTGTTGTTGCCGAAAGGCACGGACTCGACGATCTCAGGGTACGGTATCCTATTTTCGGTACTTCTTCGGTTTCGGACCCCCCCCCCCCTCCTTCACCTTTTTCATTACGAACTTTCAAAAGCTGCGCCCTCTCCTAAAACAAATGATGCAGCGCTTCAAAGTTGGTTGTCACTCGTATTCGAAAAACAAGTTTTCATTTCTTGATCAACATGACCATCAACCTCTTCCCACCCGTTAGTACAGTCTAGACTTACCGTTCCCCGTGCAACATTCAAGTACAACTCACAGTGCAAGTGCAACCGTTACATTTCTCTCCTCTTTCTTTTCTTTTCCCTAATCTGTAATACGTTTATCAGAAACTACACACGCAGTATGCAACAGACAACCTTCGGACACAAATCATTAGAAAACAGAATAGCGAAAAAATTCGGCCAAAAACATTAGCGACTCCGTCAACATTTCAAGTGATTCTAAACGGGAAATTAAAGACATTTGTTTCAATAACATGTGCTCTCTTGAATGAACAAGAGAGAGTATGGGAAAGGGGGGATATCGAGGTCTATCCTTAGGTGACCTTGTATCGTCCCTGCGGGCCTCCACGATTCTGCTGCGCCTGCAATTAAATTATTGATCATCAAAATTCGATTCCTCCCTGCCTACCGTAATCCCCATAGCTACCGTACCCTCTCTCTCTCTCTACCGTACACTCACCAATTGCCTGATTATCCTGAGGACCTACCGTAATCCCCATAGCTATCGTATCGCCATTAGTGATGACAATTCGGCTCGCGCCTCTCTCGTTTCAAATGTTATCTCGCCGATCAGAGAGAAGAGAGAGCACGTGAAACGAGGAGAGACGGGTGTCGATTTTTCAACACTAATCCCCATCTATCTACCGTACGCTCACCAATTGCCGGATGGTCTCCTTCATGATCCTGAGTATCTCGTCCTTCGCCCGCTTCAGCTGCCGCTCGTCTCTCGCCTCCAGCAGGATCGTCAGCCGCCTGTCGCCCTCCTTTGGCTCCTGAGTGGAAGAATGGATTACGGTAGAGTTTTGGAATTATCGATCGAGCGGGGACATTTTCTAGGTCTGACCGTATACTGATGTCTTACTAAAATCTGAGACTACATTCAGATTAAATGATTCCGTGAAACGCGAATGAGCTTTCAAAGTATTCTTCTAGCCACAATATCAAAACGCGCGCAACAACAACAACAACAACAACAACAACAACAACAAGAAGCTCACCTTGCCCGCGGGACAGTGTGTGCCCTTGATGCTCATGCCCACCTCGGCCAGGTCGCAGATCTGCCCGACCACGTCCTGCAATTAGCGTGAATTTATTTAATTAAATATTATTAAAAATAATTTTCAATCAAGTTAGTGACTCCAGGCTTCACTGACAATCCAAGAAGTTCAGCTACAGATATTTTCAATAGGAGCAATAACTACAAAAGAAAACTATAATAATAAAAGCTGAGACGCAGCATACAACTGAGACGCGCTTGCACTTCGCAGCTTCACCTACTCAATAACCACAGTCCTGGACCTCATTTGCAATATCTGGAGAACCCAAGAGAGAGAGAACAACAACAACTCCACTCACCCTGCTGCAAATCCTGTACCGGGCTTGCTTTTATGTTTCATCTACTCTATAACATTATCCGTACATCCCATTTACAGTATCAGTCATCTATACTTTTCCGTTTCAATCCCAAGAACAACCACTCACCCTGCTGCAAATCCTGTATCGGACTTGCTGCGGGAAGTCGTTCACGTCCAGCTCCTCCTCGAAGTACTGCATCTCCTCGTACACCGCGTTCAGCTGAAGAAAGGATTGATAAATGGGGATTACTGTAGAATACGGTAAGCCAATAAATCGATAAATACCGTAATCAACTCACATCTGGCGGTCCTTCGCTCGCGATGTGCGTCAAGCCCTCGGAGAGCTGCGTTGCGCGCGCGCGAGCCTGAAAAGATGTTGATCAGTATTGTTCGACAGCACGAAATGGGTAGAAACGATCCAGCCCACAACCGAGCATCTTCTATCATCCGCCCATAGCCGTAAATCAGCAGGCACACGCAACTCTCAAACGAATTGCACGTGCGAACCGCAAAAAATTAAATGTACTGTTTTTATTTGAATACAGAGTCTCTACGTTATTACTCGAGCTAATCGTGAAACAGCAGTTTAGCAAGTAGAAAATCAAGCGATTCAAAAAGATTTTACATTCGAGAGGCATGTATCCAAAGAGAAAATTGCAACATCAGAACTAGACCAACGCCGGAACCGCCGGGATTAGTGCCGTCGGTTACCGTCACTACCCCGGAGCTCCTAATCTTGCCAATCCCTCCCTAACCCGGCCCATCTATGCTCCAACCACTCACGATATCCGCGGCGCTCCTCTTGATCTCCGTCGGCTCCGTGCCCTTCATGATGGCCTCCGTCGCGAGGGCGACGTTGCTCTTCTTCTCGCTGTTCGACGCGGCGACTGCAGTCGCGATCTTCGAGGCGAGCTGCTGCGCGCGCGCCTTCGCCTGAAAAGATAGTAGATTACGGTAGGATTACGGTAGTAGTGTGGGTACTGTAAGAGTGTGGCCTGAAATTGGGGAAATTATGGCAGAAATACGGGTTGGAAATTGTAGATTACTGTGGAGGTCGTTAGGTTCATTAGATCATTTTTTTGATTCCACGTAAATCCTCATCGCCAATAGCCTAACCTAATGTTCACGATCGCAACCGACTAGAGCAACACCGAGCAGTCCGGAATTATCACTACTGGATAATATTATGCATATTATGCAAGTATTTCCTAATCTTGTGATAATAATAGTTTTGTTTCCTAACGGGGAAGCCGTGGATCAATGACGCGTACTCACCTAACAATTTGTAGCCCCTATAAAACCTCTACTCCCCTTTCCGATATCATCCAACTCATGAGACCGTATATTTCAGCGTTTAGTTGATTAGTTTGAGCAATGTCTGCTGTTCAACGAACGAACTGAATCATTAATCAACTTGTGCTCCCCTCGAAACAGCAGTTAGAAAAACCACAATCTCGCTCACCTCATCCACTTTCTCCTCCACCCGCTTGCTCATCTTGACGACGTCGTTCACGCCGGCTGTCGTCGCGTCGATGATCTGCAATTTCCTGATTTTTTCTTACTATTCGACATAGTTTTTAATTGCTTTTATCACGCGTCTTTTGAGAGATTGCATGAAAACGGACACCCCCACTGGGGTGACCCCCAGGCACTAGAAGCCAAAAGATTGAGCAATATCGATGAGATCTTTATGGTAGAGTATAGTGAAGAAGCGAAAACTTTTAGCGTTTTCTGTTTGTCCGAAAACCGGCTTTTAGGTATTTTCCGGTTCTGGATCCGGCTCTACCATATCTCAGCTCCCAGGTGAGCTAGAAAGTTCTACCCGGGCTTAAAAAATCCGGAAAATTATTCTGAACAACTTTTCTACTGACATGGAAGAGAATGGACAACTTTCACGTTTTGAAAAAATTGAAAAACCGTTTTCAAAATCAGAAAATTAATTTTCCTGGATCGGGGACCCTACCCTTCCCCCCATTTAAAATGCAGAAAAGTAATCTGTACACTTATGTTAGTCTATAAAAAATTTGACCCAGGGGCCTAGGCCGTGACAATCGACCTTCCGGACCCGAAAATCACCTCGGAATCGCGATTTTTCTAAAAATCTCAAAGTTTGAAGGCTCAGATTTTTCCAATTTCTGCTTCAATATGGGTCTAATCGACTGAGAACTATTTATTTGGAAGTCAAAAACATAATCTGAAAAAAAAAAGAGTTATTCCGACGAAAAAATGTTTTTGACGAAATTTTCGATTTTCGGATCAAAACTCGAAAAAAATGAAATTTCAAAAAAAATTCGCAATCGGGCTCAAACTTCCAGGATACAATTTCCACGTCTAATAACTACATTTCCCATCGATTAGACCCATATTGAAGCAGAAATTGGAAAAATCTGAGCCTTCAAACTTTGAGATTTTCAGAAAAATCGCGTTTCCGAGGTGATTTTCGGGTCCGGAAGGTCGATTGTCACGGCCTAGGCCCCTGGGTCAATTTTTTTATAGACTAACATAAGTTTACAGATTACTTTTCTGCATTTTAAATGGGGGGAAGGGTGGGGTCCCCGATCTAGGAAAATTAATTTTCTGATTTTGAAAACGTTTTTTCAATTTTTTCAAAACGTGAAAGTTGTCCATTCTCTTCCATGTCAACAGTAAAGTTGTTCAGATTAATTTTCCGGATTTTTTAAGCCCGGGTAGAACTTTCTAGCTCACCGGGGAGCTGAGATATGGTAGAGCCGGATCCAGAACCGGAAAATACCTAAAAGCCGGTTTTCGGACAAACAGAAAACGCTAAAAGTTTTCTCTTCTTCACTATACTCTACCATAAAGATCTCATCGATATTGCTCAAACTTTTGGCTTCTAGTGCCTCAGGGTCCTGCAATCTCTCAGAAGACACGTGTTATAGCAAACCGGTTCCAGTCGGACTATCAGCAATGTCATCGATTAACTACATATGGAGAAATCGTGAAAGCTGAAGCAGCCAAGTTTACCCTTTTAGCCAAATATTGATTTGACTTTTTTCTAACATTTTTCCAAGGAATAGAGACTTATTAACAGATAAGCGAGCCGTAGCATGTGAAAAGAGTGTGTACACTCAACCCACCAGGGCACAATTTGTTAGTCCCTCCGAACCAAATTAATGTCCTCCTACCGTACCCCTTTCCTCCAAAGTACTCTTCTCCCTCATCTACCGTAATCCCACTCACCCTGGTCTTGCTCCTCATCAGCGAATTCAGCTGGTCGTCCATCTCGTCGTCGTCGTCCTCCTGCGATCGATTGATTATTGATTGATTATCGATTTTTCCTCTCACAGTAATCTACAGTATCTCAGGCCTACTGTGATGCCCACTAATTCTCTTCAGAACACACAAAGAACTGCGATTTCCACTGAAAACGATACGGTGGCAAAATAGGAAACGATGCCAGGAGAATCAGTGCATCAGCACTGTCATTTATCAATTACTCACTGCCGCACTCTAATCATGCTCTCATGAAATAATGTAACCTAAAATCTACCCAAAACGTAACAGTGGTACCACACACATAGTACCATAATCTCCGATTTACTCTACCGTACCTTCCGCTGTCCTACCGTACCCCTCTACTCTACCGCATCCCCCTCTACCGTACCAGTCCGTTCTCCACACCCACCAGCAGCTCGGTCATCTCTATGCTCTACCGTACCCCTACCGTATCCCACCTAATCTACCGTAACTGCATTACTCTACCGTAACCGCCCAACCGTACCAGTCCGTTCTCCACGCCCATCAGCAGCTTGGCCATCTTGCGCTGCGACGCCTGGTTGTCCGCCTCCGTGTCGTCGTACTTGTAGCCGGAGCCGTCGAATCTGGAAATAGAGCCGTGAAATAGAAAAGGATAGCCGGAGCTGGAGAGAAGGAAATATTGTTGAAAAAAAACGATAAACTATCTACCGTACCCCTTTTATCTACCGTAACCCACTCACCCTCGTCCGCCCAGGTGCACTTGCTTGCCCTGCGCCTCCATCTCGGCCTTGAACTTGTCGAACATCTCCTTGAGCTCGGGTGGGGGCGTCACGCCTGCAGAGAGGGGGTGATTATTGGTTTAGAATTGCTGAATCGAGTTGTAATCAAATCCCCAATAACCTGGATGTTGACATGATAGCCATGAAACGTAAAACTAGCGAACGTATTTCAACACTCCTATTTTACTTCCCTATTGTAAACGGCTCGGATTGTCCCCAGAATTATGCTAGGGCTAGTTTTTCAAAAAAAAACCCCACCGGCCGTCTCGAACGCCTTGCAGATCTCGCCGGCCATCTTCTCCTGGTCTGGAAAGAATGAAGATTAGGAGGAACCTGGTAAGTCGTAGTTTCAAGAAATTTATAAAGTATTCTTCTGAGTTGATAAGCGTCCGTTATATTTGTTTCATTATGATACAAAGTAATTCAATAAAAAAATTCCCATTCGTCACTAGGTACCTCACAGTTTCAAAGGTCCCTAATAGCATTCCAGTGGGCAGTCAACTTTGATTGTCGGAGTGGTTTCATAAGAAAAAAAAATCCAATCAGTCCTGGCAGCTCTCCGTTTCTCTGTATCTACAACTCTACTAATGGTCTATCTGTATTGATTCATTAGAGAGAGACCGTTGCAAATAGATATTTTATCAATAACCCAAAAAATGGTCGGGCAGCACGAAGGTGTAGGCTAAACACCTTCTGTCCTTTCTAACTCGTCGCATTTAGCAGGCGCTCTTACCCTATCCCCTACCTCTTCGACGGGCGAGTTCATTAAGTTAATGACATTAACAAACCAATAACTCACGCTCGGGCAGCACGAATGTGTAGGCGAAGCCCTTGTTGCCGGCGCGGCCCGTGCGCCCGACGCGATGCACGTAGTCCTGCAAATATTAATTATTAATTTATTAATATTTAAAATAAATTTTAATTTTTTAATTTTAATTTTTCTTGAATAGGGACTTTCTGGTTTCGCACACTGCTGAATACTCTCATTGGTAGGCTAGCAGTTGATAATACCGGGATTCCTTCGTTTAAAAAACCCAACAATCGATAAATCATAGATTAGTCATGTTTCAAGGAAGCTCTGTAGCTAAACTCAATTGCCCTAGGCAGTGTTCATGTTTCGCCCAAGCTAAACAAAAAAATTCTCATAATGACAGTTGCAGTTGAGATTTAAACTCGACACTACCCCGTTTCATCCGTTACTCTTCCCAAGCAGTAGTGATTACCACCACTATCTGTACGATCAACACCACAAATAAAACGAGCTTCTCACTGATTCGGGCAGTCACAGCTGACCACTGGTATTAATCCATTCCCCACTACACTCACAGTAAAAGTGCCCAGTTTCGCTCTTCCCACATTATTTCCCTGGTTCATCCCATTGAATGCCCCAATCTCCTCACCTCATAATGATTAGGGCAATCGTAGTTGACCACGAGGATGAGCTCCTTCACGTCCAGTCCGCGCGCCGCCACCGACGTCGCCACCTGCGAATATGATTTAGTAAATTGATTCATCTGAGCGAGGAGCTGAAAGGAGAGTAGTCCCCCCCCCAGGGTACATCAAAGTACAGATTGTGAGGTTTCCATACGCCATCTGCGTATGGAATGGATTGATTCGTTTGAAGGAGGAACCGCTTCCTTTTCTCTCGCACACAGAAAACGCAATTTTAGGATACTTCCGAGCATGCAAAGGTGTGATGCAGGATAGATGCACCGGTCAGATCGATCGCATTTATTCAAAGTTCATAGAGTTGTATCGGCATTGCAGCCAGAACTTCACTGTCTCTGTGCTCCTATCCATAAACTACAATAGCGTCGCCTTTACCCAGGCTTACCGTACTACCTAATCTACCGTACTCACCAGCAATCGGCCTACCGTAACCAATAGCACACAATCTTACAGTAATCTTAAGCTACCGTACCAGCACTCGGATCGTTCCCTCCTTGAAGTCGTTGATACTCGAATCCATGTCCTCCTACTCTACCCCAATCAGACTGCCCAAATCTACCGTAACCCTATCAGACTGCCCATTTATACCGTATACTCACCAGCACTCGGATCGTTCCCTCCTTGAAGTCGTTGATACTCGAATCCATGTCCTCCTACTCTACCCCAATCAGACTGCCCAAATCTACCGTAACCCAACCAAACTGCCCAAATTTACCGTACTCACCAGCACTCGGATCGTGCCCTCCTTGAAGTCGTTGATGCTCGAGTTCATGTCTTCCTACTCTACCCCAACCAAACTGCCCAAATCTACCGTACTCACCAGCACTCGGATCGTGCCCTCCTTGAAGTCGTTGATGCTCGAGTTCATGTCTTCCTACTCTACCCCAACCAGACTGCCCAAATCTACCGTAACCCAACCAAACTGCCCAAATCTATCGTACTCACCAGCACTCGGATCGTGCCCTCCTTGAAGTCGTTGATACTCGAATCACGGTCGAACTGGTCGATGCCGCCGTGCAGCGGGGCACACGACGTGTAGCCGTGCGTCATCAATTGAGAGGTGATCTCGTCCGCCTGGAATTAATTAATTAATTAAATTGACTAATTAGTTAATTAATTTCAGTTATTTTAAGTTAAAACTTATTTTAAGATACGAAGGAGCACAATTTAGCTTTTGAATAATCAAGTAAATCACAGTCTTATCGGAATGGAAAACAGCCCGCGGTATCTAATAGATACCATGCAACTTCAAGTTGGTGGGTGACTTTGGTGATAATCTATTTTTTTTTGTTTAGTTTCTTCCGCAAATTTCCACGTGACACTACCGAGGAAAGATCCCCCAGGTTCTAACAGATACCTTGAAACACTGATCCCCGAACGATCCATTCACATGACACTATTCCTCCTCCACTCCCGTATCTCCCACAGAATCTCTACCTTCTGCCTATCCAAGAAGATGATGCTCCGCCCCTACCGTATACAGACTACAGTACCCTATTCTACCGTACCTTCTCCTGCATGTACACTCAGAATTCAGCCTACCGTACCCTCTATTTCAACCTACAGTACCCAATTCTACCGTACCTTCTCCTGCCGATCCACGAAGATGATGCTCCTGCCCTCCTCGTAGTACTTGCCGAGCAGCTCGAGCAGCTTCAGGAACTTCTGGTGCTCCTGAATGGATTTTATTATTAAAATTGTCCGAGAGCTTCATCTATCAAGCACTAACAACGACCGTTACGAGGACTTTCATGAATACGATGAAACACTACTGTTCCTAATGCAATTGCCTCAATTATTTTAGAATTTCCAATTTCCTCGACAGATACTAGACAATCACAGACACTGAGGCACTAATGATCACACTGAAACCCAAATATCCAGATGCAGAAAACACTTCACAATCTACATCGTTTCAGGTTTTTCCAATTAATTGTCTATTGAATTATTAATAAGCTCACCTCGACGATCATGGCGTTCTGCTCTACATCATTGCACACGACCGACTTGCCGCCCACCTGGAATTAATTTCAGGTTAACTAATTTTTTTTGCACTACATAAGCTGGTGTTATTAAAGGAGACATTCGACTGGAGGTATTCTAGTACAGTAGAAACCCAGAAGAGCATAGAAAATAGGTTTTTTTTGTGATTTCAAGATAGAGATAGATCAAAGCAACCCGCCGAAGCGATTGGTTATAGTCGAGTTGAAACAGAAATGATGCCGCTTAATAAGCGAAATTGGAAGCCGGTCGCTTTAAGATTCGCCAGCATCTAATCAATTTGTTTCCACCCCACTATTTCAATTCATCATGTCTGGGTTTCTATTTTACAAACACAATTCGCTGATACAAAGCAATTTATAAACGATTGGATTATCCATAATTTCTCCCCCTACATTCCACCTCCTTACAACCCTGGAACCATGTTCAATCGTGTTTCACCGCTCACCTCAATCTCGATCGGGGAATCCAGAAAGGCCCTCGCCAGGGCCTCCATCGCGCGCGGGAACGTCGCTGAGAAGAGCACCGTCTGCCGGTCCGGCCGGATGTTGTTCACGATCTTCATTACCTGCGATTAGTTTATGAAGCAATTAACGTACCCTGACAGATATCTATATCTATTCGTATCACATTTCGAAAAGCTAATGTCACCACGATCAAAATAATTGCCGCCGCATGACTCTTGAACCTGTTTTGAAACATCAAACTCATAATGGTTTTCAATATTATCAAAAAAACAACCTTCAATTCATGACAATTCAAAAATCGTATGGCAATAAAGATAAGTCTGAAACGCCAAACCTGCGGCTCGAAGCCCATGTCGAACATGCGGTCGGCCTCGTCCAGCACGAGGTACGTGCACCGCCGCAGATTCGTCACCTTGCCTGGAAAATCGATAATTCAGTTCGCGATTGGAGGCTACCGTATCCTCCCCTCATACACGCACCGTATCCCCACACTACAGTACTCCTACCGTACCGTTGTTCGCCGCCAGCATGTCGATCATCCTTCCAGGAGTGCAGACGATGATCTCCGCGCCCCTCTTGAGGTCCGCGATCTGCCCCAACTCTAATCCTACCGTACCCCTCTCCCACAGTACCCTACAGTCTGCTACCGTACCGTTGTTCGCCGCCAGCATGTCGATCATCCTTCCAGGAGTGCAGACGATGATCTC
>LS583953.1:49367-62809 GCA_900490775.1 Pristionchus maxplancki | reverse complement strand
AGACATTTCCAATCGATCCAAAGAGAGATATCACGAATAATAAATCGCCGGAAATATAAAATTAAACAAAACATGTAAAAACAAGCGAAAAAACATCCGTTCTCGAGGTTGTGTGCGAAAGTAGTAAACAGAAAAGTAAGAATGGCCAGCACACGCTCGGCACCGACCGAACCGCCTTGCCTTGCTTAACTCGGTGTGAAATCGGCAATAATGATATTTTTAGGAAGAAGATCCCCACCGTTAATTAGAACAAAACCCAGTCTTCCGCTCAGTACAACCCCGAGAAGCTAAAAATGTAAAATGGCCTGGTCAACTTTTCTTTTCTCTAAAAAAACGTCAAGAACAGCTCAGTTGTGAATAATAAGTCGTTACGACATAACTTCGAAACCCCTGCCCACCTTGATCTGGTCCAGCTCGTAGCGGAACTCCTCCACCTCCCGCTTAGACATCGCCGCCACGTCGGGCACCTGGAAACGGTCATTTGAAGAACTAATTAATTAGAATTAATTAGTAATGAATGGAAAAGGCAATTCACAACTGTAGTCAAGTCGATTGCCACAGATACCAGTTAGCAGACCTAACAAGCAACCTGGTAATCAGGTGTTTCGAGTGGCCACTAATACGACAAGTTTCTTAACGTCTAAGATTATCGATAGAGACATTGGGCAAATCGAAATTACAGTTTCTCCCATGATAAGGAAAATTGATATCTCCTACCTCGTTGTAGAAGTTCTTCCTGAACTTCCTGTAGTACACCTTCGTGTGGTCCGTCTCGGGCAGCAGTCGACCCTTCGCCAGCAGGGATTGAGTCGCCTGGATGAAGGAGATTATTGGTAATTTGGAAAAAAAAGATACGCCGAATGCCAACATATCGAACTGATCCGATCACTTTTGGATATACTGCTGAAACACACATCTCCTAGCACTATTTGATACAAGTGATGCCGTCTGCAGAAGGGATTATTGGTAATTGAACTGGGAAGGCCTGATCATTACTTTCAATTGATCTTATCACCTTTAGATATTTTTCTAAAACACTCCAGATCAGTTTCCAGATCACTCATAGAAACACGAGAAATGTCGCATATAGAGATAATTGTAATAATTGAGATCGAATGAAAGTGACGAGCAGTGCTGAACTGATTCGATCGCCTTAATGTGTATGCTGAAACACAAAAGGCCCTAGCACTATTTGAACTATCACTACTACTAGTCCATGGCCGTTTTCTACTAATCGCCTTTTTCCCTATTCCAGTCATTATCGCGCCCCAATCGATACCGTATCCTCCTACTACCGTACCCCAGTCATAGTCGCGTCCCAATGCAACTACCGTAATCCCAGACTACCGTACTCACCGCCTCGATGTCGAAGTCGTCGACGACCATGTCGTTGTTGTCCTCATTACTAATTACCGTAACCCAGTACCAAATTGATATCGTACAGTCACAGTAATGCTACCGTACTCCCGCTGCGTTCTAAGCTACCGTACCCAGTCATAGTCGCGCGCCAATCGACTTCCTACCGTAATCCCAGGCTACCGTACTCACCGCCTCGATGTCGAAGTCGTCGACGACCATGTCGTGGTTGTCCTCGTTCTCGAGCACCTCGCCCTTCTGCTTCTCGGGCGCCGCCGGCCCCGTGATGGTGACCACGCGGACGCCGCCCTGTAAATAACGTTGTTGTTGTTGTTGTCATTGTTGTGGTATTTTTAAACAGACAGCGACCACGCGCACGCCGCTCTGCGAATGGTATGTTGTTCCTGGCGTTGTTGTTGCTGTTATTATTAAAAGTTCGTGAGAAATCACCAAATGCAATTGGATTTGTATATGAAATGCCGAGAAAAAAATCTATCACTGTCTTTGGCTACAGATCCTTTCCGATACCGCTCAATAATTCTTCCAAGGTGCCCTATTTCAGTTTCAAGAACTCTAGATCACCTCTAGCCAATGTCGCCATAGATTTCGTGTCGGTTTCTAGCAACAAAAACTCACTACCCATCGTCCCACTCAAGCATAACCTGTTTCAGACAATATACATTACTTCTAGTCACTGTCACAGTTTATTCCGTTCAGAATTCTATCACAACCCCACTCACCACCGTCATCGGCTGCAGGTCCTTCATGATTCCCGCATGAACACCTCTAGGCCACTAATAACCCTCAAATGTCGCGATTCTAGTTTCAGACAATCTACATCACCTCTAGCCAATGTCGCCATAGATTTGATTTATCCCTCTTTTCAATCTCTAAATTCCACCTACCACCGTCTTCGGCTGCAGGTCCTTCTTAATCCCACTCATGAATGCCTCCAGCGGGTCTTCCTCCTCCTCTTCCTCCATCTTCTCCTCCTTCTTCTCTTCCTTCTTCTCTTCCTTCACCTCTGCCGCCACCGTCGCCCCATTCGACTCCTCCGCCTTCATCTCGACGTCGGCACTGCAAATGGGCAATTAATAATTAATAATTATGGAGTATACCCAAAAATGCAATCGCCCGCGCCAACTGTGCTCTAACATATGCAGTTCTTGAAGCAAGAAACGCGCAGGTTTAATTTTGTAATATGATTGAAAGTGTGCGGATTGGCTGGATTGGTGGTAATGAGATCGAGCAACTACGGTACATCACGCCGATCAACTAGTCTCGAAGACATACATTTGTAGAAACGGGCAACCTACAGGTTACTGCTAAAGAATTTTCCGTTGAAAGAATAGACAAGATAATATTACCAAACACAGAGTAATGCACTTGAAACATAATCAATAATGTCTAGGCCACAATCCTACCGTATCATCAATCTACCAAACTCCTACCGTACCTCGCAGTGGCGGCCTCCACCGGGTCGTCCTCGTCGTCGTCCTCGAGCGACCAACCCTGAATTATCGATTTATTATTGATCGTTTTAATTATTTACCCATTCAAACAAATGCAATAGAAACTTTTTAAAGGCACTAATATCGACACCGCATTACATTTTGTCAACCAGTTCTAACATAGGTACTAATTGAAACCAATTCGCACCTTCTTCTCTCCTCCCTCTCCTTCCTTGCCCTCCTCTCCCTCTTTCTCCTCCTTCTTCACTTCCACCGTCTCTGTGGGCAGACCCGCCTTGGCGGCCTTGCGCTTCCGCCACTCTTCAACCTGTAATTAATATTTGAATTTTTAATATTAATAACACTTATCTCGAAAAGAGATAAGCAAAAAAGTCATGAAGGAATGCACATGTTTATGAAAATATTCTGCACTCGCTGATAAGGAATTTGTCCCTAGCACGATCAAAATTTGATTCACTCACCTTCCTCCTCCTCTCTTCCATCTGCTTCTCCAGCTCGGTGCCCTGTTCTTCCTAAAATATCGAAAATGACTAACCAAAATTAATTATAGGCCATCCAAATATCCTGGTTATCAAGTTATCAATGAATAAGTAGGTCAATAGGTGAGTAGAAAGTCGTTTCGTGATACAGACAAGATAGGAGGATTCGTGTTTCGACAACGAAATACAATACCTTGTCGTCCGTCCCGAGCAGCTCCGCCAGAGGGTCGCGCTCCTCCTCCTCTTCCTCCACCACGGGCGGAGCCTTCTCTACTTTCTCCTCCTGAAGCAAGTTGATTGAATATTTAATGGATCAAAATTTTACACTAGAGTGAAAATGTGTTAAAATTAGTACAGATGGACTTAGCCGTTCCTGATCTTATCTACATTGAGAATTGACAAGTGTCAGAGGTTTGTAAATTGGGTCAGCTTATCTAGATGGGAAGATAGGGCCAATGAGCCAGGTATCGAGATCGAAGGAATTGATAGGACATTAAGACAGCAAACTTAGCTATACAGAAACAAAGGCAAGAATACTGACCTTCTTCTTCTCTACTCGCTTCTCCTCATCCTTCTTCGTCCTCTTTCGGTCTCGGTCGGTGGAACGGGAGCGCGAGCGCTTCCTCTCATTGCGATCCTGGAAATAAACAAACTAATTACCATAGGGAATGTAAGATCAACCTGTACGGGTTCAATTTGGAGCATAATTTGTGAACAATAACGCTAATCGATCAATCGAAGTCATAAGCCTGACTCACCCTGCCACTGTCCCTCTTCCTGTCCCTGTCGCGCTCCCTGTCTCTCTCCCTGTCGCGGTCGCGGTCGTTGCGGTCGTTGCGGTCGCGCGACCGATCGCGCTTTCGGTCCTTCTTGTCGCGACGATCGCGCTCCTTCGACCTCGAGCGACTGCGATGACGTCCCATATCTAAAAGCATCAAAATGAACAACAATAATTAGCATAATTAGCAAAAACAACGAAATGCAAGGCAAAACACAGAGCAAATTCGAAAACACGGCGGATCCGGGTTTCGAAAAATTCGAATTCCTCGCGGATTAGCACGGCCGATGACACGCCGCGAGAGTGGGAAATTGCACCCGAAAATTTGCACGCATCCGAGTATACTCAGCAAAAGAGAGCGTGACCAGAGGGGAGAGCAAATTTTCGCCACATCGGAAGTGCGGCGCGCACGATGCGTCGTTTTAAAATTAGTTCACGATCGCTTGACTTTTCTCCGGTTCCGGTTTCCGGTTCATTTTTGGAGAGGTTTCGCCACTGTGAGACAACAGTGGCTTGTTCGCTGATGCTAGGCTGTTGATCGGCATCAGATCAAGAATGGAAGTCGGTGCCCGCGTTCACGTCGGCAACGACAAGGCCACCGTCCGGTATCTGGGTGAGTTTAAACTTTTATTAACTTGTTTTTAATTTTCATTGTTTTTGTTTCCGTGTTTTGACCTTAAATATATTTTAGGTGAGGTCGATGGGGTGCGTGGCGAGTGGGTGGGCGTCGAGTGGGACGATCCGGCGCGCGGCAAGCACGACGGAACCGTCAAGGATCGGCGGTATTTCACAACCAGGTTTGAAGTGTTTGAAATTGTACTAATTTATGCCTGTTTATTGGTTAAAGCTCGTATTTGAGTGGACCAGTTATGAGAATTACTATCGAAACGAATCAGGGCATGTTAATTTATGAAATTAGTGAAGCACAGATTTGTTCATTTCGGGGATTGTATCTGAAACTCAATTGAATGGTATTTATAATTGCTCTGAGGACGAGAAAGTAATATAAATGGTTCAGGCACCCAACCGGCGGTTCGCTGGTCCGGCCCAACCTCGTCTCTCTAGGAGTGGACCTCGAGACAGCGGTGAGTTCATTTATTTCATTTCTTTGTTTGTCAGATTCTAATTTTCTGGGTTCCAAGTAAATTTTCGTGTAAAATCATTCGAGAGACAGTCTGGACTAGCGTCATTTGAATTGACTGTAACCCATTGGCTCTCAACTACTCATTGTTCATTTCAACTATATGCCTATCTTGTGAGTTCGGTGAAACGCTTAACCAACGTGACTTTTTCATGAGCCAGTTGGTCTCCTATCAGGCTCGACCGACTCTCCTCGGCTGCTTCACTCCAAAAATAATTAAGTAATTCTTATTTCAGGTCTTCGATCGGTACTGCCTGGACGAGAATGCGGACGATTTCGTGCTGGGATCGAAGCGGGTGGAGATGGTCGGACTGGAGAAGGGCCGACAGAGGTGAGAGAACATTACAGAACCGTGACGGTAGGACTACACACCGTCGATATGTCCCAAGGCATGATCCAGATTGTAAAAACCCTATTTGTGTTGATTGTGAAGTTATAAAGGTCGCGTTGAGCAGACAGGGTAGATATCTAGATACCTGCTAAATTGAAAGTCGCATTTGTGGAGCTCTATGGAGATGCGAAATTTGTTTTTCTCAAATTCTATAGCTTCCCGTTGTCCGGATCGCGCTAATGGATATTCGTTGAAGATCTCTGCAGAGAGGATCTTTAACGAATATCCATTGCCATGGAACATTAGAGGGGTCTTCTATAGAATGAGTGAAACTCGAATTGATCAGATTCCTCATTTGCAAAAAAAAAAATCATTTCAGAAACCTCTCCGCTCTTCGCGCGCTGGTGTTGGACAACATGACAGTCAATGGAGCGGTGCGAGAGGTGAGTAAATATCTATTTTGTTAGAATGGGCAAAACTCGGGTTGTCCAAGTTTCATGATTGCAATATCATAACTTTCCGTGCTCGTACACCGATCACCCTGCTCTTGGTTTCCGTATTTTCATTTGACAACATAATTCAGTTGTATTTATTAAATTAATTAGCCTAATTACCATTCCAGGGCGGCGATCCGCGCTTCCCCCGCTGCGTCGAAGTCAACCTCTACGGCAACCTGCTCAGAAGGTGGGAAATAGATGTTTTATTTTTTTTTTAGTTAGGATCGATGAATTATCTTCGTGGGTCATCGGTATGTAAGTACGGCAGTAGAAACACTAATCTAAGAGAAGTCGACGGGATTGCCTCTCAGGAGTTTCTTTATTCGAGTCAATCTAGATATAATTAATGCTCGCGATCTTGCTTCGAGGAAGTAGCGAAAGAGAAACACCAGGCGTGCAGGCCATAAAGAAGGAGAAAGGATGGAATAAAAATAATGACAAATATTTAAAGGTGGCTCGACGTTGTGGACATTCTCGCGCACATGCCAAGATGCAAGGAGCTGGTGCTGAGGTGAGAATAATTATATTGGGGGCAGTGATGAGCACGAGGTCGGATATAGGAGGGTACCCCCGATTTTTGTCCGCGAATTCCCCAGGTGTATGAGCTCAGACCCCCGAATTTCAAAGTTTGAGCCCCGATTTTCGTCTCATTTGATGCCGAACCCCCGATTTTCATCCAATGTCCGAGAATGTTGCTCATCACTGATTGGGGGGGGGGGGCTGTGCAGGACGGATATCGATGGAAAGGTGAATATTATGCCCAGCAGCAGTTAATTCTGCATGAAATTGGGTGCACTGTTGTTAACTTGTGCAATTATCTGGCTGGGAGGCTTTGTGCTACAATGGATACGTTTGTTCTGTTGTGACAGTTCAGTTCGATTTCTTGGTTATTTCTTTATCTACCATTCCAAAAATGCCACTAGGTTGAAGTTTTTGTGCTGCTGGGAAGCTGGGATAACTTGCTGGGAGGCTTTGAGTTGCACGTGCAGCGCATATTCAGATCTGGAAATTCAAATCTGATTTCTTGATGTGTACCTCCGATATACGTTCAATTATCATTTTTTTTCGGAGATATTGATATATGCACTACCGTAACCTGATACAAATATCGATTGTTTCCAGCGCGAACTTTCTCGAGGCGATCCCGGCCGGGTCGACGATGCTCGAAGACGTCGAGAGGCACCCCGCGGTGATGCGCGTGACGCTCAATCGATGCCGACTGGACGAGGGCACGGTGGGCTACGGTAGTATTGATCGATTGATTCAGTGCGAATTAGATTCCAGGGATACAATTCATTACTGCATCTGTTTTTTCCTGAATTTGGTGTGTGGTTGTAGCGCCAAGTTTGCAGGGATGGGAGAATGGGAATAGACTGAGTGGAACTCATAGTAGCTTTGATTGATCTGGGAAAAATCGGGATTGCAATCAGGGGTGTGCAAACATTTAACGGTTTTTGTTGTTGCATATTCTCTCGGTTTCTCTTTTCGGCGAGAGAGTATTACGAAAGAGAGACCGTTTAATTTTTGCACACCCCTGATTGTAGGTTACGATAACATTATCGATTTTGCAGATCGCACGCTGTCTCGGCATCTTCCCTCGCATCGAGGAGCTGTTCGCTGTGAGCAATGGGTATGTTGTTGTTGTTGTTGTTTTTTTTTAATCTGGGGATTACGCTAAACATAACGAGATTGCGACAATGATCTGATGTATGCCTGCGCGGTGAAGCACGAATGTTTTGGGACAAGAGATGTGCGAACGGGTGCTTCTTTTTCATTGCTTCTTCTTGTTGCGGCAGCTTCACGACTATATCGAGTAGGGAGCAATGCTCTGCCTATTGATTGGAGATAGAAGCACGAATGTGTTGGCATGGGGAAATTATCCCCGAGCGGAAAATCGAGTTTCTCATTCGAAAGAACGACCGGGCACTGAGGAGTTTCAAGAGTTGGTGACATCCCTGAGAGTCGAGTCTTGTTCAATATTGATCAAATAAGTCTCATTCCAGGATGACCTCCTTCGGCCTCTCTTCGCTCCTTCCCTCGTCGCTGACGCTGATCGACCTCGAAGACAACGACATCGCCGCCTTCGAGGACATCCGACCGCTGGCTGACCTGCCCAAGTGAGATTCCGACCTACGAAAAACTATCCAACTTAAAATATGAAATATTGACTCATTTCCCTAGATAGGGTGTCTATCTTTCAGTGAAAAAAACTTTTTTTGCTGCTATAACCACTGGAGTTATTCAAGAACGCTCAGCACACGCGTTTTGGTAATTAACTGAAGAGCGAATCACCCATGTCATTCCAGACTGGCCAAGTTGAGTCTGGCGCGCTGCCGTCTGCGCACGGTGCGGATGGAGGGATCACACACCTTCCCCGCCCTGCACACACTCAACCTGAAGGGCAACGAAATATCGGATGTGAGTACGGTAGATTTGGGCTCTCGACGACCGTAGTTATGGAAGTTGGTGGGGTGAAGGTTTACAGTTGTCTATAATTTTCTATTGGGGGTTTTTTAGTGATGTGTAAGGCAACCTCGATTCAGCAACGCACGTAGTGAGTTTGTGATCTTGACGAATTGCTGAAACCTCTTTTTGCTTGCTGTCACTTCATGCGGAAACCTAGTTTCATGAATGATTCAAATTCATGAATACACTGATGAGTTGATGAGTCTTAGGATCGTGTGGAAAAATCAAAAGCAAATCGAAAATGCAGCACCCACGTCGTCGGCAAGGGACTATGGTACAATATGATTACTGTATTCAGTGGGAATCGATCGGGCAACTGCGGCAGCTGGCCAGCCTCGCCACACTCTACGTCGACTTTGAGAGGTTCCACGCGGAGTTCGGCATGGACCCGAGAGAGGTACGGTGGGGTTACGGTACCTTCTGGTTATTATTTCCACTCGAATTTTGATTGGTTTGTAATATTTTTGAATGATAAGCTCTCGAGTTTTCATTGTTCTAACATTACATGCTTTGAGTAAATAAGATAATGACACGGGAATAAGTCGGGTCTTGAAATTTCTGGAGTTCGGCATGGACCCGAGAGAGGTACGGTGTGGTTATAGTGATCACTTTACGGTTTTTGAAGCTTCAAAAAACTTTTACCTCGTGGGTTGTTGAAATAATATTTTTCTTATTTCACGTTTATTATCCAAAGTCAGGCAAGATGAGGCGAGAGAGTATGGGAAAATGAGAGAGCCAGGAGTAATCTTTGCTAAATTTAAGCCTTTCCTTCAGGTAATCGTCGCGAAGCTGCCCTCGCTGAGGAACCTGGAGCGGTGCGAGCTGAGCGTGGTACGTTTATTTATTTTTGAATTATGTGATGCATTAATTAATTCGTACCTCATTAGGTTGTGGCCAAATTGTGTAGGGTGTGCTAATTTTTAATTGGAAAGGCGAGTAAGGAGGATTGTGGTACGTCAAGCACTTGCGATCTTGAAGAATGTGTGAAACATCGATCTTGTGTAATTAGAATGAGAATTATGTTTGGAGTCTATGAGGCTGCTGGTATTATTCAGGGAATACCGCTCCTGCCTTGAAGCATCTTTGAAACAATGATGGGTCCTAGTTTGAACGTAGAATGGGTGCTCATTGATCGCAGAGGATGGTCGATGTGTGCTACTTGAGGTTCCTCCGGAACCAGCACCCAGTACTATATTTTTCCCTCAACTCACACCTGGAATCATTGCTGCAGCACGGTCCTGGTTATGTCACATTCGTGAAACTTGAGTTCATCGATCGATCCAAATTGACTTTACCCTGACATTCGTTCTCAATGGCGAAACTTCAGCGTTAAACATTACATATTACATTATTACAATTGATAAATGATTTATTAATTGCAGATAGAGCGTCGCTCGGCCGAGATTCGGTACTTGAATAAGTACTCGGCGCTGCCTGATGAGAGGAAGAGCGCGGAGAAGCACGTGGAGGATTTGGAGAGACTGGAAAAGGTACGGTAGCTGATTACGGTAGTTCAGGGACACGGTAGCTCAGATTACGGTAGGTGTGGAAAAGGGAGGTACGCTAATTGATTAGGTAGTGCAGGAGGCACGGTAGCTATGGGCATAAGGTTGTGAACAGTGATGAGCGACCTCCCCAATGTTGGGTTGTACCCGCGCGGTGGGAAACCATTTCTGTAGACCCGAACCCGCGAAAAGTGATATAGCCAGAGTGAATGCATGCAGTGGAACCCGCGCAAATCATCAAGTTGGGCACGGGCGCTCATCAATGGTTGTGAAGTTTGGCTGACCAGGTGCTTTGCGGCATGCAGTGTTCCGTCTTTTCGCAGCGAAAAAATAAAACTAAACAATTATGGTGAAGCCTCCATCCAGTCCTCAAAACAGTAGTTGAGCATTTTAGGTTACTGTCGTTCTACCGTATGCCTACCGTAATACCCATCTTCTCTGCAGGAACACGGCGCGCCGGTGCTGGACAACGCGCGCGCCAAGCAGATGAGCATCGTCAAGATCGCCTTTGTCAGAGGAGACAAGTGAGTGTAATCTTTGATCTTTTACTTCTGGTAGATTGGGGGTTTGGTTGATGTTGTTCTGGTTCTTTAGAGGTAACAGTGGCTTTGAATACGCTATTATTTCTCGTGGATCATGAAAAAAATGTAAATTGACATGGGCTAAGCACTTTCAAGTTTCTGTAGGAAGCCTTCCGGATTAGTGGACGCTCTGTCGCAATGGACATTTTGTGCACGCTCGGTAAACCAAAAATGAGCAATTCTGTAGATCATCCCTGTAGTATGGGTTCATTGGTAAATTTCGTACCCGAGGGATCGCGTATCCACTACATGCTCTAGAGCGACGGAGATTACTGTTTGATAGTGAAGTGGTAAAATGTTTGCCCAAAATAATAACGATTCGGCGCTATTTAACGAAGTTAAGTGAAGTTATTTCCTTTCAGGACATTGCCCGAGCGCTCGCTGCCCACCTCGCTCACCGTGCAGAAGGTGAGGATTGTATTTATTTATTTATTATTTATTTTTGTAATTCGACGTTATTTATGATTTTGTGAACTAGCCAGGGGGATTTTCGTGATTCATTGTTTCCATATCAGCGAAGATTGCCGCGGTCCTACGATGAATTCCACGTTATTGTGATAATGACTTTATTAATTAATTAATTAATTATCCGCAGGTGCTGGACATGGCGCGCAAGCTGTTCAAGCTGGGCAGGGAGGAGGCGGTGGCGGCCGCGCTGGACCAGGCGAGAATTTGGTTTCATGAGTAATATGTAAGCCGAGGTTTATCCGGTGGTTCGATAGTTTGCGCAATGCCGTTTGCAATAGGGAATCCTGAAGCAACACAAATTGTTGTAGCTGTTTTGATGCACCTTGATTAGAAGATGGATGTAGGGCTGGGAGGAGGATGTGACGGCGGCACTCGACCAGGTGGGAATGGGCTGCAAGATATTATGAATACCAAGGTTGATCCGGAGATTTGATGGATCCATGAATGACGCTTGCAATGGGGAAAATAATCAATGAGTCAAATAGTATAGGAGAGCACGGATCGCCCTGTGCGAGAGAGTGGAGGAGGTGCTCGACCAGATGGGGTTTGGTTTCACAATCGTTCCAAACACCGACTCGATCCTTTGACTTGATCATTCCCGGGGTTTGTATTTTGAAAAAATCAAGTAGTTGGAAGCGATGCATCTGAACTAGGTGATCGCATGCCGCGCTTGTGCTATGTCTATTGACGGGGGGTGCCGTTTGAGATGGAAGGTGGAAGTAATCATGAGAGAATAATTACAAATTCTAATAAAAAAATGAAGACTTCATGCTAGTGAATTCAGGGTGCGTGTTGGCATGATAGTTTAGTAAGTGTTCATAGATTAATTCGTGATGGAGCCGTTATTCATTCGTAATTTCTTAATTTACCAGCGATTCTAGAAGTACTAGGCGCATTCCAGTTGAAGTAATTGTAGATGTGCGCGTGGAGATGCTCGAAATGATATCATACTTTCTTCTGTGAAAAACATTATCAAGCAAATTTTGGGACCACGTGAGTTGGAGCTAGAGTGAAACTGCATAAATCATTATGATGGGCTGAGCGGTAGTGGTACTTGTCGGGGATTTCCAATCAAATAAATACGTTGATCTCATCGCCCACACTCGCGCGCTAGCTCTGGTATTGCTCGCTCATTAGGCCACCTAAGATAGGGGGCATGAAGGCCCTCACCTAATAGGCTAACTATAATCCAAGGAAGGCAGAGCGATAGAGCGTGCGAAATCGAGAGAGTATAATAATTCCTTTTCAATTCCAGAACGGTTTCCTCATCGAGCTCGAGTACGTAATGCGCCCGCTCGCATTCTACGAACCGCAAAACGGGGATCTGATCCGGATTCATACCTAATTTATCGGTTTTTTGCCACTGATTGACTGTAAATTATCGATTTTTTATAACTAAATTGTCGTTTGTGCCTCACATTTATCGATTGTCTCCCCTAGTGTCGTGTTTTCAGTTACTCCTCGTGATTGTTCCACTCTGATCTCATATTCTGTAAATATCCGGAGCTTGTGATAGATTGTAATAAAGGTGAATAATAATTATGGTTTGTGTCTTGAGAAAAGACAGGTTCGGAGCCTGAAGCGATCTATCTGTGTGAATCAGTTCTCGATAGTTATTGATTACGGTAGTCAGAAATCGATAATCGGAAATCAATAATCAATAGCTACAGTATGCACGGTAAGCGGCGGTCGGAGGTGGACGGCGCGGCGCACAAGCGGGAGAAGAAGGAGTCCGCGCTGCCGCCACAGTGAGTGATCGATTTTGTTACTTACTCTCTCGATTTTCCATGCTCTCTCGTTTGGTAAACTTGGGTGGTATTCATCAACCAGGAATTGTTATACTTGAAAAAAGGACGATTTGGCCTGGTGGAAAAACGCTAGAACACCAGGGACGGTAGAAAAAGAGATAGGGGGAGAAGAAGGTTTACACGCTGCCGTAACTATGAATTTTATTCTATTTTCTGGCTGTTAATGTTGGCGAGCGAAATTAATTGGCCTTCGTGTTTGAGTTCCAAAGTTTCTTGAAGTACAGTATTAGTCCCAAAATTCATTCATTCATTATTTCATTATTATTTATTCCGTCAGAATTAATTTACAAGAGAAATCGAGAGAGTGGACCAGAGACGGATGTCCGTCGACGTCGTCGAATCGGTTTCTGCGGCAGCAGGGGTAGGGGGTAATGGGTGTGGGGGGAGTAGAGATCAAAGATCAAGCCAGGATTTGACTATGGAATCGGGGAAGAAAGATGGGGGTTGAGAGGCAATGAATATGCGGAACGAAACACTATTAGTGGACACAGCTACTGCAGGCAATGAGTTCCAGATCGTGATGGTTCTAGAGGCTACAGTAGAATGTGACTTGGGGGGCA
>LS583953.1:38207-48863 GCA_900490775.1 Pristionchus maxplancki | reverse complement strand
GTAGGGGGTAATGGGTGTGGGGGGAGTAGAGATCAAAGATCAAGCCAGGATTTGACTATGGAATCGGGGAAGAAAGATGGGGGTTGAGAGGCAATGAATATGCGGAACGAAACACTATTAGTGGACACAGCTACTGCAGGCAATGAGTTCCAGATCGTGATGGTTCTAGAGGCTACAGTAGAATGTGACTTGGGGGGCAAATTACAATGTTTCCTGCATCATGTTCAGAAATAAAACCACTAAACGCCTCCAGTCTACTGTAGGTGCTCACTCATCAGTCACAAAGAGCGAGAGAGTGCGTGAAATGGAGAGAGTTAGAGATAGAGATGATTAAGATACTCATTCCAGTGTGGTGAACATCTCAGACGACGACGAGGACGACGACCGGATTCAGATTCCGCCCCGCGAGCTGTACTCCTTCATGATCGAGATTGGTACGGTAGTCGGATAGCAGTAGTTGATTGGGAACTGAGTTTATTACGGTATGATGGTTGGGATAGTTACGGCAGATTTAGGTTTCAGAGAATCCTGAGTAGAATTAATTCGCGTTTTCTTTGATTCTGTCAGCACTTTGCTTGCATAACTGCTAATATTCGTTCTTCGATCAATAGATGATTACGGTCCTCACTCTAGATCATTACGGTAATCAAAAATAGATAATCGCTGCAGGAATCCGGTCGGCGTTATAATTAGATGGGTACGGTAATCGATAATCGATAATCGCTGCAGGAATCCGGCTGAAGCTGAAGAATCGGTCGGTGTGCACGGCGATCCTGCTGATGCACCAGCTGCTGAAGAAGGAGGTCGCCAAGCACATCTGCAATTATGTGGGTTTTAATTAGTTAATTGGCAATTAAAAATAGTTAATTAGTTAATTAGTAATTAAATTGCAAGTGGGAGGGTGTTGGGGGGAACCTCTTTGGTTGATGAACCGACTGCATAAACCAGAGCAAGCCCAGCACATCTGCAATTATGTGAGCTAATTAGTTAATTGGGCAATTAGTTAATTAGTAATTAAATTGCAAGTGGGAGGGTGTTTGAGAAACCTCTTTGTTTGATGTGACAGCTGCATAAAAGAGAAGAAGACAAGCACATCTGCATTTATGTGAGCTAATTAATTAATTAGTTAATTGGACAACTAGTTAATTAGTAATTAAATTGCAAGTGGGAGGGTGTTGGGGAAACTACTTTGGTTGGCGCACAAGCTGCTGAAAAGGGAGGTCACCAAGCTAATTAGTTACTTGTTTGATTGGTTGGTTTTACTCATTAGAGTGATGACTCATGTGCCATGATGTAATTGGTTTGCCCTCACCCTGCAATCTATATCGACTTCGTGAAACACCGAACTAGGCAGTGGCGATAAAAGGGTGTTAGATTGACCCAATCGGCTGCGGTTTCTGGTCAATTAGAATACCACTGGATTTTCGCACACGGTTGATAAATGGTTTTTGTATTGGTCATATCTGCAATTATGTGAGCGCATTGGTCGATTGTTGACGTATTTTATCTTTGTACAGAAAACAAGGGAGAAGATGAATTGTTTTCTGCTCAGGCTACAAATCTTATCCATTGAAAGAGAAGTTACATGTCGGGACGTCTGTCTGTCTGTTGGTATGTAACGTCCGTCCGTCCGTCTGTCACACTTTCGTTTTTTGCTCATAACTCGCCTAAAAATGATCGCACAGACCCAGGACCGGTTCCAATCGAACACACTCAGCGAGCTCTATCAAATCAGCCAAAAAATATTTCGTCATCATTACGTCATCTTTTGTCATCCCTATGCAATAATCCGTTTTTCGCGCCGTTTTCAGCGCTAACTCAACCAAATCACACGTGCAATACACCAAACAACTCCACGTGATAAAAACTTTTAATTTTCGCACATATTTCATCATCACTACGCAATATGACGAAATTCGTATTTCGCGCCGTTTTCAGCGCTAACTCAACCAAATCGCACGTGCAATACACCAAACAACTCCACGTGATAAAAGCTTTCAATTTTTACACATATTTCATCATCACTACGCAAGATGACGAGGCCTCACGAGCCTTTTAGGCCTCACGAGCCTTTTACAAGGGAAGATGCAAATGCGCATCCGCAGCGTTTGACATTCAAAGCGCTAACCTTCAAAGCGCTAACGAAAAGAACGCTCGAGCCTCGGGGACTCACGTGCCTTTTCCAAGGAAGTTTTAAAAAAGAACAGGTGGTTGTAATCACATGTTGAGAGCACTTCAAAACACACGAAGCCTGCGATGCGCTTGTGAAAGGCTCGAGGTGCTTTTTAACCGTCGCACGGCACCCGGCGAACAACGTAGCAACCGTAGGTTGCTAGTTATGTGAAACCGTGAAGTAAACTGTTGCGAGAAATTCAAACTGATTAGATTCACCAGTCAGGCTTGGGTTTCGGGGATAGTAGAAAGCAGGAAGATAATGCGTGAGCTTGATTCAGGAGTGACTTGCTTTTTTATAATAACTGGTACTTTTTCTGTCAGGTGAAAATATGGAATTTTATGTGATTACGGTAGAATCTGGATTACTTGATTACGGTAGCCATTGAATTATTGATTTTGCAGACGCTGGCCACGGCCGCGATGATGATCGGGATGAAGTACGAGGAGGAGCGCGACGTGGGCATCAAGAAGGTCTGCCACGCGGCGCAGAGGTGAGCTGTGGTGTATCGGCGGGGACGTTTACTAAACGGCGCCGCCGATATCACATGATGGGATTTTTATTTAGAGTATATTGGGAAAACGTGCAAAAAAATCACCGTTTGGCGCTCCTGATTACAGTTGAGTAGAGAGTGAAACTCATTATTGTCTATATCAATTTTTAAATGAGCGGGTTAAAAATCGAATTGAGATTGTAGCAAGTCTGTCAGCAAGTAACATTGAGCCTCGGTGGGGTGTGTCTAGTTGAATGATGATTGAAACAAGTTAGAACAAGGTCTGTTGAGTGAGAGCGGCAATCGTAGCGTAGCCGTGCATGGACATTCCTTATTAGATAAAGATGAAATCGTGGAGGAGTATTGCAGGGTAGATGGAAAGCAGTTTAATTGAAAGTCTGTACTTCAATACATCGAATTAACTATTGCTAAACTGGTTGGGAGCTAACGTAGGATCGCCGAAACTCGTTCCAGCCTGGTCTCATCAAATTATCATTGACTACTGTGCAAAAATCATTAAAAAAATTTAATTAATAATACTGATAATTGCAGCCTGATCTCCTCGCAAATCCTCACGGACAACTGCGAGGAGGTGTCGCTGCTGGCGACGGGAGTGGGCCGACTGGAGTATATCTGCGTCCGGGAAGTCGCCTTCCAGCTGAATTACGACCACCCGCATACGGTGTGTGGATTACGGTGTGGTAGACGGGTCGGGATACGGTAAGGGATGGGAGGGGTTTGATTTTTCTTGGTTGATTTTGACAATTATTCGCTACCTTGCGAAATTGGGCCACGAATAGTCTTCATAGGCAGGTAGAGAGGGTGGATTTCGTTCGTGCGTAGTCGATTCTTCGAGAAAAAAATTCATTTATTGAGCGCTTAGGGTGATTGGTTCGTAGCCGAAAGTAAGTTATCGTTCAAGGTACGCTCGGAAAATTTAGTAGCTTGATTGGAGACACCCGTGGAACTTGGGCTACGCATAGTCTTCATGACTGAATCTAATAATCAGATTCTGATTGCTATTTTCAATTCTGCCTGCACTGCTAACAAAAAAATTATCCGTGATTTCTTCTTGTCCAGGATTGGTTTCAAAAATCAGTAAAGAAGGATGATATTTCATTTGTATTATTTTTCCACCCGGGGATTCGTCTAACACATAGTCTTCATGGGCTGAGTGTGAGGCAATTCTCGATGGTGTTCGTTTCAATCATCTAAAAAAATATCCCTGATCTCTCGCTCGTCAGACAGGGCGAGAGACTGTGCGAAATGGAGAGAGTCAGTCAGTCAGACAATACCCCCATTTGCAGCACCTCTCGCTCATGCTGCAGTCGCTCGAGCCGTGGATGCCGGAGCAGTTCGCCAAGGTACGGTAGGGGTGGGGATACGGTACTAAGGGGGGTTATCGATCGAGTACAGAACTCTCAAGTTAATTAATCAACTATAGTATCCCCGATTACAGTTCCCGGTCAATCGATAGAACGATTACATAACTCTCAATCAATCAATATATGATTTCAACTGCAGTACTCCTGATTACAGTATCCGATCATGTTATCAAGTTTTGTCATTATGAAAAATCGTCAACAGCCTCCCTTATGACAGTACCCGATCAATCAATAAATCGATTACCATATCCCTGATTACAATACCCGATCAATCAGTTACAGTATCTCTTTCTTACAGTACCCGCTCAAGGACACGGCGGCGACCATTCTGCGCGACGCCTACATCTGCCCCGACCTGGTCGTGCAGCACACGCCGAAGCAGTTCGCGATCGCCGTCGCGTCGCTCGCACTCAAGGTACGGTAGCGGGGGTATGGTAATGATGCGAAAAGGAACGGTTGATTACTGTACTTATTGGAGGCTAGATTAATATAAGTTCGCGGTAGTCTCAATAGCACTGAAAGATCGATTTGGGTATGTTTGGTAGTCTAAAGAAAGCGCCTAATTTATTAGCCCAATCATCAAAGCGGCTGTATTAGATGTAAGCGCGAAACGGGAAACACGTTAGTTGGTCAGAGACGTTCTAAATTAGATCGAAGGGGTTGTTAAAGGCTATTAACAACTATGACCGGAGTTGGTTCATGAGAAGAGCGTGAGCTTTCAGACTACCGTATTTCGAATAATGCCCTGATTATACCGTAATCGCCCTGATTCAGGCGCACGACGTCACCGTTCCGCAGGCGAAATCCGACTGGTATGAGGCGTTCTCGAGCACGCTCAGCCGGAAAGAGATGCGTGCCATCGAGACGGATATTGTCGAAAACGTGTTCGGCGTTAGGATAGATCGATAATGTATTGATTGATGTCACTATTATTGATTGATTGTCTATAAATACCGGTACTGTTGATTGTTTTTTGATGGCATAAACTAATTTCGATTGTACATTAAACGTTATTTGTGAAGAATTCTAGCCACATTGCATGCTCATACAGCTGAGCAAGAAATGGGAACCATGGTTGCAGGAGGATGAAGATAGTAAATAAAGCAGAGAAAATATACGAAAATAAGGAGGAGGCCGCAGCGAGCGAGCAACAACACCAGCCGAATGCGAATGAAGGAGCGATGAGGGAAGGGGTGGGGCTAGGAAAATGGCAGATAAAATCTGATCGCGCTCTAGCGCGTGAAGAGAGTCGATCGACTCCGGAAGCGCGAAGCGCGGAGCTGAACGGACACGATTACGGTAGGGAAATCGTCGTGTTTCATAATAACATGGCTCTTTGTCGGGCTCCTTTTTAATTGTTATCAAAGTTTTATATTTTGCGTGTGTTTATACAAGTTCGTTTTGTTATTTCCAGTATAAAATATATTTTGAAATTATTAAAATAATTATAAAAATAATGTTAAAAAGTGAGTTTCCGTTTTACCTGCGTGCGATTACCGTACGCCACACAATTCTGTGTTTTGCTATATTCGTACGCGGAACAATTTAATAAAATCCCAAAAAATTTTGGGACTTTTCTTTTTTCCTATTTTTTCGCCGCTTTTATGCCCAAATTTGACTGCGTTTTGATCCTAAAATTATCATAATTTATGCAGGACCTGTTGTTTTTGTTTTACCACCGTTATGTACCCCCTTTTCGTTATTCTGTGAGATTTTCTATTCGTTTTTTCTTGCAGGTAAAATGCCGCGCCAGATCCAGGATATCAAGGACTTCCTCCTCAAGGCCCGCAGAAAGGACGCCAAGTCCGTCACCATCAAGAAGAACAAGGAGAACGTCAAGTTCAAGGTGCGTCATTTATCATTTCGCATTTTCTTATTTTGGATTGATTTTATATCGATTTTTAGTTTATCTATGCAGAAACCCTGATTTCATTAACTTAACATTTACAGGTCCGCACCAGCCGTTTCCTGTTCACCCTGGTCATCCAGGACAAGGAGAAGGCCGACAAGCTTAAGGCTTCCCTCCCTCCCGGACTCCAGGTTAAGGAGCTCAAGTAAACGCCCTTCTGTCACCGGCATACCAGCAGCTTCGGCGGAATTGTTTTTGTTATGATGTGATAAAAGGCATCGTTACTAAATCCTCCGTGTGTTACGCAGGTTGTTCACCTTACAGACATACTACACAAATTTAATTGTTCGCCTCTTCGTAATTCTCCTAGTTCTCCAGTTTTCGTTGCCTTACACAGAGCTCTGGGTCATAGTTGACACGCGATCGATCGGGTGAAGGGGAGAGAGTGGCCTAGTCAGCACACTGGAATGAGAGGCGCGGGGGAGGGAAAAGAGGAGAGAGCCCTCGGGTGTGTGTATTGTGTAAAGGAGAGACGAGAGACGCTCATTCAGTAGTCTGATTCTGCCAAGTGATGCTGCAGTCCCAGTCCACGATAAATCGGTCCCAACGAGGCACGCCGGGGCCTTCTGACACCCTGAGATCGAAGAAGGTGATTGATTGGCTCGTTCTTGTTTGTTTTCGTCCACGTTTGTCTTCCTTTCTTTGACAATGTTCTTGAAATATACCCATTTATTGTTTGAAGAGCGAGTCTTTCGTGGACAAGCTCGCTGGCACTCTCACCCGCAAGAAGAAGCCACAGCCAGAAGGCGAGCGAGACGAGGAGAATGAGGTTTGATTTCCCTATTTTTAGGTCTAAAATTATGTTAGACGCCCAAATTAGGCTAGAATACTCCCGTTCTTCTGAAGGAGTACCCCTAGTATGTTTTCCTCTCGATCCCGGAGCTGACCGCTCCTCTCGAGAGGTTTTGATAGTGACTAGGCCATGTGTCATCGCCTCTCCATGCGCAGAAGAAAGAAAAGCTTTCCTTTCGCCGTTTCTTAGTTGGGCAATCGCGCCTCTTGCGATGAAACGCATCATCTGCTTCCCACTGCCGTCCAATGAGGCCGTTTCAGTGAGTAATTTGTCGACAGGAAAAGCTTGATCGACTTTGATACGCCTTGGCCTGTACTAGTTCAGATTCAGACTAATCTGATCAGTATCATCGTTGTGATCCCAGATACCGCATCGTTCACCCGTCCCTGATGCAGGATCTAGTTATTTAAATATTCAATTTGAAACTTTTCAAATAGCTACTTCTCTGATCTACCCTGACCCTGATCCCTGCTACCGTATCCTTCATCCGTCCCTGATTCAGGCGCTCGAGATCGAGCAGGAGGGCAGGGACGCGCTCGAGGGCGCCATCATCCCCGCGCTCGCCAAGGACGTCCGATTGGACGAGGGTGAGTATAACGATGGGGGAGGGTGCCCTGTTGAAATGTAATTTTTTCTCTCGAAACGTTCATCACGGAACTTTTTGAACAAAGGATAATTGAATTAAGTTCCAGAACTCCTTTGTTCAAAAAGTTCCGAGATGAACGTTTTCGAGAAAAAAGTTACTCATCAATAGGGCACCTTGGGGAGGGTTGATATCTTGGTCTTACTAGTTGTCTAGAGAGTGTCGTATTAGTTGCTAAAATCGCGTTAACTTTCAACAAATTCTTTACGAAATTATGTCTCTGCAATTTATTGATGAGGTGATGAGAGTGACGACAACGTTAACTAGTGATTCCGATTCCCTCCTCCGTCGATGTTTCGCCACTGCCGACCTTTTCGCAACATTACAATCGGTTTCGTAACTTACACTCACCAGGGACTTCTGGCTTGAGAGAGGTTTGGGGTAGTGAGCATGCCAGTTAATTGGGGGCGTACATTGTGAAGTTTAACAGTAAAACATTATTCTCTCCGTTTCGGTTGATGCTCAATCGAGTATAATTTTATTTTTTCAAGTGATACACGACATGATCAGCCTGTGATTGGCGCTGGTGTTTTCTGTAGTAGTCAAAACTCTAATCCCAAGGGCTGAAGCTAACTTCGAATCCTAAATCACAACTTCCCCTCTCTCAGGCGAGGAGCGTCGCTTCCTCACGGCCGAGTCGGCGCACGACGCCCGCTTTCTGGAGGTCATCCGGCTGCTCATCCAGTGGGTTAATCGATAATTGGCTACGGTAGATTGGGGTCAATCGATAACTGGTATCTGGATGCGTGATGGTGCTGTATATTTGTATTTGTGAGCTCGATCTGAGATCACTATTGAGCGCAATGTCCCGTTCCTTTAGTTCAGGCAGGGGACGCGCAATTCACCCGGCAAATATGCAGTCTAGAGCGGGAACAGTTGCTCTCAATGAGGTGTGGCAGCTGTCGTGAACTGCGCAGTGCTAGAAATAACCCCCGATTCACCAGCAGTTTGGCCCACCAATCAATTTTTGGGTGGCATAATTATTGATAAGAAAGTGCGGATTGGTCGTGTTGGGCGTGCTTCAGTGATAGTGAGTGAGATCGCAAGAGCGAAAGCGAAACTTGCGTGCTCGAATTAGCCTAGAATGGAGGTGTGATAGTTAGTTTCACCGATCAAAAACGTTATTACCAGTTTTTTTTGGAAATTTGCGTATCTACTATTGAATGGATGCTACCGCTTCATTTTAGAACTGCCAGTGCAAGAACGAACCACCGGGAGGGGAAGGGGTATATTTGTCACACTGGAAACGTGATGGAGACCTGAAAGTCGATAGTTTGATGCAGAAATTTTCTTTTGCGCACAGAGCTCATGCTTTCTTGAGATTCGATAGTCTCGTTGATATTCTCATTTTTTTTATATTTTCGCACCAACATCTTGACAAACCCATGTTGGTTACTCGCGCATGGGTTATCATTCGCACTCGAGACCGCGGCGGTTTGACTAGTCGGTTTAACCGCCATTTGACTAGTCCAATTAGAATAGTAAGAAATCGAGTAGACCGCTCTCATGTTCAGTTATCGTTATTGTTGATTGGCAGAGATGAATGATCTACGTGTTATTGATTTTGCATTCAATTATCGATTTCCAGCTGGCTGAACGACGAGCTGGCGTCGGAGCGCATCGTGATCAAGCACATCCAGGTGAGGATGACGTCGTCGTCGAGACTAGAGTGTAGTCTCGATTTGATGCAGCCAAAAGGATTATTGTTTCTCTGGACAAATTACAGTTGATTCAGAAAGGATCGATAGTGAAAACAAGATTGAATGAGGGTTTATGGCTGAATATGTAGCTTCCGTTGGCCACTCGATGATTGGAGTTGACGTATTTCTCATGAAGCCGAATGTCGTCATGTACATTTCGTGCCATAGTTGGACAGGATCGTGTCAGGGGGGTGCCCTCTCGGGAGGTCACCCCCCTTACCATGTATAGGGGGTCAGGGTCCAAAATGGGTCGGGGGTCGACCCCAAGTACCGTATACCAAAGTGTGCTACCGTAATCACCCACATACCGTAATCAAAAATACCGTACCCCGGGAATCGCAAACTGACTTTTTTTTAAAAATGCGTTTTAAAAATCGGTTCTTTGATGAATCATGGATAACTCGCCGAGAAATTTTTTTATTTATTCTTCCAACTCAAAATCATGGCCTAGTGGCTAACGCGTTGGCCTTGGAATACGAAGGTCGGGGGTTCGAGTCCCGAAGGTATCAAACCCTTTTGCCAAGCATCGGCAAGTTCAGGGAAGGCACCCGAAAGGTACCGTACTCGCCTACCGTAATCCTGGAGCGGTGGGTCAACTTTTTTCGTTGGGGCACATTTATGAGATTTTGTGCCAACATCATTTTTAAAGCACAATTATCGTACTGGGAGTTCGAAAAAAACGGTGTTTTACGGTACACCGTGGAATTTAAGTTTTCACGTTTTTTTTCGGTGCTGGAGAGGTTGTCTTCGAAAAATCACGAATATGACCGAGGGAACTACCCAGTGAAGTCCCAGTATAGTCATTGTGCTCTAAAAAATTATGGTGGCACAAAATTTCATAAATGTGACCCAACGAAAAAAAGGTGACCCACCGCACCAGGATTACGGTAGGCGAGTACGGTACCTTTCGGGTGCCTTCCCTGAACTTGCCGATGCTTGGCAAAAATGTTTGGTGCCTTCGGGATTCGAACCCCCGACCTTCGTATTCCAAGGCCACCGCGTTAGCCACTAGGCCATGATTCTGAGTTGAAAAAATAACTAAAAAAAAATTCTCGGCGAGTTATCCAAGATTCATCAAAGAACCGATTTTAAAAACGCATTTTAAAAAAAAGTCAGTTTGCGATTCCCGGGGTACGGTATTTTTGGTTACGGTATGTCGGTGATTACGGTAGCACACTTTGGTATACGGTACTTGGGGTCGACCCCCGACCCATTTTGGACCATGACCCCCTATACATGGTAAGGGGGGTGACCTCCCGAGAGGGCACCCCCCTGACACGATCCCTGGCCATCTATGTTTCGTGCGTTCTAGCTCGGTCTGACTGACTCAGCAGTGCTTGTAATAGATTTATTTTTATTGGTTTGAGGCTGGATCACTATTAGAAATCTCTTGATATCCGAAATGTATGGGGTCGCTGAAACTCAGATTAGTTAGAATGAAAATTTTAATCATTCCAGGAGGACCTCTACGACGGGCAGGTGCTGCAGAAGCTGCTCGAGAAGCTGCAGAACATCAAGGTGAGGGGAGGGTCGGGACTAGAGTGTAGTCTCGATAGGGGG
>LS583953.1:6297-38107 GCA_900490775.1 Pristionchus maxplancki | reverse complement strand
TATTTCGTGGATTCTCTACCGTCCTTGGAACCAGAGACTTGAGAATCCCGTAGCATTCGAGTTACACTTGCTCGTTGTTTTATCTGAAGGCACCAGCGGGTCGTTATGATCTCTTCTTGCACTTGAAAAAAAAGAACGTACTGGTACCGCATTGAACATGTAGTTTTAGTATGCCGGAGGGACTCAAATCATTCCCGTTCTCTGGTTTCTATAGCGCCCTCGAAGCGGGGATTTGACCAGTGGATCTCATGTCCCACTAATAGTCCATAGGTGCGCTCGGGGTCGTCTTTTGTTCACCCTGACAGAAGCGTTGACACTGAACAATATTTACAAATTATTAATTGGTCATTAATAATTCACAATTACAGATCGAGGTTCCCGAGGTCTCGCAATCGGAGGAGGGCCAGCGACAGAAGCTGCAGGTTCGTTAATTAATTATTAAATGGTTATGAAGGCTCTGTTATCCACGTATCTTGACTTTTTTCAAAGAGGTCGTCAAACTTGCATTGATTAATCGCAGTCCTGTTTGATTTCCTAGCATCTGTGAAACCGAGGAGTGACGAGTGCTCGAATCAAGGAAATAGCTTAATGGCATTCTTCTGCGCATTTACTTATTTTTGTATTAAGTCAAAGAAAAATCATGCAAACAGATTTTTAATTGCTTTTAAGCTTTTAAAAGAGATTGGTCGAGACTAGAGTGTAGTCTCGATATACGTCATTATTATTTCCAGATGGTCGTGCAGACGGCGAATCGGCTGCTGCAGGGCGGCGCGCACGAGCAGCCCAAGTGGACGGCCGAGCAGATACACGGAAAGGTATACGGTTACCGTATTACGGTAGTCAGGGAAAGGGGGCTACGGTAGTCGGAGGGTACAGTAGGCAAAGAGGGGTTAGATATCGATTTGCTATTGTGAAAAAATGCGGTAGTCAGGAAATGGTTACGGTAGCTAAAATGGACAGGGAAGGTCTCCAACGGGTGCGAGAAAAAGTTAATTAAAAGTTTCCCATAGAGGAAACGGGCCAAAAACTGGGGGGTGCTCCGCGGGTTTTCGTCACTCGCTTGAGTGTCATAGTGGGCCGATCCGAACACGGGAGACCATGACGACGCAAGCGAGCGGGGAAAACGGGCCACGGGCGAGGGGAAGGGAAGGGGGGGGGCACTAGGCGACTCCATGAGGGAGGGTGGAGGAGGGCCAAGGGGAGAGCGCGCGTGCTAGGCAAGCCGGGTTAGAAACGGCGGGGAGAGGCGGGCGAGCCGACAGGCGCGCTCGCGCCGGGGATTACCACGGGGATAGGGTTGTTTCGCAATTGGATATTCGAGGGATAGTCGGGACTAGAGTGTAGTTTCAAAAAGTCAAGACTAGAGTGTAGTTTCGTCAAAGCGTGATTGTAGTATCCAATTTGCATAATTGAGGCTAGATTGTAATCTTGATTTACAAAATGAAGAGTATAGTGCAGTTTCGATTTGCATATTCGAAACTAGAGTGTAGTCTCGATTTGCAGGACATCATCGCGATCACGCAGCTGCTGATCGCCCTCGCGCTGCACTACCGCGCGCCCATCCGCTTCCCCGAGGTGAGCAATGGAGTTGATCTTTGGTACTTGGTCGTTGATCCTTGAGTGCCTTGAGTGAAACAGCGATTAACCAAACCGAGCAGTCGCCTGACAATGAGAAAATAAACAAGAGGGCCCTGCTCGGTAACCGAAATCTCGTAAGATTTTCGCTACTTGTAACCTCGCGGTTTCACTGTCTGTTGATGGGCGAGTGATGTCGACGTTCTGCAATCACAATCGGAATTGTCCATAAAAAAGAATCTAATCCCGTACAAACAATGCCACAAGCGAATTTCTGCCACACGTATGCTCGCTGTTTCACATGCTCTTGATAGGAAGGCGATGTTGACTTTCTGCAATTTCTTCAAAAATTAATTAATCTAATCACGGTTCGAACAATCCCACAAACTAATTTCGCTCTTGATCAGCGAATGATGCCGATGCTTCAACAATATCGCGCCCGCTTCGATTGAAAAAAAAAAAAGTCCACATCTGTCTCATTGCTACTGATTTTCACTCAAATTTTCTCAACAGGCTCGATCGTTGTTTCACTTGCTCTTGGTAAATAAGCGATGTCGAGGTTGCCGCAATCGACCATCCATTCTCCTTTTAAAAATTTCAACTGAGCAGTTTTCCTGTCGATTTTTCGTCACACATGCATCCTCTCGGTTTCACTAATTCTTGTTAGGCGAAGGATGCCGACGTTCCGCGATACTGATCAATTTTGATTTCATAAAAATCTAATTCACCAAGTCCACTCAAAAAATCTTTCTCCTCGCAACCTTTAGCCACACGCGTGCTCGCTGTTTCACTGGTTCGTGATAGGAGGGCGATGTCGTGATTCAAATAATCTTCCTCACATTTCGTTTAAAAAAGTAATTCTAAAAATAATAAGACTCATCATCGCATGTCTCCTGTAGGAGATACTGATTTCAACAACTACAAACCAATAACAACAACAACCTAATTAGCCTAATTACCACAAATTAACTAATCAGTCCTAATTAAGCACGTCTCGGCGGGCGCGATCATCGCCGTCAAGCAGAACGGGCAGACGCTGACGCGCACCGTCAACGAGCCGCTGACGACCACGCAGACGGAGCTGGGACTGAAGGTGAGAGTCGGGACTAGAGTCTAGTTTGAACCCTTTGGGCTGATCGGGACTAGAATGTAGTTACGATGAGCTGACGACGACGCATAATTGGGATTGAATGTTCAGTCGGTTCTAGAGTCAAGTTTGAGCTCGTGATGGAAATTCGGGACTAGAGTGTAGTTATGGTGAAGATTGAAGGCGCTTACATACTTGAACATAATGTTTAAGTAAATTTTTTTATTGTGACGTGTCCTCCGAACTTATTGCCAATAGCTGAACCTTGGGAAGTTATACCGAGATCGTGTAGCAAGAAAGTTACATGTATGAATGCATTCTTTGAATTAGACTGTACATTAGACTTGTGGCTACTACTTCAAGGGTTGAAGATAGAGTTCAAACTCCAAACTATCGAAACTACATTCTAGTCGTTCTAGTCTTCTAGTAGAGTGTACTATAATCTAGCCTGATCACATTCTAAACTACACTCTAGTCTCGATTCTTAAGGGCGAGCGCGACGCGTTCGACACGCTCTTCGACTACGGGCCGGACAAGCTGGCGCACGTGAAGACCAGCCTGCTCGCCTTCTGCAACAAGCACCTGAACAAGATCAACCTCGAGGTACGGTATGGGTACGGCTGAATCGATTTAGGTAGGTTGCGGTAGTTTTTACGATTAGGTTAGGATACGGTAGCAAGCACCTGAACAAGATCTACCTCAACCCCCTCCACCGTACCTCGAGGTACGGTGGAGGGGGTTGCGGTAGCCCGGGGTACGGTAGGATTCGGTAGGATACGGTAGCAAGCACCTGAGCAAGATCAACCTGGAGGTACGGTAGAATCGATTACGATAGGTCACTATAGTTAGGAATTTTGGGAGGAGACGATATGATATGGTAGTGGCATTTAAAAAGGGACCGGATGAGTGACTTGAACATAGCAATTGCTCAGCGGTGGAGATCTACCTAACATTGGAGCGATGTTTTTTCACATTCATAGAGGTGAAACGCCGATCAGTTAGGAGCGTCTAGTCAGTAAAAAAATTCAGATAACATCTGCCAATGAGCTTGAGTATGTATTGAGATGACCCGATGGGACTATTAGTGTTCGCAAGGCACCTCTTCTCTAGTAGTGATGCTGAAACATAGACTCGACAATTATGACAGTGTTTTCAATTGATTCTGTAAGATTTATGCGCCATCTTTTATTAATTTGGTGAAACTGAGATTAGCTGGTTCATCGATAGTGTGGAAGATGAGATCAAATCATACAATAATTCCTCCGTATCCCTGTTGCAGTACCCCTACAGTAAGTACCCTTGCACTATAGTACCCCTTGCAGGTGACCGATCTGGAGTCGCAGTTCCAAGACGGCGTCTTCCTCATCCTGCTCATGGGCCTGCTCGAGGGCTACTTTGTCCCGCTCCACTGCTTCCAGCTCCAGGTATACGGTAGTTATCGATTGGAGTACGGTAGAGTTAGACTACGGTTGTCAGAAGTACGGTATCGACTGATTAAAAGGGGTACCGTAACTGCGATAGCATAGATTTGTTAGGAAATACCGATTATTGCCAGACGGGAATGCGGTTTGGCTAATTTTGGTTGTGGCCCAACGGATCTGGGTATCAGCACGTTGTCATAAATGGTCAAAGATACCGTCCTTGATTTTGGCACGGCATGTGACTTATAATAGAAATTTAATTATCGTTCTAATTCACGTCTCCTCCTACGAGGGACCTGGTATTACTTAGTTTAGGCTAATTAGCAAATTAATTGATTAACTATTTAGCTAATTAATTAATAATTCAAGGTCTCCTCCTACGAGGGCAAGCTGCGCAACGTCGGCTTCGCCTTCAAGCTCATGCAGGACGCCGGCCTGCCCAAGCCGAGGAGTCGCGCCGCCGATATTGCTAATGGTGAGGGGGCGGGGCTTAAAGTGGGCGGAGCTTGGAAAGGGCGAAGAAGGGGCGGAGCTAAGGAAGCGGCGGGACTTGCTAGCAGATCAGACTGCAAGGAGATATTGTGAGGGCCGGGTGAATTTGTGAACGAAAGGATTCTGCCCGATGAATTGAGGGTACAATTGATGCTAATATTGGGCACGGGGATGTTGGTAATGCTAATATATTTTTATTGAATTGCAAAAATAAGCTATTCAAACTGTGTGCGAGAAATTCTCGAATGTGGGGAAACATTGGAATTTGTTTTACCAGCGGAATTCGAGCATCCCGTAGTGCACATAGCTTGGGCAAAGAGATATGGCATGATTTCACTAGGATCCGCAGTTCAAAGTTAGTCATGAAAGTCACTTATATTTTCTGATAAAACAACAAAAAAATATTTTAAAAAACCTTTGCAGGCGACCTCAAGTGCACGCTCCGCCTGCTCCACCAGCTCTTCACCAAGTACAAGCACGTCTAGGCCGAGCGCGAGCTGGCCATGCTAACCGTAATCCGAGAAACGTCGCCCACACCACCCGCACCCCGCGACGACGCACCACCGCCCACACCACCACCCGATAGTACTGTAGCGCACCCATTGATTGATTGTAGACTGATGGGAGGTGGTGAGGATTACTGTAGCTTTGCATTGTCAGTTCGCGATTATCCAGTGTTTTGAGCGCCCCGTCCAGGCGAGTACGGTAGTTGAGACTGCTGTTTAGTCTGGACGGGGCTAGATTTCGATTTGTACTGTATGCCCCGATTTATTGTGTGCAATGCCCTTTATCGATTTATCCACTCAGTGCGACTTGCTTGCCATACTGTAATCGTGCTTTGTTCGAAAATCAAATATCGATCTGCTAATAAAGTTTCATTTTCTTGTTTGAATGAAAGGGAATTGTATCAAGGAGTCGCTTATTCACGAAATGTATCTGAAATGTAAAAGGAAATGATAGCGAGGAAAGATTATTGATTGATTGGATCTCTACGCCCTTGAAAAAAGTGTAGGGAAATTGCGGCTTCCGGCATCTAGTATGAAGCCTTGCTTTTTTAGGGTTCGCAGCGATTATAATCGACCATCATTCAATAGGGTTTGATTCTCGTTATAATATAAAATAATATAATATAAATTGTTGGGTTAATAAAATTTACTGCAGATCATTGACGCGACGACCGCCGGCGCGAACGACGTCGTCGGGATGAGCAAGCGAGTGGAGTGGATGAGGTGGGCGAGAAGGAAGAGACAAGGGGTTGCATTGTTCGGTTCTCAAATCCTTCGATTATGGGTTGATTGTGTGCCATCTCACCTCGTATTCGACCAGCAGAATTGGTGTTGTGTTATGAGCGAGGCGGCGCCTGTCTGATTAATTGTCGCTGGGAGTGCTCTGGATAAACTCAATACTTATTGGAAGGAGAAATAGACAATAAAGCTGGATGATATCTGGTCCTGCGAAACTGGCGTAGCAGCAAGATGATAGATGCGTGGCGTTCTCAGACTGGGTGATATAGCCTTCGAAACTTAAAGCTCAAAATATGCGCAGTGACCCACCTCGCTGAAATGGTGCTGCACGAGTGCTTGTTGATAGGGGGATACGATTGTGCACAACGGTTCCATTGGTATTTTCATTCACAATAGTATTCATAAACCGTTCGTCACGTAATCTGCGAACCTACCGAATTAGCGCTGCAGCGGGGTGATACAATATGAGCAATTCTTAGTTTGGCGATTTTCCGAGGGATTTGACTTCCAAAATTAAATCATACTCATTGCAGACACGCGTGTGCTTCGAAGATCTCCGAGGGCCTCGCGCACATCGACGGGGGAGCGACCGCCTGAGGTGAGTAGTGATTACTGTAGTAGCCTGGAATCTTTCCTAATGCTGTGTCTACACAAGACACGTAGTGGGTTTGGTGTAAAGTTTTTTTCGTTACGTACCCCAGCAAGTATTGACAATGGAGTAAACCGCTGTGGTTGTAGTGTTGATGAGACGTACATGTGGCGGGTGTAGTATCATCTCAGATTTGTCCCTACATCCATCAATTATCGATTTCTCCCTTCTCAGCTTCTCACGCAACACGAGGAGATGCAGTACTCCGAGGAGGAGCTGGACGTGAACGACTTCCCGCTGTTAGTTTTATTTTTTCACTCGCTAAGAAAGGCATACTGGAAATGCAGGCTATAGCTAAAGGTTGTGGACCCGAGGAAACATGGATGAATCGGGCGGGTTTGCAGAGATGTACTCATTTAGCGATGGTTGCAAGTTGGTTAGAGCAGAGAGAGCGAAATTCGGCATATCGCAACTTGCTGAACTGGTGTTGCACGATCGACTCATGAGTAGGAGGATGCGCGATCGAGCAATTCTTCGTCGGGAACAATTTTATTTAAGAATATTACCCATTATTGCCGTTTGGGCACCTGTTACACTGTTGCGGCAATGACATGATATCAGACTGTCCATTCTGGTTTGAGTGATAGTTCCTTGCGTACTAGAACAATTTCACCTCTCCAATTTCTGCTTCATCAGTGCTATCTGACCTAGCATATTCGTGTCCGGGCAATGATTAGTTTCTTCTTGTTTTTCCCAATACAATCGCATTCATGGCAGGCTCGAGTGCGTCTTCTGTGAAGATCTCGGAAGGCAGGACGCACATCGACAGGGAGGACGGTCTGAGGTGAGTGATGATAGTTCAGAAAACGGGTAATCGTCTCTTCATTTCGCACACTTTCTCGCCTCTCTAACCCGTATTTCGAGCTCAATGATTATTGATTCGATTGATTATCTATTTTTGAATGTGCTGTTGTTGTCTGTTTCATACTGTCTAGTTTCTGATAAATATTATTCCGAATCGAGATGTGATGAGTACTGTATCAGTTTTTTGATTCTGTCGAGAATACCTGAAAACGGTAGATGAGATTACGGTAGGACGCAGGGATGGGCGGTTGAGTCATCCCTACGCAATCAAGTGGAAGGCAAGGACGATTGGTCATTTTCTCTCGCACTCTGCGCTCTCTGACTTTCCCACAGTCTCTCGTTCTGTCTGACCTGTGATAGATCACGCTCAATTAAGAGAGTTGTCTTTTCTTCTCTGCGCGCTCTCCCTTTCCCGCAGTCCCTCGCCCATCTCGTATTGCTCGGTTCGCTGTGGGAGAGCGATGCGAAATGGTGGGAGGGAGACCAGACGTCTCTCTCCATTTCGCACTCTCTCTAGTCTGTTAGAGTGTGTGAGAGAACAGGCAAAAGTGAGAGAGCCAGACAGGTGCGCGGTAGCGAAATGAGAGAAAGAGGTGCTGACTCATCCCATTCGTCAATGCTCCACATGGGCTAGTGCAATATACCCTACGGCTGTTATTTCTCATCGTCGGCTTTTTCACCTACCGCATGCTTTGTGTTTCACTAGTTCTAGGTAATAGATTGATTAGGAAAGTTCTCAGTGATCGTTGGTTACTTTCTTCAAAACACTACCACCATTTCGACCTACTTGAGAGTTGGCTGACTCAGGCTGTTTTTGAATTAATGAACAATCGGTGTTTTCGTTCTCTGCCTTCCGGAAAAAAAACCTTCGAAAACGCAGTTCGTTGTCTGACTCTCATCGTTCCACACGCTCTCTCGCCGATCAGACAGAGCGAGAGAGCATGTGAAATGGAGAGAGTTAGGTGTCAGTTGTCTTCTCTCGTACGATCGGCCTGACTATAGTGTGACGCAGCCGGTGCCTGGGGCGCACTCTCTCTGTTTTCCGCGCTATCTCGCTCTGTCTGACCAGCTTACTGATGTCTGTGCTCTCTCCTGTTCGCATGCTATCTCGGATGGTCTGATCGGCGAGAGAGCAGGCAGGATTGAGAGAGTTCGAGATGAATTTGAGAGAGAAAAGAGATCGCAGCTGACCTGGCTGTGCAGGGATTCTCCATTACACCCACTTGGATGATTCATTAACTGATTTACTCTCTTTTTATCGAGCGGGGTGCACCTAGAGCTCTTTTTCTTAGAAATATGGCGAAGTATATTTCTTAGAAGTATCTCCTTGTAAAATTAATTAGAATGAACCGTCCACATTGTCGTTCTCATCCCTGGAACTGGACACCCCTCCTGAAATCGTTGTTCATTTGTTTGCTTGAACGACGAACGGAGGCGATGAGTCATCGACTTCTGAATGAGATGATCCGTCTCTCTCCTATTCACACACTCTCTGGCTTTGTCTAATCAGCGAGAGAGCACGTGAAATCAAGAGAGTCGACTCCCGATAGCTCCCCGTTCCACTCGAATATTCAATTAGATGAGTAACACCCTCTCTCTCTTTCTCTCTGCCTCTCCTCGATTTGCCTGCTATCTCGTCAGCTGATCGAAAAATGAAGAGAGGAGTTGCTCAATGAATGATGTATTCATATTCTCTCGCCGCCCTCATTTCTGACTCCTCTCACAACCGGTTCGAGAGGTTATGAGGCGCGCCATGCGTTTCACCAGGTTGTTCGGTTCTTGCTGTCTTGATGTCTGTAGCGAGAGAGCTTGCGGATTCGAGAGAGTTTCTCTCTGATTTTACGAATTTTACTCAAACCAATCGACCAATCGCAATTTATCACTAGGGATCTCTTCGCAAGAAATCATCTCTTCATTTCATGTACTCTTTCACTGGTTAGAGAAGCGAGAGAGCACGCGGATTCGAGAGAGTACTGCTCGATTTTACTCAACCCAATCGCCGATTTACCACCTGCTTGACTGCATCTAGGGTATGCGTGACTCTCACATCGAGAGGAGCAAGAAGTAGTAGCAGTAAATGTTATTGCCCACAACTTTTCTATCGTTTCGCGAGTTATGCGGTTCTATGCTTACCACTTCTTCAATATCCCTTCTTATCTTGCCAAGATATCACTATCAATCGATTGGATCTTTCATTATTCGATGAAACCGCCGTGCCCAGTTAAACTCTGAGGAAATTGAGCTGAACCCGGCGCGTCTAGATCGCATCCATCACTCATATTCGTCCATTCAGGCAGCAGGGAGGGATGCGACTGCAGTCGGTGCTGCTGCTGCTGTGCGGGCTGGCGGGAGGCGCGAGCGAAAGTGGTGGGTGAAATATTATTGTTCTAAACAGTACAATTCGGTCCAATTAAAGCAGCGCGACTATTATAGACACAAGAGGTAAAGCTGTTCGGGGGCTGCGCGAGTGAGAGTGGTGGGTGAAATATTAGCGTTCCTTGGATCAAAATCGAATCCTCGTAGCCATTCATTGATATAACTTGTTGTCAGTGGTCGAAAAGTCATGTCAATTGAAAATTTTCATCCGGAAAAGGTGCCCGATTATAGTGTCGTTTGATAGAACTCAATTAGCTCTTTTCAATGGTGTATCCCATTTCTTCTGAGCACTTGTAATTTTCGAGATCGGGCACTATGCACTCCGGCCTAAAATCCACTATTTGACCTTTCGGCAGGCATATCTTAAAATCGACACTATTTACGAATGAATGAGTATCACCGTTGAAATTAGCGTATTGAATTCTATAAGTCGACACTATAACCGACGTGGTTTTCGCAAATTTTCTCATGTCGGTTTTGACATACTTTTCGATCACTGCTTGTTGTTAAAACGCGCATAGTGTAGGGGAATTGAAACTACTGAGCGGGCTGGCGGGAGGCGCGAGCGAGAGTGGTGAGTAATTTTCTCTATCGCAAATATTCTTCAATACAAAACCTAAAACACTGATTAGGTAGTGAAAATGCTTGATACAACGATGTTGGGCGTACGAGTGATATCTGGTTGTGAGTGTCTATCAATGGACAGTTATTGAAGTAGCGCAACCCAGAGAGAGATATGGCATACTTGAAACGCGAATTGTGCTGTTGAACTTGCGCACCAATTCAAGAATCCTACTGCTGTAAGGGCTGGCGGGCTGCACGAGCGAGAGTCGTGGGTCTTCAATTGTTCATTTTGGAGTAGAAGTGCTCTAACTATCAACTCAGCGCTGCCATAGGTTGATGTGAGATGCGCTTGAAACGCGCATAGTACTGTTCCGAAGTCGAGGGAATCGTAAACTGTTGCTGCTGTAGGGCATTATTGGGATTTTTTCGATTGGGATTGCCAGAGTTATTGCCGTCGCGCCACCCTCGGCCGATTCGTAATGCTGGTGAAGCACACAAGAAGTTTGTTGAAATTCAGAAATGTGAAAGAAACAAGCGAGAACGAGGAGATTATTTCGATAACACCAATCCAGAGAAACTACCAAAGCCGGACCTCTTTTAATGCATTTCATTTGCGGTTGAAACACACATCGTTTGGTTGAGGGTCGACAATGATCGGTTTGTTCCTACGACGCGTTTCAAAAATCGCAGTCCCGCCATTTATGAGCAATTAGTAATGGTAGTGAAGCACACATGCAACAGGGTGGTGCATCACGAGAAGCGTAGTGATGAGCGAGTATATTTCAATCCAAAATCGACGCTGCTCCTCTCACTTGTGAGATATAGTATGCGTGAAACGCATGTCTCGCGGCTTTTTGAATTGGTTGATTTTTAATTCCTTTTTTCGAATTAATGTGTCCATCGCATCGCAATATTGCATCCATAATTAGCTATAACACGTTGTTGAAACACGCATCGCGCAACGCCTGGCAAATATAGGGTAATTGTCAAGTGAGAGTGCTATTTTTATTGTCTGAAAAAGAATCCGTAGCTTCTATCAAAATCGCACCGCAGCGTGTAGATACAAGGCGCACGTGAAACACACGTTCAGCAAGAGAAATAAACCGAAAACTACTCTGACTTTCCGTTCCAGGCAGTCCGGAGGTGACGAACTGGCCGGACGAGCGCGAGATGCGCGGCCGCATGGCGGAGTACGCGCGGTGAGTTGATTAGAGCCTCCCCTCTTTCCATTAACTGAATTCTCTCTTCGAGAAGATCTTGCACATTCGTGTTTCACATATACAATACTTACGCCTGGTTAGGCGCAGAGCTGGTATTGCTTGCTTGAACGTTTTCGAAAATAAAGGGATTATCGATTACTGATCGGATGCGAGATTACGGTAGTTTATCGATCGATATTCCAGGGAGAAGTTCGGACACGACTACCACGCGTGGAACGACACGGCTGCGGTGGCCAGCAATCGGGTCAAGGTGAGATTGGGTTACTAAAGGGTACGGTAGCTTGGGGGAGTTACTGTAAATCAAGGTGAAACAGCGTTATGTCAGGCGGCTGTAGCTGTGTGGAGTGATTAGATTTTTTGGGCTAATGTCGATTTTGAAGCCATTAAAGTAATAGTTCAACAACGTTTCATAACAAATCCGTGAAACCGAAGTGTGACATGACAATTCGCGAATCCACTGGATTAGATAGTCGACAATCAATAATCGATAATAAATTGTTCTCCAGCCAGTCAAGCCGGTCGACTTCGCCGGCTCGTTCCGCGCCAAGAGAGACGGTGGCATCCTCTCTGGTCCCGTAGCGACTGCTGTAGTGACCGGAATGATCGGTACGGTAGGATCACGGTAGATTACGGTAGCTAGAAGGTTCTCTATGGTCCTGTGGCGATTGTTATGGTCACATGAATGATCAGTACGACCGATTACGGTAGATTTCTACGATTATCGTATCTAGATTAGATTCCGTGCGAGGGAGGCGTTGTCTGAAGGGATACGGTAAGGGCATACTGTAGCAAAGTGCGATTACAGTACACTTTGCAGGAATGACGGCGCGCGCGGTGCAGGACCTCGTCAACTTCCAGGTGCAGATGAGCCAGGTATCGATTTATTATTGATTTATTCAATTTCGCAAAGAACTCGATGCCAGTGAAGAAATGGCGATTTTGAGGCACAAGGCGGATTCCAGTTGTGATTGTTCGATATCTTTACCAGAATGGTGGTGCACCAATTCTTCTGTGATGTAATATGGAAAAATTCATTAATCAATATCTTACCGTAGTCCCACTCATACCGTAGTCTACCGTAATCCTACTTTCTGAAGGGCGGCTGCAGCTGGTTCGGCACGGCGCCGCTGTGCAACTACCCCTGCCCCGCCGAGTACGACTACATCCGGCCGAGCAACGGGAGGTACGGTAGGCTGGGATTACGGTAGCCAGGAGTACGGTAGGGATACTGTAGGTTGGGGTTACGGTAGCCAGGAGTACGGTAGGGATACTGTAGGTTGGGGTTACGGTAGCCAGGAGTACGGTAGGGATACTGTAGGTTGGGATTATAGTGGGTCCTGTAAAGTACGACTACATCCGGCCGAGCAACGGCAGGTACGGTAGCTTGAGGGGTACGGTAGGGATACTGTAGGTTGGGATTACGGTATGTAGGTTCTGCAAAGACCGACCACATCCGGTTGGTACGGAAATATGGTTTCGCTGAGGGTACGGTAGCTTCCGATAAGATGTTTCGGGTCCAGGAAGTTCTAATTAGAGCAATAATTGTAGAACAATTGGCGAGGTTGCGTGGTGGATCGGGGTTGCGCATGTTTAGTAAATACAGCTCAAGGAGTGCAACATCAATCGGTCCTCGCTATCTGATCAACTAGATTTATACGAAAAAAATTTTAAAAATTTTTTTATTATTCACTTCGAAAAATGTCAGGATATTTAGAGCAGTTCGTGCAGCGGACGATTCTAACCCGGCGATTTTTTTGAAATATAAAATGAAATATAAAATTTCATTTTCCAGGTGCTCCGACTGGTGGCTGTCCGGGCTGTGCGTGCCGGACGAGTCGTTCGGCAAGCCGTGCTCGACCGTGCTGGGCGGCTACTTCTACAAGAGGTTCTGCTGCAAGTGAGCACAATTTTCCGACGTTTTAGGCTCTTAAAATCGACTTTCTGTGAAACATCAACGTTGCAAGTGGTTTATAGTAAGCGGCCATTAGTTGTGGTTGGCTTAGCCGTGGTCCACGGTGCTGGGAGTGTACGTGTACAAGCGCATCTGCTGCCACTGGGTGGGATTGTGGTAAAGGGGAGCGGTACCTATTACGGCGTAAGGAAAACGGTATGTGTTTTTGTTGTTCCTGTGGCGTTCATCTATCAAATCGAGGCCACGCGTAGTTTTCATATGATCTAGGCGCAACGTCAATGTGAAAGGGCGGAATATCAGGAAAAATTGCAACGAACTAATCCGCACGAGAGCACCTGATCAGATCCTGATTAATGTTGAAGAACTAATCGATACTAGGCTACCGTAATCCCTTATCAATCAATATCCTACCGTAACTATCGATCATCCAGGTCGGACCCAGCCGAGTGCACGTGGTCGGGCCGGTGGATGGGCGCGAACACGGCGCACAACATCTACTGCCGATACGATAACGCCCACGGCAAGTGAGTACGGTAGGATACGGTATCGATTGATTACGGTAGGCAAGCGGGTGGATATGGTATTGCATAATTTGACCGTAGCGTGTTTTTATTAGCTTGTTAATTTTTGACAACTCTGTATCATCGGTGAATCGAAGGCCTCTGTTGACTGTTCCACTTCTAGCACCCGTGAAACCCAGAAACACAAATGCCCGATTATCACTACAGTTACTCATTGAGCAACAGCTACTTGTAGTTAGTACACGATTGTACTGGCGCACGGTACCTTTACGGTATCCCGGTTACCGTAAGTCATCCTAATCCGCAGATGCGGCTCGCTCGACTGCTCGATCAACCACTTCACGCTCAAGGCCACCAACTCGTCCGAGATCTACGGCGAGCGCTGCGATCGGCTGGACATGTTCGGACTGAAGGTTGATCTTTGATCTCTAGAAATGTGTAGTTTGATCGATGATCCCGGGTGTAGTGTTCGGGCTGAAGGTGAGGGTCATTGTAGTTTGATCTTTGATCTCTAGGAATGTGTAGTTTGATCTTTGACCCCGGGGAGTTTCGGACTGAAGGTGAGGAAGAAGAAAAATGATCTCGAGATGAACTTTGAACTAGAAAAGTGTAGTTTGATCTTTGAACCTTGGGGATTGAGGGGACATGTTCGGACTGAAGGTGAGTAGTTTGTAGTTTGGTCTTTGATCTCTAAAAATGTGTAGTTTGATCTTTGATCATTGGAGATTGTTGTGAAAAAAGGGAAATGTTCGGGCTGAAGGTGAGGGCCATTTGTTGGTTGATCTTTGATCTCTAGAAATGTGTAGTTTGATATTTGATCGTTGTGGTGTGAGTAGCTTTCGGGCTGAAGGTGATCACTTGTAGTTTGATTTTTTTTGAGAAACATACGACTGCAAGCATTGATATGAGCTAACTAGAGGCATTCATCTAGGTTACGTGAAACCGACACGTGGCTAGTGCTGATCTTCACCAGGAATTTTTTATAAGCGAAATGTAGTTTGTAGTCTGATCGTTGATCTCATCAGGGCAAGGCAACGTGCGGCTACATCGCGTGGTACGACGAGGCGGGCGAGGTCGTCAACTCTTGGTACAAGACGAGGTGATCGGCTACCGTATCCAGAAGTTCCGCTCGGGACCCGCCAACATTCAAATTTTACCGATTTCCCTCGTGCATGCTCTCCTCCTTTGTAGCGTCGACGGTGTCCGCCAAGTGTCGTCCGGGTGATGTCGCCTGATCTTTGATCTTCGTCTGTAGTTTGATCTTTGATCCGGTGTAGTCTGCTGTCCTATGCACGTATTCCCTTTGCTTTACCGTAACCCCCAGTTATCGATCGATTACCACCCCCCTGTGAATGCTCAAACCCGGCTCACCTATCGTGCACTCTCAAATACTAACTTTGGAATTAATCTTTGATCTTTGATCCCTCATTTTCGTGCTAACAACCCTCCGCTCCGAGTGTAAATGCTGTATTCGCACGGGTCTTGCCACTGTTGTTGTACATTGCCGCTGCCAAGATTGAAATAAAAAATAATATTATTATGATCTTATTTTGACTCATATAAATACGAAAAACAACTCAACGAATGATCACAAGAGTAAGAGGAGGGAATACTCAGAGGACTGACTGATAGAGAGAATATAGTACATACAACTCTTTCTGGGGGAGTAACTCTAACAATCGAGGACATGAACCAACCATAGGGACCAATAATGTGTGATTTACGAAGAAAATCGAGAGGGTAATTGAAAATTCTCGACCAAACAGACATACATAACCAGGTTGAAACAAGCATACTACTGGACAAACAAATCAAAATTGGGGTATTTTCACCAGCTAACCAGACTGCTCGCACACTCTCTTAGTCAGACAGCGACTAGAGAGCGTGCAAAAATGAGAGACCGTCGATGGTTAGACATTCGCGAGAGAGCGTGGTAAATCGAGAGAGAGCAGGTGGTCAGACAGTGGCGAGAGAGCGTGGCAAATCGAGAGACTACTGTCTCTGGTCGTCCTCCGACGCCGTCCTGATCCACTCCCGCTGCAGGTTCTCCTTCCAGTACACGATCTGCGAAGAAAGTCAGTTGTCGATAGAATATGTGAGATACCGTAATCTCATCTTTAGTATTCTAGAATAATTATTTATGGCGGCTCATATCACAATTAACTACACAAGGACGTCCCGAGTTTTGATCACACTGTGAAGCGCGAATTCTAAGTTCTAAACAATTTCTGATTGAATACAGAGGTTATATCACGCCTGTCACGAGAGAATCGAGCTGTGAGTGGGAATAGGGCCAAAATCGCAAAGTGAGTTCTCTTCAGTTTTGACCACCCCTATGCATGTCCTACCATCCCCCACAGTTTCATTGTGCAGAGATCATTCTGCGGCTCCATGCACCGGGTGCTGCATCCGGGGAATGAACTTTAACCGCGTTTTTCTCCGTTCCAGTCAATTTTTGAAAGAAATTGCTCTTAGACAGACCCCGGCTCGTTTTTCAAGCTCTATCGAACTGTGCAAATTAGAAGTCATGAAAATGCTTCTGAACGGTGCTACACTCCAGGATGCATAACTCAAAAATTTAGGAATCGCGGGCGCCCTTCTTTTGATATGTTGTGCGCATTAACGAGCTCTATCGATTGAGTGGCTTGCGCAAAAAATAGATCCATCCTGACGCAACTTTCATAACCCCTTAACTTTCCCGATCATTTGAAGTCATTTTACTTCACCCCTCATTTCATTTCACACCGCACAGCGTCCTTCGATGCGCGAGGAATGGAATGGTTTCTCTATTTCGCAGTGGGGTTTCGATATGTTTCAATGCTTGTATTTTTCCGGCCAATGTCGTTTAGCATTGAACATTTATCAAATTAGGGTGACATGATTATCACGATTATTTCAAAGAAAGATCTCATGGTGCATTTCCCTAAAGCAATCACGCACGAGGTCTTCATCATCATCCATTTCTCCCTCGATCGTCCGAGTAGTCGAGAGGGAGAGAGATCCTTCCTCCGAGATAAGTGTCAGAGAGGACGAAGTCGAATCGCAGGTTGTTGATGAAGATAGGGGAGCGGGTCGAGACTTGGAAATCAGGGCGATATCATCGGCGTATTCGATGTGGCACAAATTCCTCCCATCGATTCTGATTCCATCACTCCCCCAGTCTATGGCTAGGGGCCGCAAGGTGGATCGCACATATTATCAAATTTTGTTGAAACTGTAGCCAAACTGTCCGCCGAGGACCCAATAACACCATGTTTTTGGCCGTTTGTTGATATCTTTCCTCTGAGACGCTCTAGAGCCAAAAAGGTGCGCGCACATTCACCTATCTAATCAACTCGAAGTCGAGACGCTAAGCACAGGGGCGGAGCCAACAGAGTGGCATCGCAGCCAAATACACTCTAGAGAGCTAACGATAGCATGCCCTGATGGCTTAGTGGTAGCGCGTCTACCTTGGTTTGCGCTCCTCGTTTGCTCGACTCCGCTCCATTGCAAAAGGTTTTTGCCAAGGCCTGAGATAAACAACGGAAGTCGGATTCAAATAAATACGCGCGTACTAAAACTTTTGAAAATGAAGCACAATTCTACGCAACGTTTTTTCATTGATCTTTCTTCATGGAAAGTTTAAGAGTAATATAGCGCACCATTTGCGAAACACCGAACTCTGTGCTCACTCTCTAAATGTCAAAAATGCAACATATAAATTTTCAATGCCATCTTTGACCTACTCAAAGATAAAAGTTCACGGTCGGTGTCTGGGAGGTGATAGATTAGGTCGTTAGCTACAGAATCTTCTTTAGCACGATCGATTTCGTTGCGAATTGAGACTGTGCTCCCCTCGTCTCGCTTTTTGGGGAAATCATGTCTAGGGAAAGTGGGCGGAGCTTGTGGCCCCTATCTATGGCGTCCATTGCAGCTCGTAGAAAAAGAAAGAAACATAAAAGAAATAAAAGAAACTAAGAAATTTGCTCTTATAGCACCTGCGGGAAATAATTTTTATGATAAACTTTTGATCATGGAAGAATGCGATAGTCGATGAAAAATGAAACATATCGAAACACAAGTGCGAAAAAGGGAAACCATTCCATTCCTCGCGCATCGAAGGGCGCGGTGCGGTGTGAAATGAAATGAGGGGTGAAGTAAAATGACTTCAAATGATCGGGAAAGTTTAGGGGTTATGAAAGTTGCGTCAGGATGGATCTATTTTTTGCGCAAGCCACTCAATCGATAGAGCTCGTTAATGCGCACAACATATCAAAAGAAGGGCGCCCGCGATTCCTAAATTTTTGAGTTATGCTCCTTGAGTGTAGCACCGTTCAGAAGCATTTTCATGGTTGGACATGCCTAGGGGTGGTCAAAACTGAAGAGAACTCATTTTGCGATTTTGGCTCCATTCCCAAAAAATGAGCTTTCAGCTCGATTGTCTCATGACAGGCGTGATATCTACCCCCAGCTGTTCTTGTAATTCGAAACTATTTATAGAGACCAACGAGACGCAGGAATTACGGTCACAAGGTATTCACCAATTTTCATTGCACAGTGAAACGGAAAATCACAAATTCAAATTCCTAATGATATCTGCCCAAACACGGAATAAACAATGAATGAATGAAACACAATATTCTCCCTATTGTCGTGATCCCAAACTCCCAGCTACCGCACCCCAAGGTCAGAACTACCGTAACCTGGTGCAAGCTACCATACCCTTAGCCCAAAGATACCGTACCCCAAGCCCAAAACTACCGTAACCTGGTGCAAGCTACCATACCCGTAGCCCAAAGATACCGTACCTTGTTGTCCTCTCCGGACAGGGCGAGAATCGAGCCGCACTGGCTCCACGAGACGTGCCTGAAGAATGATGGGTTATTATTTGAAGACCGAAATGAATAAATCAGCAACGAGGGATCACTCTATTTTCATCTCATCATGAAGCAGGAACCAGCATTTGAGCCAAATGGGTCTCATAACAGTATTTGGTGTGGAGCAGGTGGTAAAGAAATTAGTAACTATGAAACACTCTCAAGTATCATCTCATCGTGAAGCACTAACCCGTATTTGAGCTAAACCTTTATTTTTTTCCCAAATAGCGCAGCAGGAATCAACTTCGATGGACCACTCTAAATTATCATCCACTGGTGAACCACAAATTTGCATTTGAGGAAAGTTCGTAAAATTCGAAGAAGCAGAAACCCACAAAGGCAGAAGAATGTCTCAAGATTACAGTACACCCACTAATCGATAACCGTAGCTCATCAATAAATACCGTACCAGAGTGCGCCGTCGGCCTTCTCCAGCTGCTTGCAGCTCCACTCGCCCTCGCCGGTGCCGCGGCAGCGCCACAGCAGCAGCGAGCGGTCCTGAACGGAAGACGATTATTGAATATTGATTTATTGATTGATCGTAATCTAGCTGAAGAGTTCCGCCATGGGCGTGAGAATCAGTAAAACATAAATTCCATTTTGCCATTGCATTCCTGTTTCACTAGCGCTACTTCACCCTAGTGAGCAAGCTGCAATATTCCCCATCGGTTGTCCTCTTTACAATTAAAAATCACAATGTACAACATGCTGGTGCACGGCGAAGTTGTACATGGGTATACCCCGATTCACCACTCCTAAATCACCCGAGCCTCTGTGAGAACTACAATGACCCGTCTAACCCATTGACAAACAAAAATTAACAATGTACAACCCGATGGCACAGTACGAAATTCTACCCTATATGGGTCTACCCCGTTCCACCACTCCAACATCACACTAGCCTCGGCGCGAGCTGTAATTATCTCCCAGTTTCTTCGGCAATAAAACGTCACAAGGAGCCTAATCTCTATTCCATCGTGCTCGACTCTCTCTCGTTTCACTACTCCTACATCACCCTAGTTTTTGCGAGAGCTACAATGACCCGACCTTCCCATTTACAAATAAAAACCCACAATGTACAACCTGCACAGGGCGAAGTTCTACCCTACATGGGTCTACCCCCTTTCACCACTCCGACATCACACTAACCGCTGCGAATGCTGCAATCACCGCTCAATTTCTACGGCTAGGAAACTTCACGACCAGCATACCTGCTACAATTTAATTGCTATTCTTTTGCCCAAGATTTTTCCCGTTTCACCGCCACTAATTCACGCTAACCGCTGCGAATGCTGCAATGATATCGCGTGAAGATAAAAAATAAAGATTAATTCTTGCACTTCAAAACTGAGCTGTCTGTCACATTACCCATCCGCCCCCAACCCCCTTCTTATCACCGACGCTGTTGCAGGACGACAATCGTTAGCTGTTAATTAATTAATAGAAATACCTGTCCGCAGCTGGCGATGGAGAGCGTGTCGTGCGCCACCACCGGGCACCACGCGACGTCGCGCACGAAGTCCGTGTGGCCTGGAAAGATCGCGTTCCAATGGTGGAAGAAATCAGAGCTGATCTCAACTGTACTTATAATAAAGTTCTGCTTCACTCCATCACTTGCTAAATTTTAGCAGCTAAAGACAGTATCTAATACTTTATTAAGTATGTTGCTACTGCAAAGTTCCATCACAATTCCACTTGTACGCTACTCGTTTCAGGTCCCAGACAAAGCCTTCTCCACGCCGCATTAATTCAGTGCTTTCTCCGAAGATCATTTAAATAATAAAAAAAAAATATAAAAAAACAAAAACAACAACAACACCCACCCTCCAGCTGCTTCTCCATCTGCCACGGCGCGCCCGGCTCCGTCTGGCTGCAAATTAATTATTGTGATTATTATTCGACCATTTATCCAGGTGTCATTACATCCAACTTCCCAGCCTGGGCATATCTTACCATTAGCTATGTTGCACAAATTAGCCAAGTTCAGTATTCCCTCCAAACCAAAAATGTTCTCTTGTTTCCCATCCCGCAAATTTCGCGCTACCTATCCGTTACTGTTCAAGACATTGGTCTGTTCTCCTCACTGTACACATAGCACCTCCTTCCATTATCTTCAATCTACAGTACCCTACCGTACTCCTCTCACCTCCAGATCTTCACCAGCTTGTCGTTGCCGGCGGTGACGAGGCGGCGCGGCGCGGACTCGCCACGGCCTGCAATCGATAATCATTGCGTCATTATTATGCAATTCATTATTTGAGCAGCTGCCCATGTCAAGTGGGTCCAGTGCTACTCGTCATCACTAAAATATCTTGTATCCGCTCATCAACTACTCCTGTAACTTTTAGGTGTCATCGTTTCTATGTTATCTGTTAGTACCCTTCTTCTTCAATCTGTACTGAGCTAGCGCGTAAAAATGTGGCAGACATAATTACGAATTCACAGTCGTTACAGTACTCTAGAAGGCCGAGGTTTATCGGCATCCTTACCAAGTGATCAACTCAATCGATAAATGAAAATACGGATACCGTACCCTCGAAGGCGCCGAGGTTGACGGCGGGCGCCCACGAGATCGCGTTCACACCCTACAATTGATTATCGATAAATTTATTGATGGGAGATTACGGTATTGAGTGATTATTGATTTTTTTGCTTAGGGAGAAGCTTTCTTCGTATCGAAGCTATTAGCTTCCAAGCTCATGTCAACACCCACTGCAACCTAAACTCACGTTCCCCATCAGCACACAACGCAACAATAGTGACTGGTTGATTGGAGATTACGGTGGTGATTATTGATTTTTTGTATTTGGAAACAGCCTAAGTCATATCAAGACTGCTAGCTCCCTAGCCCACGTCAACACCCGCTGCATCATACATTCACATGCCTAGTTCCACATTGCTGTTTCCAAATACCACACATTCAGTATCACCTTTGCAATAATTATCGGCGTTTTGCAAACACCGTAGAATTCGATGATTAGAATCTCTACAGAACACTCGAACTCCTTATCCATTGCACATCTCATCTAGCTCGTCAGACAAAGTACTCGAGCAACCCGAATGCACGGGGTTTTCGGGCTTCACCGCGATGAATTGCTTTTTTTACAGATTTATGTTGCACGAAAACCTGACAGTCCAGCAAATTGATTGATGTTCAGCGTCCTATCTAAAAATCCCGGAACACAAATCACGCAGGCTAATGCACGCATTCTTTTTTGCTGTGGCGACATGTTGAGAGCAATTAAGAAACGAGCCATCATTATTGCAATTTGCGCACCGGCGCAAGGAGCAAAGCAATTCGGGATGCTCTCACAAACTAATCCCTCTCGATTGCCGGATAAGTTCATTCAACACAGAGCGATTTAAATTATCAAACAACCGACCTTCGAAATTCTCACTAGCTTTCAGGCTACCCTGCAACCGCAAGCGTACAGGCAACATTTTCGCCCCCCCCCCTCCACATACTTTCTCGCCCTAATACTCATAACGTCTGAACAATACTGCGCACGCATTAGATACGAGACCGCACGACTAATGACTCTTTTGCATTCGGCAATTTACTGTAAGCTCAACAAATATTGCAGGTTCTCATTTCCCCACCACATCATGATATCCAGCAGCCGCGAGTCACCCAGCCACTTTTTGCTACTAAACAGAAGAACATGCCTACTTTTTAAGACTCATAATCGGTCGTTATTCTCCGGTACTCCAATCAGTTCTCGATCGGCACTCAACTACCGTAATGCTACCGTATACCTGCTCATGGGCCTTGGTCACGCGCGCCACCGACCACTGCTTGCTGTCGTAGTCGAAGGAGAGGACGGCGAACGAGCCGTCGGAGGACGCCGTCGCGAGCACCTTAATTGGGGTTGATTAATTAGGCTAATTAATTAACATAATTAGGGTAAGTAATCATCGAACGGAATTGTTATTAGTAGATTCAACAGCTACAGCACATCTCATTAGTTCCGGCTTTATCGTCTTGGTTTCAAGGACCAATCAGAGCGCAAATGCGGCTGGTGAAATATAGAAAGAAATGCTAGGCCTAGCTAGGCAATGTTAGCTCTAGAGAACGTAACTGGATATTTTTTATACATGGCGCTACCCGGAATAATCCATCCGATTTCCCTCTGTACTTCTATGTTGCGCGCAACTCGTATTCACGGGCTGGAAATTTAAAAGCGATTTAGATAAAAGAGACCTTGAACTTCGCCACCTAAATTATCCCGCCAAATTCGAGATCCCACATGGTATTGTAAACCTAGCGAATGAGCTGTGGCAATTGTTCCAATGATCCGTGTCCAATAAATCATTATTCTACGCCTTTTTCATGGCGATTTGTCTAGGCGATTGCCTTTCTCATCACTACACAGGCCCAATCCTACCGTACTCAGGCCCAAAGCTACCGTAACCAATCAATAATCGATGCCGTACCAGTCCGTACTGATGGGGTGCGAAGGCGACGGCGTTCACGGAGGCTTCGTGTTCGCCGTACTCGTGCAGCTGCGAGAAGCGCCCGCCCGACTCCTGCCAGAGGAGGACGCGCCTTAATTAGGGTAATTAGTCATTAATAGGCTTATTAAGTTAACTAGTGAAATAAATAATAATGCACGCGACTCCTGCCAGAGCAGCATAATTGTTTTTAAACAATTGTACTAATTATCGTGTTATTGTAATCCACATATTAATGGAACTAGGAAACGTTAATATCGCAATTGAAATTTCCAATTGAATTCTAACAGAATCTCACAGTCTCCACTAACAATCCGGTTTCGTGTTTCGCCGTGCCTGTACGTATAATTATTCAAAGTCGGAATAATCGTTGAATCGTTCATTTGAAAAAAAAACAAAAAGGTCAAAACGAAGGTGCACAGCGCGATTCTCTCATAAACCCGCGTACGTACAGGTATCCGTTAGAAATTTGGCACCCATCTTATTCATACAATAAAAAAAAGGGGAATCTTCCTTATAATTATCATAATCCACCTAGAAAATAGGAAAATACCTTCCCTACAGTGCCTAACTACTGTGCGCTCAAAACCCCGTCCAATCTCGGTTTCACAAACCCCATAAACCACTCACTTATCATACCTCGCGGATAGGGATCTAGTCGAAGCGCGGGCTCTCTTCACTACTTCGCCCACTTGACCCACGTTTCACTAATCCGATAACTTCTTCGCGTGAACGTTGAGAAACGAACGCCCAGCTCCCTTTACTACATCAAAAACCCGCTCGATCTGCGTTTCATCACTCACTTATCATAGCCGGCCGAGGCGAGGACGGAGTCGAAGCGGGGGTGCGCCCAGCTCAGCTTCCACACGGGCCCCGCGTGACCCGACAGCTCCGCCATCGGGTACGACTGGCCGTTCGGCTTGACCTGCAGCGAGAATATCGATTGATTAGGGAGAATATTGGTTGATAAGGGAGAATATCGATTGATTTGGGAGAATATCGATTGATTAGGATGGTTGGAAGGGGATCATCCGGGGGATACTTTCTGACAACTAATAATTTTACGCCAATAGCAAATGCGTTTCACAGGGCGAGTAAAGGTAGCCAGGGCGAAGAGAGAATGATCACATTCGGGGCAACTAGGAGAAAAAAACTAATAAATTCCATGAGAGCTAAAGCAGATGCACCCGACTTTCGTTGATGGAATAAGCCTATCAAGTAATGCATGAGTGCGATCTCGATGACTTCGGCTGTGGGAAAAATACAAATAAATAAGTGTTGATTCGTGCTTGATTCAAATAATCAATCAATCGTGAATCAACACTCACATATATGCGTATACATCGAATACCTTGATGCTACCAACAAATCTAAATAACCAGGCGGAAACACGTTTCGGAAACTTCTAAAATAAAGTGAACACTCACATCGAAGACCTTGATGCTGCGGTCGTTCGAGCAGGTGGCGAGGCGCGTGCCGTGGTAGTTCAGCTGCGCGTCGTTCTGCGAGAGAAAAGGATTAAAAGGAGCGATAAAATCGCTAATTTCGTTTTTTTAAACAGATGGTTGTTTAATAATTGCGTTAGACTCATGGAAAAGGGCAAATAAACAATAACTAAATTTATGGAAAGCAAACCGTAGCTATCCTTGAAGGGATAACCTAGTTGTGAACGAGGAAAACATGCCACGTTTGTACTATACTCGCTTTGCAGTTGAATAATCACCAGCATGGTAGATAGACTAGCTTCATAACCTACTCATAGATTAAAAGAAAGGAAAAGCTCACGATCGCGTCGGTGTGCGAGGTTTCCACGCGAGAGACGACCGTGGCCATGGCGGATAGAGGTCTGCAACGGGCTATTTACAAGAAATTCAAGAGAAAACTCGGCATAGAACCGTTCTACCATGTTACTACTACGATTTGAACAATACATATTAGAATTCTAACAACAATAACACACCGAAAAACAAAGCAAACGCAAAAACGTAAATTTGGAAGAGTCAGAGCCGGAGCCACACACAAGCTCGCCCGCGCTTTCAACTGCTACAGTAACCCAATCAAGAACTGACTTTTTAAAAATATTATTTTTATTTTTCTTATCAAATCTCACACTTTTTGTGTACTTTCAGTAGCATCGACCTAAATAACAATGTCAAACTACGCAATAAATCGCCGACTAACTACCCCGAGGCACTTCATAGCCTCTTTCGCGTGGTTGCTATGGGAGCGAACTAGTGCGCGTGCTCACAACGGGTCATTTCCTTCCAATTTTCCAGGATTGTCAATCTACTTCGAACCAAAAGTGATCGCGTCAGCAGCATCATCGTGGTGGGCTTCATTTTCACAACTGCTTATCTCTACCACCTGTTTTGTAGACTTTTCTCTTCATTTTTTTCGGTTTCTGGCTGGATACTCAGTTACTATTAGATGATTGCTACAGTAAATGAACTAGTCAACAAACGAATAACAAATAAAAAAGTTTTCTTCTCAGGACCCTCCGCACACTGTAAAACCGCCGTGAGTCGTGGCAGGTTTGTCTATTCATTTCATATTCTTCCATAACTCAAAATCAGAGAAAAGTAGAGATTATGACATAATTTATGAGGATTGAAGAGAGTCATGATAAATCAACGATTTCTTCAAATCACGCACTACGTTTTTCTGACCGGCGAGAGAGCATGGCAATTGAAGAGACTCAGGTTCCAATGGCTCGACTCGGTACGCGGCCGGCCGACTTCCCGCCCGGGTGCTCGATCGATCGCAGTCTACCGTAATCCCGCCGCGCGAGCGTACCGTACTCCCGCCGATCGGGCTGAAACAGGCAAGTTGAGCAAATCAATGAATCGACCCAGCAAATCAACGGAATTCGGATACGTTTCACACTGATCTTAAAATTATGCTGATATGCGAATCAGTAATACCAGCATCAAGTTCGAGGCAGAAACAATATTTTGGTCACTGTCGTCTCACAGGCCTTTTAATTTCAACTCCAAAGCAAGAAAGTGCGCGAATTGAAGAGAGTCTTCCGATTTTCAGCGAAGCGCCGTCGTTCCTCGACCGGCTATCGATCGATTGGCGCGCACTCGATCGCAGCCGCCTACCGTATCCCGACGGCGCTTCAGGACCGCCGCCAAGCCGGATGAGGAGGTACGGTATTCGGATAATCGATATCGAACTGCGGGAGTGCTACCGTAGTCCTTGATCAATCAATACCCTCTCCAGATCGATCGATCCTCCTCCTCCACCTACCGTATCACCGAGCCGATCGGGCAGGGAGCCTTCGGCTTCGTCGTCAAGGCTACCGTACTTGAGGTGATTATTGATTTTTTGCTCTGATCTTCATTTCGAATTCGCTTGTGGTTACCCATGTAGGTTTCAACTAACTGATATGAACCAAGTCTCAAACCAGAATGCAATAATAGTCTCCTTTTCTATTCCCTACAATCAATTTCGGCACCCGTTTGCCGTACCCCAATTATCGATTGCAGACCGGCTCTACCGTCGCTATCAAGCGCGTCAACCTGGCCACAAGGGAGCGAGCCGAGTGCGAGCTTTCCATTCTGAGGGCTTGCCGGCATCCGAATGTAAGCGTAATCCCATACCGTACCCAAAAGTTACCGTAACCTGAAAATCGATATTTACCGTTTCCAAAAATTGATAATCCCAGATCGTCCGATTCCTGGACGTCTGTCTCTCGCCCTCAACGATGTCCATCGTCATGGAGTTCGTGCAGTTCAACCTCACTGATCTGATAGCCGGACTTAGGAGGAGCAGCCAGGAAGAGGTATCGAGACTGGAGTGTAGTCTCGGGATTGGACTAGATAGCGAAACTAGAGTGTAGTTTCGAGGTTGGGCTAGATATCGGGACTAGAGTGTAGTCTCGAGGTTCAACTAGGTATTGCAACTAGAGTGTATCCACGCATTGATCTTTTTCTGAAAATCTAAATCTAACTGATGTCATAGCGAGTCCAAGGAGAATTCGGGGAAAAGCTAGCAGTGTGGGTTCTGGTGGATGATTATCTCACAAGCTAATTTGTCAGCTACTAATCAATCGAGAATAACCGAAACTACTGTACGAATTCATGCAAATTCCATAACGACAATCAATGAATTATTGCTTTATCTCGTAATTGTCAATGAAGATAGGCTACCGACTCCTTAGGCTCCCTCTTTCTTGACCTGCAATAATGCGTGTGACACACCGAGACTTACCTACCGTACTCCACAAATCATGAGTGTGACTCGCCGAGCACCCTACCGTAACCCATCTCTTACCCCTCTGCAGAGCGCATAGCAGTCCTCCTGGGTATCGAAGATGTTTGCGTTGCCACGGCAGCCGAAATAGCCTGCAAATAGATACGGTGGTTCGGCAGAAAAAGAATTACGGTAGTTCAGTGGGGCGAGCAATTAAAAAGTTATTACCTGTAAATATGCATTTCTCTTTGTACGCGTCGTAGAACCATTTCGTCTCCACGGAAGAGGGCCTGCAAGAGGAGTACGGTAGTTCGACTGGTCACGAAAAGAGGTTCGGTGGGCCAGATTGCGTACCTGCATTGCGGCAGGCTGACAGGGAGCTGGCAGGCGGAAATGTCCTTGCCCTGGAAGGAACACCGTAATCGGCTACCGTAATCCGGCTACAGAAACCCGGCTACCGTAATCCGGCTACCGTAACCCGGCTATCGTGAACCGGCTACCATAATCCGGCTACCGTTACCCGGCTACCATAATCCGGCTACAGAAACCCGGCTAGCCGAAGTCACCTAAGGCGGACCTGAGCGAGGAAATTCGCTGATTGCACAGTAGCCAGAAGGACGGTGAAGATCACGATGAGCTGCAGGGCGGAGCGCATCTTGAGCCTGGAATGGAGGCTGTCATACTTAATCTGAGGAGCGAGGCAAAGAGACGAGTGGTTCGCATGACCAGGATAGTCCTTAGTGGAAATAAGACCAGGATAGTGGATTGGTTAAGGAAGACTCAGGGATAGCTTCGCCAGAAATCGCCGTTCAGGGTAGAATACGCAAAATCAGTCAGGCCTTTTCGCCGACTCATCACTAGAAGGAATGGAGCATTCGTCACTCCTGTCCGATCAGAGAGCATGAATGGGGAGACGCATGTCCCATTATGGTATGACATCTCCCCCCAAGGAAGGGGAATGGTCCGACTCTCTCACTTTTGCACGCTCTCTCGCCTCCCTGAACGGCGAGAGAGCAGGGCAAAAGGAGAGAGTCAGACGATTGGAGTAACCATCCTAAAAGAGACCAGTAGACCGAGGAGATGACGAGGAGAAGTGTAAAAAGGCACCATTTGCATGTCCTTTTATAGCGTTTTTGTGCAGATTTGTACTCCCATCTGATGAATTTCTGCTGATTCTGTGGGAGAATCAACGGTTTGGTGCAGATTCTATCTTTTCGAAATTGAGAAGCTGGAAGTTTTGCAAGAAAGAAGGAAGAAAGGAAAAGAGGAAAAGAAACGATGAATTTTGATCTACCCATTGGTTGAATGAAAATAATTGAATTGATCCAATCTGACGCTCATGAGGCTTCACCATTTTGGCATCAATACTATAACATACTACTATATTAGAGTCGTTTTCTGGGTGCTGAATGCTGACGTTTTGGACGTTGATGTTGAGCGTCAGATTACGTCATAGGGCGTCAGATTACCTCATGCTAGATATCACAATCGTTTATAATCCAAAATTCCTATTTCAGACCATTATCCTCTTCTTCTTCCTTTAGTTTTATTTTGTTGAACGTCCACTTATTCACCATGATCTTACAACAAGGAATTGCCCTGATACATACCTCTCTTCACGAAACTTGTTTTTTTTCCATTCCAGACCATCATCCTCTTCTTCTTCCGACAGTTCCTCCGCGCCCTGTCGTATCTGCACAAGAATAACATCATGCATCGGGTATGATTCCAATCAATGAAAGCGTAATCGATATTCACAGAATGTGCCCTCTTGATTTTTTACGTTCTTTTTTGTAAGGGAAAAGCACGGAACATTATTAGGGTTTCGATAACACAAGCTGAAATAATGTTAGTGAAGCATATCCGCAACGAACAATACCTATTCTCAAGAATAACATCATGCATTGGGTATGCATTACCATCTATCCATGGAAAAAAGTTAAACAAGCACATGAATGAGACAATGAATTTTTAACCTGTGAAAGAGTATATGAAACAATCGAGAGAAACTACACAAGAACTACACAAGTCTTTATAATTTTTACTGAAGTATTGGCTTTCTACTAGAGATTTCGTACACGGAATTGTTGTCCATTCGATATTACACTTGAAATGAGACTGCTGAAACATAACTGACTTCTACTCCCCTCCCGACTCAGACTCCTGAAACATATCTGAAATTTTTCATTCTCAGGACATCAAGCCCTCCAATGTGCTGATCACCTCTACGAACGAGCTGAAACTGGCGGATTTCGGGCAGGCCTGCGTCTATCGTCCTGATGAGCGGGAGAAGCGGTATGAGGAACAGGTAGATTACTGTTTCTCGAGGGATTACTGTAGTCATTGAATACTGTAGAAATACGATAGTCGGTATTTACTTGGTAAGAAACAGGAATGAGAGGGATTACTGTACCCTAGGTACCGTATCCCATCAATCGATTACCGTACCCAGGTCGGCACTCGGTCCTACCGCGCTCCGGAGCTCCTCTTCTCCCACCTACAGTACTCCCCGTCGATCGATTGGTGGTCGGCCGGCTGCCTGCTCGGGGAGCTGATCAATAGAAGGGCCGTCTTTCAGGTATTGATTATCGATCGATTACCGTAACCTACCGTAACCTTCCCTGATTCAGGGTCGCACCGTTATTAATATTTTATCGATTACCGTAACCTATCGTAAACGTCCCTGACTCAGGGTCGCACGGATCTCGAGCAGATTGCTCTACTCTTTTCTTCGTTCGGGACGCCGAATGCTCGAAACTGGCCCGAGTTCAAGGTTCGTTTGCATTGTGTTTCAGAAATTGTTTGTTATTTTGTGAAAGATCAATAAAATGATGGACGCATGATCCCCGTTTTGCACAAATCAGTAGCAGGGTTCGAAAAAGTATTCCTAAAACGGAAATTATGTATGTAACGTAGCTCCTTCACTTTAAAAAAAAACTCATTCAGTTAGGTTTCAGCTGTTGCCTGTTACAGCAGTTTAGATTATTGTGGAATCTCGCTGAAGAATCCGGCTAAACATGGAAAAATAAACACTACAAAAAAGGAAATTCCCAATATTCAGACCTACCCCGACGCCTCCAAGATCATCTTCGACCCGATTTCCACGCCCAAGCAGCACATACAAGCACTTGGTTAGTTGACCCGTTTTCTGAGAGTTTCGATTTATGATCTGCTTGTAACAGGCCAACCGTGAGCAAAATAGCATGCAGTAAACGTAATGGAGCCCCCTCCTGCACCACTCTTTCTCTAAACATCTCTAAAGTAGATACCTAAATGCATCCTACTGATTCAGTACCTTTGCAGTCCCCTCCTGCACCTCACCCGCCCTCCTCTCCCTGCTCTCCTCCCTTCTACGTCTTTCGCCCGCCTCAAGGATGTCGCCTGGCGCTCTGCTCAGGTGAAAAGTTAAAAAATAGCTGGAATAGCCCTTTTTGGTCCTTGTCTAATACCACTCTGGCGCATATTTTGTACTATTCTGTTGAGAAGGAGGTCTAATACAGCTCTGCTCAGGTGAAAAAGCTCCTCGCCAAGTAATCTACTGACCCAAATCTCTGTTTATTCACCGAATTCGTGCACCCTTTTAGTTAATTTTCGTATTTAAAAAATATTTCCAATCCAGTTGAGTTTCAGGCGAAGCATTTAGAAATTGTAGAGTTTGTTCTGGAGTTGGACAGGTGCAAGGCCACGAATAAAAACAAAAACCAATCCCGAAATCATCTCCACCCATATCACGCCTGTCATTCAATAATCGAGCGCGCGGTGGACAGGAATGAAAAATGATAGTTCTTTCATTAAAGATTTCTCGATTCAAACGCAATTTTCATGAAATTTTCACTCTGAGTGACCCAATGTAACTTTTCACGCTCTATCTAATGGCATATTTCATTATTCAAAAAAAGTTAATTTGAATATGCGTTTTCGATTTTGAGAAAACTGGTCGAAAGAATCAAACAAATTTTGGACTGTGAATCATGCTGTGGAAAAAGTCAGGGGAGATTTTCTCCTCGGGTGGAAAAAGTCGCAGAAGGAGAAAACGAAAATTTTAAAATGTGGAAACTCTCGCCGCGAATGCCCTGATTTCTGCATGGGTTACTGTAAGACAAATCGTCGACCTATCGAACTTGAAAAAAAGACCTACAGCGGACAGTTTTATTGATTTTTTCGATTTCACTGTTCGTTTTATGTTTCCCTTTCAATCGTATGTTTCAATCTTGCACGTTGAACTTCCTCGACCGTTGTTTCTACCATTATTAGCACTTTAAAGGGTCGAATCTAGCGTTTGAAGGAGTCCATAACTAAATATTTGCTGCTTTTTAGGAGAGCCAGGGCTCCCTCTTCGCATCGCTTGCCGTTAGGAAGCCTCGTCGCGGTTGCCTAAGGCATCCTGTGTCCTCGCCAAGGTAAGACATCCCTTTATTTTATTAAATTCACTCATTAATTGCC
>LS583841.1:22269-33597 GCA_900490775.1 Pristionchus maxplancki | reverse complement strand
ATGCTTAGGTGTAGATATGAGTTGTCTCCAAATTTGAAGTCATTCTGAGGACTGGTTGTTGAGATATAACGCGAAGAATCAAATGATTCTCAGCATCATTAGATTCTGAGAATCAACCGATTCTCAGAATCAGTGGACGAGGAATGAGAAGAATCAACTGATTCTCAGAATCATCGAAGAATCAAAATGCCAACCCTATGCGGCAGGGATGGGCAGGCCAGTGGGAGAGTGCATCGAGTGATCAGACGGGCAGGTAGATGATGAGAGAGCGCCTGAATAAGTATGGCCGGCAGTAGTGTTCGGATGGATAGCAGGACGCGCGTCTCTACTGCGGGGCACTCCGTAATCGTTATGAAGAGGTCGAGGGGTACGGTAGGTCACCAGACTGAAGTCACGAACTCCGCAGATCAGTTTCCCAGCAGCAATGTTTATTCTCTTCGACTCATCACGGGCGGTCCTTTCCATGTCCAGTTGCAAGGGAGTGAGGTCCTTCCTTATGAAGGCAAGAGTTCCCTTGAAGGGAGTGGGACGGCCGACCTTGGCGCGGATTCCAGAGAGAAGTTGGTCGCGCACCTCCTTGGAAGAGCAGTCGATCTTCAAGGGACGACTGCCTGGCTTGCGATCGGCAGGATGGCGATGGAATGAGATCTTCTGAGCATCCCAAGCTGCCTTGACTTCCTTCTAATCACAGTAGTCGACGATTTCAGAGACTAGCCTCTGATCAGCGACCAATCCCTCAGCGGTGTCTTCTTTCTCCTTGTAACCGATGANAGGCGCACACAATCGTAGCGGCGTGTAATCAAGTAGCAATTCGCTACCTTCCCCTCCTCCCGTAGCGATTCGCCACCCTTTCCCGCCTCGGTAGCGATTCGGTAACCTTGTTTGGCCAACTCCAGTATACAGGTCGTCAGACTAAGAGCCCGTTTGTAAAAGGGTGTAAGTAACAGGGCTAGGATAATGCACAAAATATGTCTCAGGATAGTTAACATTTTTTAATCGATACCTGCCCACGTATGCGATGAAGAAACTACCCAATGGCACAGTAAAAAATGTGTAAATGGCCTCATGGCATCTATTACTGTAGAAGTTGTGATCAGAGTAGGAAAAGGTCGTCAATAACTACCTAAAATCCGTAGACGTACCTCGTTTTCGAGGGCGCTGTTAACGTGGAGAAGTATCTAGCAGTCTAAAACGAACCCGGTATTTCGAAAATATATCCGGTTTTCGAGGTTTTTGCATAAACATACCCGGGGTTCTGTCTTTTTAACACTATTTTTTTGACTTTTGACTATTTTTCCATCTGTGGTTGTGATGTTTTTAAAAAAATTTGCAAAAGATTATGGCGCAGCCTGTAGTTATGCCATGACAAATTTTCAGCTTCATGTTTTCTTAGACTCCAAATCAGAAAGAAAAATGTCCGAATACCTTCCGTCACATGTTTATTTATATTATAATTATTATGTTTTTATGTAGCCTGTCAAGAAGAAGAAAATCAAGAGGGAAATAAAAATTTTGGAAAATCTGCGGGGAGGAACGAACATAATCACTCTTCATGACGTGGTCAAGGATCCAATCTCAAGGACTCCTGCACTCATCTTCGAGTCAGTCAATTTTTCCCATCTTTTTCACACGTACGTGGGCACCATTCTTTGTACAAGCAGGACCCAGCCGGTATTAGTATCCTACCCACCCGATATTGGCAAAAATGCGGTAAATTTTGCGAAAGACCTACACTCTTGGGGATTCGATCCACGCTCATGAGCATCTCGCCTCGAAAGCGAGACCAGTGCTTTACAGACTTGGAGGTGGGTCGCTAGAGATATATAGAGAATGCACTATTCACAATATTATCGATTTTTCTTGTGAAATGAAGCAACATGGTAATTTTTGAGAGACATTGATGAATGCCTTACCAATCCCTGCATTTCTATATGACTAATCTTTCGATTTTTTATGATTATTATGATGATTTTACTTCCATTTTTGGTGAGCCAGCTCGGGGGGTGAAAATTCAAACCCCACGGATATGTCTAATTTTCATTGGGGAATCATGATTTGGAATGGATCCCCTAGTGAAAATTAGAGAAATCCGTGACATTCATCATAAAAAATCGGAAGATTAGTAAGGCTTTCACCAATATATCTTTCAAAAGTTGCTTCATTTCACAAGAAAATTTAAAATTAACTTTTTTTGCTATCGTGCGTTTTGAGAACCACTTTCACCATATTTTCACGGATTCGTCAAAAATTGCTGTGCCAACCAGTACGGGGGAGTGGTCGATTCTTACACAACCAGCTTTTTATAAGCGTTCATACGGAAGTGGCGATATATTTTATCACCACTCGTGTCCACACTGACGGCGAATGACCCGGTGTTCATGGTTGCGCTCACCACCACGCGGCGGTGAGCGCAGGTCGTGGTCATGGTCCAAAATATTATATAAATATTTTCTGTTCGATCGATTGTTGGTACCGTACCCAAGCACACCTACAGTAATTGCCGTATTTGGCTTCCATGCACCCCAAATATTGCGAACTGACTTTCTTCCAAATAAGACTGATTTTAGGTGGATTTGGTACTCAGTAACCCACAAAGATACCGTAAAAGGAAAAAACTGTAATCCGGTTATAACGAACTGATTTCATTTTTAAAATGTGTTCTATAAATCAGCTCTTTGGATATTCATGGATAACTCACCGAGAATAATTTATCCCACACAAAATCATGTCCGAGTGTCAAAGAATGTATTTTTTTAAACGAATTTGCAAATAAAAACAGTTCATCACCGATAACCGGATTACGGTAATTCTTATTCTCATTTGGAAAAGCCAGTTCGCGATATTTAAACACGGTAATTTGGGGTACTGTAGATGTAATTGGGTGCGGTACCGTGGCCAGGGGTTCCCACATGGGTGAGCGCAACCATGGTCATGGTCCAAAGAAAGTGGCCGCCGCCGCAGTGAACGTAGTGCCACTTTCTAAACCTAATTACTCACAAATACGGAATGTAATTGGCTTGGTATTTCAGATATGTTAACAATACGGACTTCAAGCAGTTGTATCAAACTTTGACTGACATAGACATTCGATATTATCTTTTCGAACTTCTCAGAGCACTCGACTACTGTCATTCTATGGTCAGATTTATTGGAGTTGAGACATAATTGAACTGAATCTTGTTGCAGGGAATAATGCATCGTGATGTGAAGCCCCATAATGTAATGATCGATCATGAAAAGAGGGAGGTAATTTTTTTTAAAAAATGATTCTAAATTTATTTCTTATTTAGCTTCGTCTTATTGATTGGGGTCTCGCAGAGTTCTACCACCCGAAGCAGGACTATAATGTTAGAGTAGCTTCCAGATATTTCAAGGTAGGTGTTTTCCTTGTTATTTAGATCTTTTTTGAGATCCTTGCCATATTTTTCGTTTTCACCCAAACTTTCAGTCCCAAAACCATTTTTTAGACTCTAATGGAGCTCACACAATTATTTTCTGTATTATCAACACTCAAAAATGTTAATCGCAAAAACTTCACGACATTTTGACATTTTCCAAGTTACAATTTGCATCAATTTTCTCGAAAAAGGCGAAAAGCTCATAATATCTAGTGTAAATTATCGGGAATTTTCCGAATCTTTACGGAAAATTTTCCTAGCGGAAAAATTCACCGGTTGATACCGGAAAAACCGGAATAATTTTCCGCACAACCCTGATGCGGATGACGATGGACATCATTTTCAATATGAGGCCGCTTGCCTAAGAATCGAACAAGATGTGGCACATCGATTTTCTGAAAATCTGTCTAAAAGGGTTCTCGAGGGTGCTGATCATCGTAGTCGACTTTATTTTGCACCATCTCGACCGGTGAAGCCGGGCTACAACTATACTGCATCTACATTTTTGCATATAACTCGGTAACCGATTTTCAAAATGACTTTCACACCCATAGAAGGTGATATCATAGGTTACGTTGATTTTGAAGTTACACGATAAAAAGGTGATAATTCCGTTCTCGAATACCAGGCCTTAGTGGAATTCACAAATTGCATCGGGCTCACCGAGAGGATGAACATGATTATAATGAGTAGGTGGTTATAACTAGACATAGTTTTTTTGTTATTTTCTATTTTTATGCGGCATTTATTAATTCGACCTTTTTGAGCTGTGCCAGATTCCTCCGGATCTGCTCGATTCTTAGGAATCAGGAAAAAAAATTGCGTTAGGATCAACAAGGATCAACGGGGGTTTGGAACAGGCCAAAAAATTGAGATGTCTGAAAAGTTGGCCCTAGGGGTTATTTTTGAACAGGAACACGCTGGTGAGGTCGATTTCGTAATATGTCCCCTCCGCGCTCCGGGAGGGGCACCCTCCATTTTGGCCGAATTTGCGTTTTTCGATGTTTTTTCGTCGGGGAGTGGTCAAAATGGCCTGCCGCCCTTTTCTCCTTTAATTTTTCGATTTTTTGGCCCAATGCCCAAAAATCGAAAAATTAAAGGAGAAAAAAGTGCGCGCCAGCACTTCACAGGAAGAAAGATCACACTCCCCTGATCATTTCCCACTTGTGGGTTAGTGGATTTCAGCATGTTAAAATTATTTTATATCGATTTTTCTAAAAAGCCAAAAAATAAATTTTCCAGAATGCCCTCATGTTCGTGCTCATTTTGTAGAGCTCATCGAACTGATCATTTCTTATACAGAACATTTGCCCTAAAAACCTCTCCATCAAATGTTACAGGTTTCGAAAAAACTCTTCTATGCCATTTTTGTGAAAATGGTAATTTTCATCGATCATAACTTTTGATAGAGAGGTTTTCACGGAAAATGTTCAATATAAGGAATGATCAGTTCGATGAGCTCTACAAAATGATTAGGACCATCATGAGGGTATTCAATTTTTTTGACTTTTCAGAAAAATCGATATAAAACAATTTTACCATGCTGAAATCAACTAACCCAATAGTGGAAAATGATCAGGAGAGTGTGTTCTTTCATCCTGTGAAGTGCTGGCGCGCACTTTTTCTCCTTTAATTTTTCGATTTTTCACGAAAACGAAAATTTTTGCATCATGTGGTATTAGTTTCATTCGATAGAGCTCGAAATTCTGGTATCGCACGTGAGATTTCAGGCCATTTTGACCACTCCCCGAAGAAAAAACATCGGAAAACGCGAATTTGGCCAAAATGGGGGGTGCCCCTCCTGGAGCGCGTAGGGGAAATATTGCGAAATCGACTTCACCAGCGTGTAGAGGGTCAAAAATAACCCCTAGAGCCAACTTTTCGAACATTTCGAATTTTGCCTGTTCCAAACCCCCGTTGAACCTTGTTGATCCTAACGAAAACGGCCTCATATGCATATGTACATCAAACCTCAAATTGTCTTTTCATTGCCTACTCAAATTGTCTACAAGTAGTCGCTATTTCTGTCTCTGGTAAAACACTGCTATACAAGGGGCTCTTTGTACTGTAAATTATGGTAACTCTTTTTAACGTGCACGAATTCAATTAAGCACTGCAATTTTTTCACTCATCTTCATGGTTCCTAGCTACTGTAATTTGTGGACATATCACAGTTTGCACGCGCAACTGATTTCCCTGAATTCTGTTTATTTAAAAAAAATTCTGGTTGCTGTCCCCCCTGTACTTTGTACACGTTACAAGGATGTCAAGGAATGATAGGGGTATAGGGTCGGTGATGTGAAATTATGGATTAATATAGCGGCATTCCCAAATATCGCCATGATACCCTACCTATCATCAAAACATTGTTGTAGTAGTAAGTATTATACGGGGCCCCCTCAACGGCAGAAGCGCCGTTTTTTCTTATTTAAAAAAAATCTGGTAGATGCCTACAATTAGTTTTGCACGTCATCCGTCAACTAGGACGAAAAAATTGCGCGGGTTTTTTTTCGGACAGAAAATGAGGTGAGGGGGGGGGTCTGTCATCGTAAACTCACAGTTGCCTGGTCCAAGCTCGAGCCAGTCTTTCGTGGCAATGTCTACGTTGATTATCGGTTTTCTTGAATTTTTTTAATGAGCCCATATTCAAAAATGAAATAAAATGATAGGTCAATTTCGTGCTGGTTGGGTAACTTTAACTTGATGCACAATCCGAGGACAACTCTTTATTTTTGAAGATAGCAATTACAAACCATGCTATTGATCACTAAACACACATGGTAAATGCAAAAAGTATAAATAAAACTTTGATCGAGGGGATCGAGGGGAATGCAACTACTGAAGAATTCCGCCCCATCCTCATCTGAGCAAATTGCCTGATATGATAAATTGATAGATTGATTGAGGGGTTTTTTATAATCAGTTAATTTTATTTTTCTGAATTAATGAATCACTGAAACTGAAGGGTCCTGAGCTGCTGGTTGACTATCAATGCTATGATTACTCTCTTGATATGTGGTCACTCGGATGCATGTTGGCATCAATGATATTCAGAAAGGAACCGTTCTTCCATGGGCATGATAATTACGACCAGGTTTGAAATTATACCAGTGGATCGAAAACTAAATCTCGTAATTTAGCTGGTAAGAATTGCCAAGGTGCTGGGAACCGAGGAACTCTTTGAGTATATCGAAAAGTATCACATCGATCTCGATCCCCGTTTCAACGACATTTTGGGAAGGCATTCTCGGAAGAGATGGGAGAGATTCGTCCATTCAGAAAATCAAGTGAGTTGTTCATCATCATACGTCAAATGGGTCTCCAATACGGGAGAGTGCAAATCTGCATTTAGAAATACCCACCTACATCAGCAAAAAAAAATTTCAAAAATGTTATTCTTTAAAAATAGAAGAAACAGTTTAAAAAAAACAATTAAATTATTGGCTCGAGAGCCGGAAATTCAGGCATCCTCTCTTGTAAAAAGCTCGTGAGGCCTCGAGCGAGCCTTTCACAAGCGCATCGCAGGCTTCGCGTGTTTTGGCGTGCTCTCCACATGCGGTTCAGACTTCCCTGCGCTTTTCACTCTCTTGAAATAGGCTCGTAAGTCCTCGAGCGATCACTTCTCAAGCGCATCTTGGGCATCCTCCCTTGTAAAAAGCTCTTGAGGCCTCGAGCGATCCGAAAAAGTTCTTTGCAAAAGAATTGCAAAAACACTGCATCGACTGGGAGTAGAACCACAGTCACGCTGCTGCCGACTATGCGCCTTGCCCCACTTCACCACCGCAGCTGTTCATGGGCAGAGACTAGAGAGAGGTGATAGCTCGCGCGATCGCTGCGCTCATTTTTGCATATAAATCTTTGGAGCCCAAAAACATCCAATTCCCGTTATTTGAAGTAGTTTTTGAAAACAGATTTGGAATCAGCATGATTCATTCATTCATTCATTCATTTATTTCCGTTACAGGGTATTATTTGTACATGAAGTGACAGCGGATAGGTCGAGAAACGGAGGTCCGTCGATTTGATCGAATCGGTTGGGGGGAGGGGTTGCGTGGCAGCAAGGGTAGGGAGGGGGAAGTGGGGGTTGGCAGATTAAAGATCAAGCCAATTGGCAATAATGGAATGAGGGAAGAACGGGGTGGGTTGAGGATGGATAAAGTTACTAAAGGACTCGTGAGAGGACATTACATGGTTAGAAGGGAGGGAGTTCCAAGTATTGATTGTTCTAGACACCAGGGTTGAATGTGAATTACGGGGATTGAACGGCAGAGAGATACGTAACGGGTGGGTGTTTCTCAAAGGACGAGGTGCGGGTGCAAGGATAAGAAGAGAGGACACATCAAGCGAGTATCTATTATTCATGATAGAATGTAGAAACACAATATCGATAATAAATCTTTATTTTTCATAAAAATTCGATAATTTTGGTCAGGTCAACGGGTAGGATTCCAGATCATATTATTATATTTTATCTACGCCCGAGGGCGCAACGAGACAAATAATTATTGATATTAAGGTGATATTCAGGAATTGACTCTCATGGGGATAGTGATGGAAGAAAGAAAGAGGTGATTGGGGGGAAGGGATCGATGCTCGTGGTCAGCACTCATCTTGTAATCGTCTGGCCGTTCTCTCATGGATGGTGTGAGAGGGGAAGGAATACGAGGAGGGACTCGTGATGGCCAGGTTTACTCTGCTCCGAGTGAAGATCATACAACAATATTCAATATTAGGAAGGATAAAGGTGGTGAAGGTCCTTAAGTACAATGCCGGTGAATTACTACGAAATGATTTGAAAATTAGATTCGATTTAGAGCGAGCCTTAGAGACAATTTTCGAAATATGAGTGGAAAAGGTGAGAGAGGGGGAGAAGTGAACACCTTATCTTTAATGGTGCATTTGTTCGGGTCAGTAGACGGTTCTTTCAATATGGCACCATTTATGGTGAATTGGGCACGGGGGTTATGGGATCCATAGTGGACTACATGACATTTAGTCTCAGAAATACCTAAGTTCCATTGAGAGGACCAGTCAGAGACAATATCTAGTGCAGTTTGTAGGTCACCAGAGTCATACGTGGACATCACAGTTGGCAGCAGCAATACCCACCCGAGTTTGTCGAACTAAACCCACCCGATTCTCATATATAGTAAAACTAGGCAGAATGCCCTTATTTTAGTGTATTTTAGTTGCATACCCACCCGATATGCATACCGCAGCAACAATTCCTGCCCATATTTGACCAGAGTGAAGATAACTTAAGGTAACTTAAGCAAATAACTTAAGGTCATCAGCGTAAACGGAATGGTAGGCAGAACTGGGAAAATTAGAGCAGATGTTATTGATAAAAAGGATGAAGAGAAACGGCCCTAGACAGCTACCTTGTGGGACGCCAGAAATTACAAGTGAAGGGGGCGAGAATGACGATTCAAGGAACACTGATTGAGTCCTACCAGGGAGGTAAGAGTGAAACCATGAAACAAGATGATCAGAAAGACCTAGATTAGACAATTTATGCAATAGTAACCTGTGATCTATGGATTCGAAGGCCTCCTTAAAATCAATATAAATGGAATCAAAAGAAGAGCCCTTCTTAGAGATTCTAAGGTAGTGGGAGTAGGTCTCAGCAAGGTTAGTGGAGGTAGATCTACGGTCTCTAAAACCAGTCTGGTGCGGGTTAAATAAGGAGTTTTGGTCAAGAAAGGAGGTGAGTTTGCTAATTAGAATCTTCTCAAATACTTTACAAACAGAGATTGGACGAAAATCAGTTATGGAACTACTCGATTTTTTGGGAATAGGCTTCACAAGAGCTTGCCTCCAAGGTGAGGGGACTTGAGATGTAAGAAGCGATTTGTTAAAAATTATGACAAGGGGAGAAACAAGCGATAATCTACATTTGGACAGTACAATGCTTGTAATTCGGTCGGGAGTAACATTAACTTTAGGAGCAAGTTTACCGAGAGCATAAATGTCTTGCTGAGGTAGGTCAAATATGAATGAGGGAGATGGGGGAGGGAGAGGGGATGGTTGTGGACTTGAAAAGACAGAACAAAAATATTTATCGAAAGCGATGCATTTCTGATTGTTTGTCAATAATACCGTACCATCAGATTCAGTTATACTAGAGGGAGCGGTTTTAGGAGACTTCAGTTTGTCACTACAGTACCTATAGAACAGCTTAGAGTTTGAAGAAGCGACTATCCTATTTTCGAGGGAACAATGAAACCGATCAAGAGCTACAGTAAAACGGTTTGTCATTCTCAAACAAGCAATGCTATTCGGAGCAATTCGACATAATTGACTGCTCTTATTGTACAATATTTTAACGGTCTTGGGATATCTAGAGTGTGGGGAAGGTTTCGACATGGGGACAAAACTGTCTAGGACATGATTCACGAAGTCAACAAAATATTCGTAGGATTCGTGAGCATCGAGATTACTAAGAGAAAGCATCCAATCGTGGTAAAATATACTACTATTGATTGAGTCCCAGTCTGCATACGGTATAAGCTAGTATTACGTTATAAGCGGGTAGGCATACAATTATTAGGAGGAGGAGGGGGAATGCAGAGATCAAAGGTTATACTCAAGTGGTCACTGAGGGGTGTCGATGGCATTACATTAAGAATAATATTATAATAATAGAAGAATAATATAATATTAGAGAAAAGTAGGTCAAGAAAATTATCCCGTCGAGAAGGAAAGGTCACGTACTGGTTAAAGCGATGAAACGAAATAAAATCAAGCAGGTCATTTGGATTGGGTGAGGAGAGGGACATCCAGTCTACACAAGGGAAGTTTGAATCTCCTACTAATATACAAGAGAAACTATCAGAAATTAGGGGTTCTAGATATTCAAGGAAAGCAACAAGGGAGGTGTGAGGGGCAGAAGGGGATCGGTAGATGGTAGTCAATCTGATCTTACGAAAAGGAAGGTTAGAGGTGTATGTAATGTGCAAATCAACAGTGCATGATTCTAGGAGTGAGGAAGAGAAAGATGAAACTCTCTTAGTTGGCGGTTATCCTGATTATCTTCCTTTTCGTTGCGATCGTGTACTGTCATAGACTGAAGAATCTAACCAGGTCTCTGATATGCAAAAGGCGCGAAACTGGGAGGAAGCAAGCAAGAATGAAAGTTGAGGCGTTTTGCATCTAATAGATCGGGCATTAGCATAATGAATGGAGACAGGGGGATCGCTAGACTGACGTGTAATAGGAGCAGGGGAGTTACTATGTGATGATGCAATATGAGAAATGGGAAAGGAATGGATCAAAGGAATAGACAGAAGGGGAATGGGGAAGCCTTGCTGCCACATACCTAACGGGGTACTCCTCCTCTCCTGTTGGTGTTCACGTGCGAGGAAGGTGCGGCAGGGATGGGCAGGCCAGTGGGAGAGTGCATCGAGTGATCAGACGGGCAGGTAGATGATGAGAGAGCGCCTGAATAAGTATGGCCGGCAGTAGTGTTCGGATGGATAGCAGGACGCGCGTCTCTACTGCGGGGCACTCCGTAATCGTTATGAAGAGGTCGAAGGGTACGGTAGGTCACCAGACTGAAGTCACGAACTCCGCAGATCAGTTTCCCAGCAGCAATGTTTATTCTCTTCGACTCATCACGGGCGGTCCTTTCCATGTCCAGTTGCAAGGGAGTGAGGTCCTTCCTTCCTTTTCCTTCCCCGAGTTCCCTTGAAGGGAGTGGGACGGCCGACCTTGGCGCGGATTCCAGAGAGAACCTCCTTGGAAGAGCAGTCGATCTTCAAGGGACGACTGCCTGGCTTGCGATCGGCAGGATGGCGATGGAATGAGATCTTCTGAGCATCCCAAGCTGCCTTGACTTCCTTCTAATCACAGTAGTCGACGATTTCAGAGACTAGCCTCTGATCAGCGACCAATCCCTCAGCGGTGTCTTCTTTCTCCTTGTAACCGATGA
>LS583731.1:0-10570 GCA_900490775.1 Pristionchus maxplancki | reverse complement strand
ATGGTTTCCGTTCACAATGCTGTTAGTCGTCGGTCATGCGGGGTTGGTAGGCCTTACAATTACCGTCCTCTAAAAACAACTATAATTTGCAGTCTCTCACACGCGCACTCTCACGTTTCAATAGGTTGATATCCAATGGAGTATTCAAGGAACTTTGATAGGTGTTACGCGGATGAGATGAAAATAAAATAATAATTTAATTCACAGGCTCACATGCGCACACACACGGGCGATCGGCCGCACGGCTGCGACACGTGCGGGACGAGGTTGGTTTATTTTTTATTTATATTTTAATTAATTAATTATTGCAGGTTCTACCGGTCAGAGCACCTGCATCGACATCAGCGCGGACAGTGCGGTGAGTGAAAAAAAAGCTGTTTGCAAGGGTCCACTCTCCAACCCACACGATTCGGACAATTTCATGCTTATTTCGCTTCAAAATTACCCGATATGAATATCCCAGCAATAATTTATGTCGATGATAGTCAGGAAATTAGCGAGAAGCCGTTCGAGATTTTAAAAAAAATTTTATTGTATGAGCGATATGTCCTCATCGCATTGATGTTGTCCGTTTTAGAAATGGGCGCTTCTGCCGTTGGGGGGGCCCCGTATGTTGCCTACCACTATAACACTATTTAATGATAGGTAGGGTATCATGGTGATAGTATGAGAATGGTACTATATTAATCCATAATATCCTATCACCATGATACCCACCCTATCCCCCTATCATTCCTTGTAACTTGTAAAAAGTACAGGGCCCCCCCCCCAACGGCAGAAGCGCCTAGAAATGTATCTGTAGCGCACGTGAAACCTCAAGCGGCTAAGTGCTTGTCGATTTTTTTCGGGTTGAATCTGAAATGTAATTGCAGGTACGCGTCCGCACCTGTGCACCATCTGCGGCAAGCGATTCGCGGAGGAGGAAGTGCTGAGGGACCACATGGTGAGGAGGGGGTTCAGGGGTGTTATTTTAGCTCCTGGCGAAACTTAGTTTTGGTTATTTGAGATTGAATAAGATAGATAGGCGATTCTGCCGTTGAGGGGGGCCCGTATATTGCTTACCACTATAACACTTTTTAATGATAGGTAGGGTAACATGGTGATAGTATGAGAATGGTACAATATTAATCCATAATATCCTATCACCATGATACCCACCCTATCCTCCTATCATTCCTTGTAACTTGTAAAAAGTACAAGGCCCCCCCCAACGGCAGAAGCGCCGCCTTTCGATAGAACACGTTGATCGCCGTTCTCCGATTCCTTCATAGTCCAATGTGCATTGTGTAACAATGTGTTCTTGGTTTTCGGTGAAATATGAAATAAGTTCCTCATAAGATTTTACGCGATCGATTTTGGATAAACTTGTAGGTCGCCGTTGTGAACTTGCTTCATAGTCTAGTAGTAGTTGCATGTAGTGATGGGGGACCGTCTTGTAGCGTGAAAAATATATTTAATGACCTAGAGAGTTTTGATCTAGCACGTTAATCTCCGCTACATGTATTGCTCATAGTCCGGCAAAAACTGTTCATTTTAATACACTCTCGGCAAGCGATATGTCATCAAAACCTCATCAGGTCCTGCACGAGCACCAGCGAAGGGCGAATGGAGAGGAGGGAGGAGAGGGGAGGAGGCAATTCGAGAAGAATGGAGACGGAGAGTACGCGTGTCCCCAGTGCACACTCACCTTCAAGTACTCGTGCCATATCGAGGTGAGTGGGTAAGATAGTGAGATAAAGTAAGAAATAGGGGAATATATGAGAAAAGGAAGCAGAGATTTATATGTTTCGTGACGGAGTAAAGTTCATGCAATGATCCTACCAGTTATTCTGTAACCGTTCTGCATGAATGAAAATAAAATAAATTCGAATAAAATTAAATTGGAGAGTAAGGGTAGAGCTCCTGAACATCCATTCTAATGGAGCATTCCATCCTAAAGGAGCAAGAGATGCATGATTGAAGGGCAAGTTTGTAACAACTAGTTTCTTCTGTGGTTCATGATGGGTTGTAGAAAACGGAAGCTATCAGAAAACTAGTTTATAGTCGCGTCAAGTACGCATAACAGTTCCTTGAAACCTCAATGAGCCCACGCGAGTCTTCATTTCTCATCTTGCAGCGTCTCTTTCGCACTCACATGCGCGAGTGCCCGTTATTATTATTATTATTGTTGTGGCTTTTCGAATTAATGATAATAATTAATTATTCATATTTGCAGCGCCACTTCCGCACGCACACGGGCGAGCGTCCGTTCCGCTGCGACGAGTGCGGCAAGGGATTCTCCCAGATGACCACCTTCGTGCAGCACAAGAGGGTGCACAAGGGTCAGTTGAATGTCTTGAGGACAATGAGGGAAAGGCAGAACAATAGGGCCCCCAGAAGTAAGATTGAAGGTGACACACGAGTAACTCTAGAATGACATGATAATGACAATGGATAAATATCTGACAAGGGGAAGTAGGTAGAACAAGATGGTGCGTTGGGATTCGCCCTTGGATTCCACGGGGGGCCAGATTGTTATTGTTATTGCTGTGTTTTTTTAAAAATTAGTTGAGTAATAGTGGAACAAGAAGAATTTGTTACTTTTATTGAAGATTTCGAGCCTCTTGTTGAATTATTAGGGAACACTTTTCATTCGTGTTTCGCGGACTCGTTGAATTCCAGCACAGTTCCTATTTAGTAATTGCTTGATACCTCTGGTTGCATCTATTAAATAATTTAAAAATAAGTAAGAGCATTATTATTCTACGATTATCCATTCTGCTCAGGCGAGCTGCCGTTCCCCTGCACTCACTGCGACCTCCGCTTCCGCACTCTCGGCTGTCGCAACGCCCATCTGAAGAAGAAGCACGGCGAGCTGCTGTATGTCTGCCAGGTCAGTTGGTGATTGCGCTCTGGTTCCATAGATGGAAAAACCCGGTAACCAGAAATGTTCCAGGTATGTTTATCCAAAAAATGTCGAAAGTTTCGGAATCCGGGTACGTTTTTAGAAAATTAGGTTACTTTACACGTTGACCTAACTCTCGAAAACCGGGTACGTTTATGGATTTTTGGTAGTTTTCTACGGCCTTTTTCTACGTCTGCTTCCGACGGTTGCGATACGGTAGCCTACCGTATCTATCGTATTCCTCATTACTAATTGTAAATGAATGAATGCAAGTCTATCTAGTGTTCGGCTGTACCAGCAAACCATAGCTGTAGGCGGCAACCTGCTGCTAAACCAGCTTTTGAGTACCTGACTGAATACCTCAACTGACTAGAGATAGGTGCATGTTTAGTGACAAGTGAATGGAGAATACAATAAATCATTGGCATTTGGAACAATTGAGGCGTTTCAAAATGTCTTGATCGTCTGAGGTTTTACGATTTCTTCAATCGAAAAGAGATTGGGGTTGTTCAGTGATTTGTTAGATTCCAATTAATAACGAAATGAAGCAATAATGGAAAATCTAAAGCATATGACTTATGAAAACGTCTCGATTGTTTGAGGTTTCACGATTGCTTCAATCGCTGTTGAGCGGCTATTGCTCAGTGATTTGCTGGATGTTTTGCGAAAAAATCCTAAATGAATCTATGTATAAGCAATATCTTGAACAACTGTATCGTGGAATCTCTTGATTGTCTGAGGTTTCACCAGTACCTCAACTGATATTAGATCGGCAGTTGGTCAGTGTTAGGGTAGCTGCCAGGTTTAAAAATAGTTAAATGAATCTATAAATTAAAGAATTCCTTTCAGTTGTGCGGCGAGAAGTTCGAGAAGACCATTGAGCTGAAGGAGCATCGGTCGACGAAGCATGGAGACGGGAAAGTGAGCTGGGGTACTGTAGTCATCTAGGTATTCTGATCTACCCTTTGAATACTGTAGTCAGCTACTGTACCCTGATCTACCGTAGTATACTGTAGCACTACCGTCTCTGTAGAGTACTGTAGTAATCTACCGTAGGCTTATCTGCCCTTTTCATACCGTAGTACTACCGTACCCGTAGCGTTGACTTTGTCTGGTTGTACCGCATGCGTTTTCATGCCTTATGAATCTAATTCTGTTTTGCCTTCTCTTTCCTACTTTCATTCTTTAATAATTCCTTCCTAGAAGTTGTTACCTAAACACCCTGTTCTCTTTCCGAAAATTTGATTAGCGAACCTTACCAGTTTTGCCATCTTCCATTATTGTTTTCTGCGTAATGTTAGCATTGTTTGAAAAATACTTGTTGTGACTACGTTAAGCCTACGGATTCCTTGGCCATCTCAGTACGTTCTCTCCCATACTGGCTAATGAAACTCGTGTTTGTTTTGTCCCGAATTTTTGTTGTACTTCTCAGGTAATAAAACGTTCATTCGGATACGGCAGATCTGGACAGTGGAATGTGGGAATGGCACGACAGTGTACAACATGGGGGAGATTGGCGACTATTTAGCCTGTTGTATCGCAGGGTTACTTCACTGGGACGACCACAGAGGTCTTATGAGTGGGGGTAATCCTAAGATACAACATAGCTATTTCTGCATGTGGAACAGAATGGATATGAGCAGAGCGGGGATGGCTGATTAGGTTAGTATCAATAAGTGAAGTCTCAAAGACGACGTCCATCTAGTTCTTGAGGACGCCGAAGATCTGGAGGAGGTACATGAAGATGTAGACGACGTCGATGAAGATCTGCACGGCGGCGTAGACGTACTCTTCGGGAGAGATCGAGTGACGACGACCGCCCATGATCAGCTGGAAACAATAACAATAACAATCATAATAACAACAACAACAAGAAAAACATAGAATCAGGATGATTACCTGAATATCGATCGCGAGGTAGATCATGAAGATGGTGCAGGCGAGCACCGACCACACCATGTTCAGCCAGTACGCGTTATACCACCTGAAGGGAGAAATAGACATCAAAGATCAACAGTTTAACAAAGGCTACAACCCGTTGTTTCTACGTATTAGTGTGAGACATTTCAAAGTAACTGACCAGTAAATGTAACCGAACGAGAAGATGCCGATCCAGAAGAGGTACATCGTCAGGAGGATGGCGACGCCCGCGCAGCTGAAAGGGGATTATTATCGAATGAATATGTGTCCCCGTTCCAAAATTATTGTACGGCTCTAATTAAATTCTCTTTCTTACACGTTGATTATGTCTAGTCTCTGATTATGTCACTGTGGGGTAAGCTAACATCAAGTTTCATGATCTAACGACGGATGTGAAAGACCAAAGAGCAGCACTCACTTTCTCATATCAAATCGGGTCTGGCAGGAGAAGAGGGCGATCGTTGCAACGGAGACGACCAGGAGGGCGACCTGGAGAAGATTCTTTGATCTAAATCTCTATTTTTCATGATTTCTCGTTAGTCAGAGATGCGAGAGAGCATGGGGAATTGAGAGAGTCCGACGAAAAAAATGACTTACGCATAGAATGATGGAGTCGACGGTGAAGAAGGCGCAGAGCTGCGCGACGAGGAAACCGAGAGCCGCGGCCTGCAATGAATAGGGAATTGAAAGTATATTTTTGAATTGGCTACAATGATCAGATTGCCGGGACTCATAATCTCTCAGTTTATCGCAGATGTGAAACATATGAGGCCGTTTTCCTAAGAATCGAGCAGATCCGGAGGAATCTGGCACAGGTCCAAACGGTCGATTCTCTGAAACTCCGGGTTTTGGTGTTCTCGAGGGTGCTGATGACGATGGGCATGGTCATTTTCCATATTGAGCTTCCGTTGGCTCCAGATGACGTCACGTCGAAAACGGTTTTTGTGAAATTTCTCCGTCCCCGAGATAGCTAAAATTAAGAGAAAATGTTTCCCGAGGTAGAATTTAATGCTGATCACGCCTGTCTAATTCATTTTTTGCTAATTATCTTAATTAATTGCAAAAATATAATTTTGCGCAGAAGCGAAAGTGGTCTGCGCCTTTGGCATAGATCGGACCGGAATCGCGTGAATATGCTAATCCTAAAAAATGGTGTCTCTAAATAGTCAGAGCTCTGAGAAAATCGACATATAGTGTAAATATCTTGTGGGTAAATCTACCCATCTTCCTCTTGATTATTGGCTTCCTTTGATCTACGCCTGTCTCCGCCGAAGGGATGGGAAGAGAGCACATGTAAACGAGAGGGAGCAGAGAGACAGACAGACGGGGAAGGGATCAATCGAGAGAGACTCGGGTAGATCAAAGGATCGGAGAGAGATCGTCAGATTTACTTACAAGATATTTACACTACAAGTCGATTTTCTCAGAGCTCTGACTATTTAGAGACACCATATTTTAGGATTAGCATATTCACGCGATTCCGGTCCGATCTATGCCAAAGGCGCAGACCACTTTCGCTTCTGCGAAAAGTTATATTTTTGCAATTAATTAAGATAATTAACAAAAAATGAATTAGACAGGCGTGATGAGCATTAAATTCTACCTCGGGAAACATTTTCGCTTAATTTTAGATATCTCGGGGACGGAGAAATTTCACAAAAACCGTTTTCGACGTGACGTCATCTGGAGCCAACGGAGGCTCAATATGGAAAATGACCATGCCCATCGTCATCAGCAACCTCGAGAACCCCAAAACCCGGAGTTTCAGAGAATCGACCTTTTGGAGCTGTGCCAGCCCTTGCTCGATTCTTAGGCGAACGCCCTCATATTTGGTATCAGATTGTTCGCGCCTTTATGATTATCTAATTCTGCCGAACTTACCATAATAACCGCAACAATAAAATGGCGGGGAACTTCTTACTCACTCCTTCCCATAACCTACTACAAATCAAATCCTATTCAACTATTTCGAAAGTGCTCACCATAATGAACGCGACAATGATATTCGCAGGGAATTTCTTCCTCAGATTGCCACCGCAGATGATCGCGAAGTAGAACACGAGGAAGAGCACACTGAAAGGAAGCTTTGTATCACATTCCGTCCATCACATAAAGCTCATTTTCGCTCACAGTTTCTCGATAAAACATGTAGAATAATGTCATCGTTGAGTTATGCTTGCAAGATTAACAAACACTCACCACATTCCGCCCATCACATAGAGGGACGTGTCCGTCTTCATCCAGTCGTTCACTGGCTGCACGAAGACGGCAACCGCGCACTCGGCTACGACGATGAGCAACTGAAAAAAGTATATATAATTTGGTACCACACTGATTTCCGATGAGGATATTGCAAATCTGAATCTGCTTGCAATATACCACATTCGTGAACTACACTTTGTTTCTTTTTTGTTATTCGAGGCGACCACGATGAGCAACTGGGAATGTTGATTCTTTATTTGAATTTTGACCACCGAATTCGATTCTATTGCCGATCAAGAACCTATTTCAATATTCTAACACATTCTGTTATTCAAAGATTTCGCGGCGATCACAATGAGCAACCAACTGCTCTTTTACTTTATTTATTTTCTATTTTACAAGAAGGCAACTTCGTATTATCTTTGTTCAATTTGCTTCAATTGATAAAAAATGTGAAACATGTTTGAAATTGCACTCTTAAAAATCAAATGTGTCAATCACTCAAGATCACTTTGTGATTCTGTTCGATTCTGCCTTCTGTATCTAATTGTGTAGTTTGCAACATAATTCACTCACCATCAGTGTAACAAGTCCGAAGACCTTCCTGATGAACGCTGCTCGAACGGACGCCTCGGAGAAGGCGATCGCGGACAGGTTGATCTCTGCTGCAAGACAATAGAATATAAGATCAATTTAACAATTAGACAGATCAAAGCTCTGGAGAAGGTTGGTAGATTTCTGTTGAAACGAGATCTTACTAAATCTGTTTCTACGTAGATTGCATGATAGAAACTCGCTACAGAACAATTAAGAAACCTGGCTTGCCCGCCTCGGGATCTCCCATGGGCGCAGATGGTGCTGCTCCCAGTCCCTGCTGCGGGTCATAGCTGTAGGCGGGGGCGGAGGGAGCAGGAGCGGGAGGACCGGGGTTGTACTGCAATGAAGTTTGTTCAGTACTCCTTTATCCGAAAAATATATACAGCCGATATACTCACTCTTCATGTTTTCAGCTTTTCTGAGCACCAAACAGTTAGAATACTGCACTCTTACTGCACGTGTTAGAATACTACTAGAATACTGAAGTTAGTTAGAATACTGAAGTTAATGATGATACTCATCGTCTCGGAATGCATCTCTCCATTCCCAGTATTTTCAGGGAAATCATAGGATGACGATAGTGTTCTTGATCATCATTAATTTCTATCAGCCACCCTCCGCTCCGGATGACTCAAACTTGATGATTCATTTGTCCCTTTCAAAATGTCTTCTATTTCCGCTGTTTCATGAAACGCTGTCATACATGGCTCCTAGTAATTTCGAATCAGTGACATCACTGCGTGTATGCAAGCAAGTACACACTGACTGACACAATCTCGGACGAAATAGAAGATTAAGATACGCGGCTTTGTCGATTTATATGGATCGGAAACTAAGCTCCTCTTAACCTAGTCATAGCCTATCAGATAAGCTACAAATAAATCGTAGTTTGACTCTGCCTCATTGCATTTTCAACATCGCGAGAATTAAATAACTCACATGCTGATCCATGCCGACCCCTCCGGCCTGCGGGTACTGCTGGTTGTCTCCAGGCATAGGCGGATTGCTATAGGCGTAGGTGTACTGGGTCTGAAAGGTAGTTAGTTCCTCCATTTCCCCCTTTCTTTCCTCTTTCGTGCTAATAATGATGGAACAACAGTAGTGTTGGCGATAATTATGACTTGGAAGATGTTCGTGGTATCAAGAAGAATGAAACAGTACCTGTGCGGGGTAGAAGTTGTCGGCAGTCGAGCTGCTCCACGCCTCCTCCTGATCGCCGTGACCCATCGTGCTGAGGATAGGCTACGGTATTTTTGAGGTACGGTAGATTACGTACGGTTCGTAGGGTTACGGTATTAGGGTTCGTTAGGAACGATTACGTTAAGATGAAAACGAAGTAGCGAAACGGAAAGGTGCGGCTTTGAAAGACAATGGCAATGAAAAATCGATCAGAATGTGTTGAGGCGCGGCTAAATCTATTGTGAAAGCAGTGATAGCGTGAGGATGAAAAGCTTGAGTCATAGATAAGGCCAGTGGAGATTCACAATGTAGTTTTATAGATCACGATATGAAAAGGCAGGGTAACAGTCATGAATGCATCTTGATCTCTCTGGACTCGGCAAAACTATTGTGGCCAAGTTGAATAACAAGAAAATTTGTGAACGAAAGTAGTGAGAATCACAGCAAATCCGCAACTATTGACTAGAATTAGATTTTTATTGGAAATTGTAGACGAATTGCGAACACTTTTGCAATCTGTTGTGAAAACAAAGGGCGAGAGGGACGAAGCCGCGTGAGTCAACGATAAGCCCAACGCTTTTTCAAGATCGGCACCGGATGTCATGTGAATTTACAATGCAATGACGGGCGAAAATTCGCTGATTATGACCAAATGAAACACTTTCGCTTCGAAACACTTCGAAAACCGTAAGAAAAAGAAGAGAAACACTGAATGAATGAAATGAAGCGTGAGTCAACAGTTCCTTTTCTAGTGGAATCCTTATCAAGAGAGAGAGGTGACGCTGCCCTTCTCCCACTCCATCTCTCTATCGAGAGAAAAGGCGAATGATTCATGATGGCGTAATGGCGAGGATGAACTCAGTGAGTGAGAAGAGAAGGCCACAAAGGCAAACATGCCTGGGGAGCTGGAACGGAGGATCATTTATCAATTGTATCGGAATCATTGGTGATTATCCATCAACAATTATACAAAATCGGAAATAGTTGAAATTGTTGTTGGATGAATTGGGAAGGGCCTGGAGGATGGAATGGGCAAGACTATGATTACAAGGTCTCGAATATAACTCGTTTATCTGATATGACTTTAGTAAGAATAACTCGTGGGTTTAGAGATCAAAGACCAGCCTCTGAGATCAAAGATCACAGCCATCCGCGGCGGATCGGGCGCACGTCCATGCCGCAGAACTTGGCACGGCAGAACGGGCAGGTGGCCTGGAGGTGGGATGTTATGGAAACAATAACAATAACAATAACAATAACAATAACAGCTCAAAACAACAACAGTCTCTAAAGGTATTCCTGGCAAGTCAGAATAAGAAGACTTCTCAGCTTGTGTAGCCTATTACTCGTTCTTCTGGCTGAAACCAGGTCTACTCCAGGCCCAAACCTGGTACCAGGAACCAGGAACCAGAAAGCCACCGACCTCTCCATTTCTCAGCCATCGCAGCAGGTATTCGACTCGCGGCTGGGCGGCGGCAAAGATGCGAGCGAGGCAGGCAGAGCACCACACGGGACGACAGGGGCAGAAGCCGCAGGAGTCACTGGAATTGTAGGTGGAGCTGCACCATTTCTATGACGTCTATCTAGGGACCAGGGACATTCGAGGATTCGTTTTCTTCTTCTCGGAGGTTCCTTTTTTGCCCTCTTCTAGCTCTGAAACCGACCGATCGCAGCTCTTCCTGATGACGACATCGGGCATCTTCGCATTGCAAGCGAAGCAGGAGTCGAGGATCTGGAAGTAATGCTCTTGTTATTGTTGTTGCTGCTGTTGTTTTTGTTTTTAAACAT
>LS583725.1:39982-57483 GCA_900490775.1 Pristionchus maxplancki | reverse complement strand
GAGAGTTTCTGTCAGAGTGAGTTTTTAGCCGGCGATTCAGAACCAGTTTCCCGACATACCGTAATTGGGAGGGGCACCGTACTGAGAAATATGATTCATGTAAGGATTGGGGTACGGGTAGTGGGGCATGAAAGAGTGATTGTACTGAGGGTTCATAAGGGGGGGATTAGGAGATCCATTGGTCATTTGTGTGAGGGGCATATTAGGGTATATGACGAATAAAACAATTAGAAATAGACTGAATTGTACATCTAACTCTGCTTTCAGTCCCTTCCTGTACAGTCGCTTCAATCGACGAGTTCTGTTGCGAATGCAGGTATTTCTTAACAAGTTTTTGAATAAAGGACAAGTCCAAATTTCAGAAGCGCCAGTCTCATCTGGAGGAAAGGACAAGAAGAAGATTCCGAAGACAGTGGAGAAGTTAGTGGAGCAGAGAGACAAGAAACGAGAGGCCGAATTGAGCGAGTTAAAACAGGTTTGCCTCCTGTCAAATACTCTCTGAATAATAATGAATTGAAATATTATTAGGGCACAACCTTTAATTGACTCATTAGATTGATGGCATGAATATTTTTTTCCAATTTAATTTTCAGTTGGCTGATTTCTACTCTGATTTCTACATTGCCTACCTGGATTGCCTACCTGCGGAAAATTTTCGAAAGATCAGTCGAGATTTTAGGCAAGCAAGTGAGTCTTATATTTAGTCGAGTTCTATATTGTTGGTTTTCGAAGAGAAAACGTGGTGCGGTTGCCCGCCGACTTTTCCCCATGGTGTAGTAATACCGTATTTTCCTGCGTGTTTTAACACGGAGTGTAGCAGATACTCAGGGAAGCCAGAAATTCCCAAAAATTTCTCTCAACCTGTTTTCGTCATTCCAGGTTGCTTCAAGGAACCATGTTCCTTCATAAAGCAACCGCCTCTCGTTTGTCCTGGAAACCGCATTATGTATGGGATACGTATTGAACGTAGGGAATGGAGTAGTACACATACATTTGGTTACAGTATGGACTAATTCCAACTGCTATTAAAATATTATTAAAATCACTGATAATCTTTTTTAAAATTAATTTCTTGCAGCCCTTGATCAAGCGAATGTTATAATCTTACATGAAGAGGCGTATTCAATGTTTTTCGCGAAGATCATTGAGAAGATGAAGAAGAGAGAAGTGAGTTGGGACGAAACAGAAAAATCTTTTTTAAATAAGTTTATAAATTAGAAGCCTATGAGTTATCGTAAAATTCAGTATTTCGCGTGCGCTCTCTGTGACTTTCTTCCTTACAACTACAAGCAGTGGTTCATTCACTCAATCGATCCCATCCATATTTATAACGTATGTCGATTCTGGAACTCCATTTTCTTATTTATGAGAAATTGATCTCTACTTCCCGTTCTTAAATATCAGCTCATATTGTTTTCACAGGAGAATACGATGGATCAAATATTCGTCCAGATTATTCAACAATTGGCCTTTACTATTGGACGGAAGTGAGTATTTTGTAAAAATGTAAAGTCAAATGCCCTCACTTCGCTGTTGTATCTTCCGTGATTGAGGTGCATTTATTGGTTGAGGAATCGAATGCCTGCATATGATTTATCTCCTTATTTGTTCACATAGTATCATTATAGGTTCAAAGCTGAACAAGAAGTTTTCTCTAAGGAAATCGCTAAGAAGTAAGTCGTTTCATCATTACTCTTAGCATGCTCTTTTTTTTTGTTCTGAATGATTAATTGGCTCTCACAATAATTAATGTACAAATTCATTCAAATTTCAGGTACGCCTCGGTTTCTCTGAGCGAATCTCGGTTGCGATGGGAAAAGGTTTTCGCCGCTAGTATCAATGGGCGTTACCAGTGCAAATTACAGAAGCAGTCGCAGATAGCACTGGGTGAGTACATAACTATTCATAAGTATACAGAATAAAAAAACTAAATTTTAATATTTTCCGGATAACTGGACTATGATTTTAATGAAGGTTTTCTGGAATCTGGGTTTAGTTTTGCCTAAATGTTCAGCGAATGGTGCGACTCCGTGGGAAACGGAAAACGAATGTGTGATGCTTGCGATGAAGGAAGTGTGGAAGGTGAGTGGACGCTGATTGATGTTTGCACTGCGTTAGTTAGTACCCTTGATTTAGGGACGTGGACTTGCGGCTGAACTGGTGGCCGAACTCGACGCGCATATCGGAACTAGACAGGCATGCTTCCGCATTATCATTTTGTCTGATATTTCATGAAATAACCGTTAATATAAGTTATTGAGATATGGGATCCATTAATTCTCTCAATGAGTCTCCCGATTCCTACCTAGAAATGGCGCCATTACCGCAATACCAGCTGTACCTGGACCACAGCTCAATTATAGACCTACTGTCTCGACTGCAAAATGGTGACGGGCACTCGCGAGGAATACTACAGACATCTGATGCTCAATAGCCACCTTAATCGTCAGGTTTGTTACACATAATTAATTATTTCCTTTTTTTTCCTATGTGTCCAAATAGGCATGTCATCTGTTTCTGCCCCCTCTCCCCTTCCCTCTCATTCATTCTTCATGTTCTTTGTACAATTGGTTCTAATTATGTGTCCAAACAACATAAATTTCTGAATGAGATCAACAAATGAGAATCAGAAGCTTAATGAGCCTAACGTTATGCGGAGTGGGCCTGGTTGTAAATTAGGATAGTTACGCTATCCGGGACAATTCTTCATACCAATTTTTAATTTTTTCTTTCAGGACCGTACTCACACTCTGTTTTACACGATGGCAGTTAACGTGCATAGAACGGATTTGATCGATTGACTACCGTATCCGAGAACTGCCGTACTTCCGGATGGAGAATTATGACAGTTGTTATCTTGCAATCTCCGCCCGATGTTTCATGTCTATTCAGTCTATTGTTCCGTTCACTATTCTAATATTAGCTAATTTTTTCTCAAAATTGCAATCGAATGTTCATCAAATTAGCATTTTCGAATTGTTTTGTTGTTCTAAACGGTTTTCAATGTTTGATTCTAAATCTAGATTTACAGTGTGATAAAGAATTTATATTCCAAAATCTTTTTAGAATATCGTCAAAATCAGTTGCGGTTGAACTGAAACCATATCTCGATTCGTGATCAATAGTGTGACTTTCCTGAAATAAGAATATTCTTTCCATTTCAGAATGGGATCCGAAGGTCTCGATTGCACTCGGATCTTCTTTAAGGACAAGAAGAATGAGCTGAGGTAGTCATAGGTCGAAAAGCTATGTCGGAGGCAAAATGAACCATGAACCCCGGGTCATGGTCAAAAAATAAAAAAATTGAGTTCTCTACAGATATGGATAGAGGGCTCAAAGACAAGTAAGAATAAGGAGAGAGCGGCAGATTTTTCTATTTTGATCGACGATATAAGTTTGACTAAACAGCAAAAAATATTTTCCTTTGAGAAAAATCTGCCGGTCTTTCTTGATTATTACTTGTCTTTGTGCCCTCTATCCATATCTGCAGAGAACTCAATTTTTTATTTTTTTGACCATGACCCGGGGTTCATGGTATGATTTTGCCTCCGACTTAGCTTTTCGACCTATGGAGGTAGTTAAATATTCTGCGCTAATTTGGGTATTTAATTCATACGTGGGCAGTGGCCCATCAAAAATATTTTTGCAGGCAGGAGGAAGGCAAAAAAAAATTGCAGCCGCGCGTCCACCCAAAAAAATTTGCCAGCAGGGCCAAAAAAAATTTTTTTTTCAGCAGCAGCCTAGTGGCCAAATCCCAGACTGTTAGAGCAGTAACCTGTCAAAACCCGTGACGTCACACCATATTTTCGCAATCCTGCATCCTCATGCCACCTGGTTTTAAAAAATGCAGCCACATGCCGTTTGACCGCGCCCACCTATGATTTAATTTTTGGCATCTTGTCTGTGGACAGTTCACAATCGTATCTCGGCCCATATGCTCAGAAATTGACGGCGTTGCAGCTCCCCGGAGCTGGTAGTATTAATTTCAGAGGTCCCTACAGTGAGCGCGAAGTTCAGGAATGGTACAGGAAGGGGTGGTTCGATAGTTCGTTTCCGTTTTATGTGAGTTGAAAGAGTAATTCGAAGAAATATGAAGTTATGATTGTAGTTCTTGAAAGAAGGGAGCTCGCCGGATGATTCCTCCTCTTCATTCACTCTCGGTGAGTTCCCTATATCGATAAATACAGTAAGTTAAATTATCGAAATAAGAAATTACTCTCAATTGATACATTTCAGACGAATTGTGTACTCGCAACGGCATTGGTGCTCCGTTCTGTCGCCCTTCCGACTCTCCTTCTCCAGAGAAGATTCGAGCTCAGACTGAGCAGAGATTGGGGTGTCTCGAAGAGGTTTGTTGTTCAGTTTTCCCTTAATTAATATTGTATTTCAACTGCTTGTGTACGAAATTTAATTATTTGTAGGAGATTCGATCGCTTCGAGTTAAGTGCGAGGGCGTATTGAGAGTGAAGGAGCGTATCGAGAAGATGGAGGAAAAGATCAGGGCGTGTTTTAATATCAATTTCTTTGGCGAATTCAAATTTCGTCACAAATGTTTTGAAAATATTGTGAACTACATCGTCGTTTTTTCAGTCTCTTCCTGTGCAGTCGCTTCAATCGTCGAATTCTGTGGCGGCTGCAGGTAAATTAATTTCTTTGCTAGTTTTCGAGTAAGAGATAAGTCTTTTTCGAGAAATAATTTGAAATAATTTCAGAGAAATAATTTCAGAAGCACCTGCGAAATCTGGAGGAAAGGGCATGAAGAAGATTCCAAAGACAGTGGAGAAATTAGTGGAGCAGAGAGACAAGAAACGAGAGGCCTAACTGGTCGAGTTCAACAAGGTTATAATTTTATGCTGTGGAAAAAATGAGGGGAGGAAAGAGAAGAGGAAAAAATCGGGTAGAGAAATTCAAAAGGAGAAAATCGAAATTTTGAATTGGCGCCTTTTCAATATCTCGGTTCCCAGTAGAACTAGCGCTTTGAAACTTCGTTTATAGGGTTCTGAGGGGTGGAAAACCCATCTATAAAAATTTCATGTCGCTAGCTCTACGGAGAGGCGAGATACTGGAAAGGCGCGTATTAAAAATTTTGATTTCCTCCTTTTCCTCCTTGTCAATTTTTCCAGTCTAGGAGGAAATCTCCCCCGAATTTTTCCACAGCATCACACTTGTTCGGTTTCTGTACTAAAATTTCTCTATCGTTCTTTCGATATTATTCTACCGTGTTCTTTGGATTTGGTCTGGCGGGGGCTGTTGATGGACAAAATCCGTATTGGTTCCTCATTTATTTCCTCATTGAACATTTGAATAACTTGTTTCCACCTTTTTTCTTTTACAGTGGACGGACTTCTACTCTGATTTCTACATTGCTTATCTGGATTCTCTTTATTCAGATGATCACTGTAGAATCAACCAATGTTGCAAGGAAGCAAGTAAGTCCTATTTTTTTAAAAATTTAGTTATATTGAGGCAACTAGAATTTTTTTATGATTGAGTCAATAAAATTGCAGCCATTGAACAAGCGAATTTTATAATGGATCACAATGAGATGCGTCCAATGCTTAACGATAAAATAATTGAGAAGATGAAGGGGCGAGATGTGGGTCCATATCGATCTCCTTTTTCACATAGGAATAACACATAATAATTGTTCTATCAAAGAAGTGCATGCGAATAAATAGTAATAAGAAGTTCAGGGTTTCGTTTGCCAACTCTGCAAGTTTCTTGCTTACAACTACAAACAGTGGTTCATTCATTCCATCGATCCCGTTCATATTCAGAAGGTATGTCGATGAAATCATTCTGCTTTATGCTCTCCTAGTTAAATCACAATTCTTTCTGTTTATCTCGACCATTTCTATTCACGGGTAATTTTCTCTGTTTTCTAGATATCATCATTCAATTAATGGCATCTATCAAATATTGGAATTTCTTTTTTTACAGGAAAGGAAATCTATACAAACGAATGCCGGACAGTTAATTGTTCGGATTAGTCGCAAAATCACGAGTGATATGGGATTGAAGTGAGTGTTTTTGAAGTTGATTCCACTGACAATGAAATTTTTTTGTTATACTGTGGATATATTCAAATATTGATTAATCACATTAATCGCAATTAGCTAATGCATTATTTTGTTCGAAATTATACCAGATACTTTTTTTTCCAGATTCAAATCTGAACAAGAGATCTTCTCTCAAGCAATTGCTAAGAAGTTGGTATTTAGCAATTTCGCAATTTTTACGAGACTTTGCTTGAATAGAATCTTCTAGTGAGAATATTGGTGATTTTTCTATATGAAGCACATTAATCTTTTACGGAATGGCTTCTCGATGCCTCTTGCAAACTAAATAGTTTTACAAACAGATAAATTCAGAGTTTATTCATACGTATTTGAATTCATGTTTTAGGTACGCTTCGGTTTCTCTGGACGAACTTCGCATGTTATACCATGAAACTTTCACGAAATATATCAATCATCGCTACTCGCATGACATGGAGGATTTCCACGATGCACATTTTTGTAAGTGAAGAGTGATAGACGTTCTGAAGGCGAATTAGAAGAATATTTAAAACTTAAGTTTCCCAACAAGCACAAATCAACTTTTAACATGGCGTTGTTTTGTCGACTTGACTTTTGATTAGTTAGAAAATCAAAGTGAGCGGAGTCACCAAACGAAAACGCGAAAACACGTGCCTTTCTTGTACATTTCTCAGTAGATTATTGTTTTTTCTGAATCTTTCATCATCGACCATCCTCTATTAAAATAAAGATGTTTACAAAGATATTATCCTCCATAACAATGAAAGGCGGAAAAAAAGATTTAACAACTATGTTAAACTAACTTTTTTTAATGAAATATTCCCGTCTCACAGTCTGTATAAAACAAATTGATATAACTTCAGCGGATGATACTCACGATTACTTGATGAATATGATAAAGTGGTTTAAGGTGAGTAAGCTAATTCATATTGCATTTTTAAAATAGTATGTTAATCCTAATTTAGAATCGCGGAGTAGCTGCTCAATTGGTAGCTGATATCGACGCACATATCAGTACTGAACTGGCGAGTTATGCTATTCTTTTTCAAGTAGAGGGAAATAAGCGTTGCAATTATAATGTTGCCCCTCCCCCCTTCCCATTAGGGTGGCAAAAAAGACTCACGAATGAGTCGGTTTTACGACCCCTCTTTCGAGTACTCTCTCTAGGGACCACCACCCCTTTTAAACGGTTATGGCGCACAAAAAAGTTGAATATCTCGAAAGAGGCTACTTGCCCGCGTGTTCAGATTTCACAGGTGTCTAGCACACTGTTCGGACCAACTTTGCTGAAAAAATAAGCCAAATCAATGGCCTCCTTCACTATCTTTTATCCTGAAATACCTCCAAAAATGAAAAAATTGAACAAAATGTCGTAGTTGAAGCGCTCTAGGTTTCGCTTGAAGCGTTGCCCGCGAGTTCTGACAATTTCTGGTGTTAGGCTGAGGTCATGAGCATATCATATCCAAAAATCAGCCAAATCAATGGCCTCCTTCCATATTTTTTATAAGATCAAAGATTGGCCTATATAATGATCTTTGATCTTATAAAAAATATTGAAGGAGGCAATTGATTTGGCTGATTTTTGGATATGATATGCTCATGACCTCAGTCTAACACCAGAAATTGTCAGAACTCGCGGGCAACACCTATTTCGTCACTTATAGAGCTCCAAAGTTGATTGTCTCTCGTTTTTGAAAATCATTTTTTTCGAAAATTGCAATTATCTCGGGAACCATAAATTTTCGGTTGGTCCTCCCCACACAAAAAGTGATTCTATAAACCGTGTTAATATACTGAGATAGTTCATGAGTCATGAATCGATGATTTGCATATCACGTGGTGGTCCCTATACTCTCTCTCTCTTTCGCCAAATTAGTCGTTTTATTTCGAGTCAAAAACGAGCCGGGGGTTTTCTCAGCTCTTCGTGGGCCAAATCGCACAATATTAGCATCCGTTTAACACAATATTGATAATTAATTACACTAATTCGAATTAAATTGGAATTTCGTTACGCGCGGAACGATAAACAACTTTTCGTAAATTTGTGATACCACTATAAGTACTACTAGGCATAAAAACATTTCTGAAACACATCTTTCATTGCAAAAAAATACACCCGAAAAATTGAAAAATCGAAAAATCAATCTTTCTGTTTAAATGAAATATCATTCGATAGAACTTAAAGACCTGATTACAACGGTGTTTACATCATTTGAGTCATTTGGTCCACGGAGAGCTGAGAAAACCTCCGGCTCGTTTTCGACTCGAAATAATACGACTCACTCGAAGGGGCGGAGTCGTAAAACGAGAGGGGACGAATATTCGTCAGACTCGAAACTGACTCGAGGCTGCTGTAAAAACGACTCATTCGTGAGTCGTTTTCGCCACTCTACTTCCCATGTGTCTATCTTTAAAACGGGGACCAATCATTGACTTGGGGTGTATGTAAATGCCTGGAATACTAACAAGGGAATGGTAACTGCTCTCGGTAAAATTATTGAATGAGACCCATATGGGATCAAAGTACACCAGGAGTAGGGTTCATTTCCGTTTTCAGAAAGTGCCCATTATTTTTCTAATTAGAGATAATTAGGTCATTTGTTTGTGTGTTATTTCGGCATGTCTCGTCTCATGGATACTTGACTCGCTCGCAGAGAGACAAGAGCATGACCACCGTGGCGCAGTAGGGAAGCGCCTCGACTATCATGTTTTGGCGAGATGGGGTGCGCCAGTTCAATGCCCCTCGATGGTAAATATTTTTTGCTCATTTTTCCCATAAGAAAGTTGTAAATTTTACAAATTCTGATCATTTTTGGAGATGGAATGTTTTATATTTTGCAAGAATGAGCTCGGTTACGTATCGTCAACCGCTTGATGGTTGCTGCTATGGTTCTCCAATAGGCCGGCGCCCAATTCTATCAGCGCTTTTCCAAAAATGATCAGAATTTGTAAAATTTACAACTTTCTTATGGGAAAAATGAGCAAAAAATATTTACCATCGAGGGGCATTGAACTGGCGCACCCCATCTCGCCAAAACATGATAGTCGAGGCCCTTCCCTACTGCGCCACGGAGGTCACGCTCTTGTTTCTCTGCGAGCGAGTCAAGTATCCATGAGACGAGACATGCCGAAATAACACACAAACAAATGACCTAATTATCTCTAATTAGAAAAATAATGGGCACTTTCTGAAAACGGAAATGAACCCTACTCCTGGTGTACTTTGATCCCATATGGGTCTCATTCAATAATTTTACCGAGAGCAGTTACCATTCCCTTGTAAGCGACTGTTACTATTTTTAAAATCTAGCAATAATTGCTTTATTATAGTCCTACTGCCTCGAGTGCAAAATGGTGACGGGCACTCGCGAGGAATACTACAGACATCTGCTGCTCTATAGCCATCTCACTCGTGAGGTTCGTTCTTACAATAACTCTTTGTTTGAACAAATAACTAGTGTAATTCTCGCTTTAAAATTGCGAGACAATTGCGTACGTTTTGATATCATCACCTTCATATAACATATTATGCCCGATGAATTATTCTATCTTCATAACTAATTTCGTTCAGTCTCGTGAGCTCACGGCTTATCCCACTATCGCAGCCAACGTGCACAGAAGGGATTTGATCGATTGACTTCCGCATCCGAGAACTACCGTATCTCTATATCGATTCTTGTCTATGCCGTCTCTTATTCCCTTTACTACTATTAAAAATTCCATTCCGCTTTTGGATAAGAATTGAGTATGCATCAAATTAACATTGTTCTGTTTTGTGTTGTTGTTTTTTCCGATTTATTACAAGTCAAGATTTGATACAGGCTGTCAGTTTGATAAAGAATTTGTTTTCGAAGTTCGTTGAGAAATGGTATTTAAATCAGTCGCGTTTGAGCTGAAGCAATATCTCTTTGTGTTATTAAACACGCGCATTTCTGAATTCTCAGCAGGTAAATATTTATTGAAAATGCAGTGTACCACGGAGAGTTTTGTTGTAAAAGTAGTTTCAGTACGATGACCTTGATGTACTGTAGGAACATCAGGCTAAATGTTGGAATTGACGTGGAGATGGGGGGGCTTCCGTAGTGAGAGCTCTGGAGTTTCGGATGTCCACTTGCTGAAATATGAATATTCTTCTCAATTCAGAATGGAATCCGAAGGTCTCAGGTGCACTTGGATATTCTTCAAGGACAAGAAGAATGAGATCAAGTGAGTTATTTTTGGCGCCGATTTGGGTACATCTTTAATTTTTGTGCCAGCTTCTCTGTGGACAATTCGTGATAGGAATCTCTCAGAAAAAAAGCGCAGAGCTTCCAGCTTTAGAAAGCGTCTAAATACATTTCAGGGGTCCCTACAGTGAGCGCAACGTTCAGGAGTGGTACAGGGAGGGATGGTTCGATAGTTCGTCTCCGTTCTATGTAAGTTGCTTGATAGTGAATGGAGCGAAAAAAATATAAACCAATATTTTCTAGTTCTTGACGGAAGGGGGTGAGCCGGATGATTCCTCCTCTTCATTCACTCTCGGTAAGTCTTTCTTCCCAACAAATTGATAACATATATTAGTTAAAAATATTAATAAGTATCAGACGAATTGTGTACTCGCAACGGCATTGGTGCTCCGTTCCGTCTCCCATCAGACTCTTCTTCTCCAGAGAAGATTCGAGCTCAAAGGGAGCAGAAATTGTGCTGTATCGAAGAGGTTTGTTTTCCATTCTCCATAATTTAATGAATGACTTTTTCTGCTAAAAAACTATTTCCAGGAGATTCGATCGCTTCGGGTTAAATTCGAGGGTATATTGAGAGTGAAGGAGCGTATCGAGAAGATGGAGGAGAAAATCAAGGTGAGTTTTTATTGCAATCTTTGGCGAATTAAAATGTCGTAACCAAAGTTTAATTAATATTGTGAATGTTTTTAATATTTTCTTCCTTTCAGTCTCTTCCTCTGCAGTCACTTCAGTCGACGAATGCTGCACCAGGTAAACGGATTTATTTCCATTCTTAATTCGGTTGCTGTGCTATTTATTTAACGTTGCAGTTATACTTGTGTACACACAGAAGTAATCATTATAATTGCAGAAGCACCTGTCTCACATGTAGAAAAGGAAGAGAAGAACATTCCCAAAGCAGATGAGAAATTAGTGGAGCAGAGGGACAAGAAACTAGAGGCTGAATTGAGCAAGTTCAACAAGGTGTCTCACCCCTCCCCCCTTTTAACGAGTATGCAGGCTCAACCATCAGTCGTAGAGACAGTAGATTGATTGCGATATAATTTTTTCCAATATTTATTTTTCAGTTGGCGGAATTCTACTCTGATTTGTGCATTGCGTATGCGGATTCTCTGCAGACCAAAGATTTCCAGAAGATTCATCGAGATTTTAGGGATGCAAGTGAGCCCTCTAGATCAAAGAATTCTCAGTCTACCCCTTTGCGTTTACCTTTGGGTTGTGATATGACTAATTCCAATTGCTTTTTTAAGTGAAAGTGCATTTTTTACAGCCCTTGAGCAAGCGAATTTTATTATCGAACATAAAGAAGCGTATTCAATCTTTTCCGACAAGACCATTGAGAAGGTGAAGAAGAGAGAAGTAAGTTGGACAGTGAAAACAAATGAAACATAATATGAAAATAAATAATGAATAATTTCAGTTTTTCTCGTGTTCTATCTGCGAATTTCTTCCTTACAGCTACAAGCAGTATTTCATCCACTTAATCGATCCTATTCATGTTCATAACGTATGTCGCCTTGCGAAATCCTTTTCTTTATATTTTGTTTTATTTTTCTAATTTCTCGTAAAAATTTCTTCGCTTACTGAAAAGATCTCAAATTTATTCCCTCATAGGTCAAATATAATAATGTATGGTAGTGTATTCGCAGGAGAATGTTACATTCGGCCAAAGCTTCGTCCAAATTATTCAGAAATTGGTCTTCAATATTGGACGAATGTGAGTCGTTTTGAAGTTGGATAATGTAAAATGCTCACATTCTCTTGTAACCAAAATCGTAAACGATTGAGGATACTATACTCGAGTGACACATGATTAATTTTTGCATCATTGCAGGTTTGGAATGCAACAAGACATCTTCGTCGGGAAGGTTGCTCAGAAGTACGTTTTGTTATTCCTTTTTATTGTTTATATTCGTCAATTTTGTTGAGTTTACATCAATTCCAATTTTAGGTACACCTCGGTTTCTCTGAGCAAATCTCGCTTGAAATCGGAAATTGCATTTGCTGCGCACATCACCGATAAGTACCAGTGTAAATTGCAGATGCAGGCACAAACAGCACTGGGTGAGTACACGACGGTTTATGTGCTTGAGGAATCAGCAATTATTATGCCATTCTCCACGCTATCTGAACAACCAATACTGTGTTTTTAGTAAAAGTTTACTTTGTGAGTGTTACGTTTCCAATAAATTAATCGATTATCCCGGAATCCTCGTTTTGAATTTGATCAATGTTCAGCGAATGGTGCGGCTCCCTGGAAAACGGAAAACGAGTTTGTGATGTTTGGGATTAAGGAAGTGTGGAAGGTAAGTACTAGAATTCGAAATACGGGCAATCGTCTCTTCATTTCACGTGCTCTCTCACCGGTGAGCGAGGCGAGAGAGTGCGCAAAATGGAGAGACGATTGATGTTTGCACTGAGTTAGTGAGCACCTTTTAGGGTCGGGGAGTAGCTGCTGAGCTGGTGGCCGAACTCGACGCGCATATCGGCACTGGACTGGCAAGTTATCGCGTTCATTCATCTGACTGCCTAAATATTTGAAATGTTTTGCTAGCGTAATTAATTATTGATTGCGGCGACTACTTATGTCGGTACGTAATTTTGGCAATGAGACTATCAATTATAGACCTACTGTCTCGACTGCAAGATGGTGACGGGCACTCGCGAGGAGTACTACAGACATCTGATGCTATACAGCCATCTCCTTCGAAAGGCACGTTTGCACGCTCCGAAACCTATTCCTAAGTGGCAACCGAACCTTATTCATGCTCATAATTTTCGAACATAGGCAAGCTAAGTTGGGTTTAATTGACTGTAAGCAACCTATGCTTCTGTATTCAAACCGGCACACCGGCAAAGGCAAACCGGCACTTCTTTACTTTGTTGCCCAAAGGTTGGGGAATTCAGGAATTGACCGCGATTTGACTGTAAGAAATGAGCGTTCGAGCTATTGAGTAAGAGGGGTAGAAAATCTCCCCTCTACCTTTGGGCAACAAAGTAAAGAAGTGCCGGCAATCCTAACAAAATTGTGTTGGTCAATTCGTGAGAAATCTCCTTGTCAATTTTCAAAATATTATTTTAGGAACGTACTCACACTCTCTACCCCACGATGGCAGTTAACGTGCACAGAAGGGATTTGATCGATTAACTACCGTAACCGAGAACTACCGTATCTTTTCCTCTTTTTGTTATCGGTTTGTTTTGTTGTTTGTAAACGAATTCTGTTGTTTATTTATTGCTCGTCATAATTTGATACAAACTGACAGTGCGATGAAGAACTTATTTTCGAATGTCGTTAATCAATATTGTTGAAATCAGTCGCTAATGAACTGAATCAATATCTCGATTTGTGATTAATCACGTGTATTCGAAATTCTCAGCAGGTAAATATTTATTGGAACTCGAGTGTATCACGGAGAGTTTAGTCATGGAATTAGTATTATTTTTCGATACACTGTAGGTGCATCAAGCGAAGAATTGACGCGGCGGTGACGGGGGCTTCTGAAATGTAGGTTACTGTGGCTGGGATACAGTATGCAGTACCTTGGGAGCCGACGCTTTCTTTCTGCTGCTTTTCTTCCTGCTCGCACTCTTACTGCTGTCATCGCTCCTCATACTGCGCAGTTTCTCGCGCCATTTCGAGTCCTGAGAAGAAACATTGAGAGTACAGTAAGAATACGGTATGCGATCGATATTTATGCCCTGCTTGACCTACCTTTTCTGAGCTGTCTTCTGATGTTGTAGTCGATCTCGTTGCCTCGCCGTCGATTTTCGATTTCTTATTCTTCTTCCGTTTCTTTCGCTCTTTCAGTTTTTCCTTTGTCCTGAATATTCGTGATTATTGGGAGACATTTACGAAATTAATTAGGTTGAGTTTTAATATTTGTGCGAACCTCTTCTTCAGTCTTCCAATCTTGTCCGTAATGCTCTTCAGAATTCGCGAAACTTTCGATTTCTTCTTATCTTTTCCACTCTTGGACACTCGAACACTCGACTGAGAGTTTGAGAGAGAACGACGGAGCATCAGAGAAGAGGTCGCCGGCGCCCCTGAGAAGAGTACGGTAGATCAGTTGGATACTGTATCGATCGATAACTACCGTACCCGCGTAGCATCCAGCAATGAGTGGCACGAGAGTTGGAATGTGGACGAGGAAGAGAAGAAAGGGCGAATCGGCACGGAAATGGAAATTGGGATTAATCGAGTGATCGAGTGAACCGCTCAGTGGAGAAAACGAGTGAGGGAGACGAGTATGAGTCTGGAAAGGTTACGGTATGTGAGTACTGTATCTTCTGTATACCTTCTCCTCCTCATTCAAAGTACAATCAACGCCCATCTCATCGATTCGCAGTGTCGCTCCGTGACAGGCATTGACGAAGGGAGGAGAGATGGGACGAGTGGATCGAGGACCCGAACGGAGAGCTGTCACCTCTACTCCTGAAGGAGGAGGAGTACGGTAGCGTCCGGTGGGTCACGAGAATAAGTTACGGTACCCGAGGTCTTCCACTTGCTGATCATGTCGGCTTGGGAGTGCATCTGCAGCTGGGGCAGCAGGAGGCGGCATTCGCGGGACTGTTAGGATGTGGAGTACGGTGGTTCGGTGGATCAGACTCACTCGTTCGGCGCGCATTTCTACGAGCAGCTCGTGCAGCTGTCGTGGACGGAGATCGTCGCGAAGGCGGAGAATTCCTGAGCGGAAGAATAGGGGGGGGGGTACGGTAGAATAGATGAGGATACGGTATCTGCTCACCTCCCCGTGCGAACGGTCGCACCAGCAGTAGTGCCACCTGTCCCTGCGAGTTGTCATCGCCCGTACGAAGATCGATCCAGCACGCCTGGAGTACGGTAGGTTAGGAATACGGTAATCGATTAATCGATCTACCGTATACTCGGGAGTGCTCAGCCTCTTGCAAGGGCCGTCAAGCACGAAGAAATCGTGTGTCTGCCTCTCGCGGTAGGTCAAAGCGAAGGAGCGAGAGGGGAAGGGGGAGGTCTGGAGTACGGTAGGTGGAGATTACGGTAGACGAAATACCGTACCTTTCCGAACCACTCGGCGACAACGCAGGCAGAGGCCATACCGATAAGGCCTTTCGCTGAGGGAACGATCATGTGGGCGAGGATCTGAGGTGTACTGTAGGTTACTGTGATTACGAGTTTTATTGATAATTTCTTTTCTTTAACCTCATTCGAATTGCGCCGAATGTACTCCGGTAGCTTGTCTCGATCGACTGAGGTTAGAATCTGAATTTATTACAGTAGTAGATTAGATACCGTAACCAATTCGTGAATTACGCTACCGTACCTTGTTTCCGAATATGGACTGTGCCATGTCAGTCCATGAATCGTGAACTGAGGAAAGTTGAGATCGATCGACGAATACTCGAAAGAAGAGAGAAGGAGGAGGATCGAGAGAGGAGAGAAGGGAGGAGACGAGAGGGCCAAGGGCTGAAAGGGTGAGGTACGGTATCCATCCTACAGTACCCTCCACTCACAAGTAATACTCTTCTCGGATACTGCACAAATCTTTCTCATTCTCTTTCGAGCTTTTTCTGCCAGAGTGAGATAGAGAAGCGAATAGATAGTGAGAGTCGGAAGAGGAGCGAATATCTGGAGATTACGGTAGATTGAGAAGAGTACGGTAACTAACGATCGATAGGTTCTGTCGTGCTGGGATCAGATCGTTGCCGAAACAGGCGAGAGTCCATCTATGGAGGATTACGGTATGATCAATAAATCGATCACCGTACCTCTCGAGCACCAACTCGATCTTCTTCTCGTCTTCCTTAGTGTTAACGGCGAGTGAGGAGGGAACGGGCGCCGCCTGAGGATACGGTAGGGTACACTAGGTCAGATTGGTGACGATGCTCACTTTCTTCTCATGGTGGAAGAGAGCTGCGACTCGGTCGATGAATCGCATGCAGTTCCCGGTTTGTGGAGGAGAGGCGGGAGAGGCCGCGACCGGCAAATGGGAAGACGAAGCCGGCAAGTGGGACGGGGGTGGTTCCGGTTCCGGCTTGGAAGGATTAGAGGCGGAAGAGGAAGAGCGACGGGTTGAGGGTAGACCGCTCGTGGTGAGAGAGGGGAGGGGAGTGAGGGGGTGGGATGGAGTGGATTTGTGAATTAGGGAAAAGTGCATTGCTCGCTGGTGCAAATCCAGTTAGGCAAAGCAGTGCTAAATCGATTATGTTTATATTCGCTCTTCAAGTTGTTTTCGTCCGTCACGATTTGATAGTCATTGCTTTTTTTTCATTTTCTAAATTATAGATGCACCACCTTCTTCCCATGCAGGACGAACCTGATGAGTTTCCTCCAGAGAACGAGCTGAATCGACTCCGATTGATGGAGTATGGTTTCTATTCGATATTTTTTTAGAGATTTTAGAGATAAATAACTTTTAAAAGGTAGAGATTACCGATAAATGACGCGCTATTGTTTGACTTGCTGGCGTACATCGAAGCTACAAGATAGTGACATTGAATCTGTCGATAACTCTTTCGGAATAAGACATGTCAGGAAAAACTCTTTCGTCGATAACTCTTTCGGAATAAGAGTCAGGAATCAGGAAGGGCCCTTTCGGAGTCAGTAAAAACTTGATTTAATCAAGCTATTGATTGCAGTCGAGGCATGCGACTGCGACTGATGTTTCGTGAGGAGGAGAACCAGCTACATCTGAGGGAGATGGAGGTACTCATGGAGAGGAACAGAGAGGGGAGGGAGAGACAAGAGGAGGTGCAGGTGAGAAAGGAGAGATGAACACTAGTGATGATAATTCGGCACGCGTCTCTCGTTTCGAATGATCTCTCTCCAGTCACAGAGTCGAGAGAGCGCGCAAGATGAGGAGATACGGGTGCCGATATGCATCACCCCGACTCTTTCTAACCCCTCGCATCTTGCACTTGTCCGTTCGCTAACATTAGAGCAACGTTCCCTTGTCCTGTCCATAGACGAAATTATACATGTAGGTCGACTGGGAAATTGAGGGTCCGCAGTTGGCCCTGCCCGATCTCCTGCGGATCAGAGAGGTGGGTCCCCTGGTCTCTTTCTTGGGGGCATGACAAAACGGCAACCGACAAAACGGCAACGGAGCATAAATCAGCGGGGAATTGACCTAGAACCATGGCTAAGGTCTTATTATGTTGCAAATTAAATGTTCTTTGTTTCCTAGTGATGATGTAACATTTCATCATTCCTACGCAATAATCCGATTTTTTCGCCAAAATGGTCCTTTTGATTCGGCAGTGG
>LS583725.1:28393-39351 GCA_900490775.1 Pristionchus maxplancki | reverse complement strand
AATTGACCTAGAACCATGGCTAAGGTCTTATTATGTTGCAAATTAAATGTTCTTTGTTTCCTAGTGATGATGTAACATTTCATCATTCCTACGCAATAATCCGATTTTTTCGCCAAAATGGTCCTTTTGATTCGGCAGTGGGCTCATTCGAACCACTGATGCCAGGGCTATTAATCGAGCTTAATTTCATCTGTATTGCTTCATTTTTACGCAATCCGTGAAATGATTTTTTTCGTAAGAATGATGAAATATTTCATCATCATTATGAAATCAAGAACAATTGATTCGGAACATAATGAGACTTGACCCAAGGTTCTAGGTCAATCCGTGACTGAGTTATGCTCCGTTGCCGTTTTGTCGGTTGCCGTTTTTTCGTTGCCGTTTTGTCATGCCCCCTCTTTCTTTCACATGCTCTCTCGCACTGTCTGTCCTGTTAGAGAGTGTGTGAGATGAAGAGATTCATTCAGCAACTGAGACAGCTGAGAGATCGACTGGGTGAGCAAATGGAAGGAATGGTGAGCAGTCTGATTGTGATCAATTGTGATAAATGGAATGGAAAATGGTCGTTTTGCTGTTGTGAATAACACGAAAATAGTAATTTCAGAGGGAGCAACGAGAAGCGGATGTCGTGATACCGCCAGTGACTGAAGAAATGATCAGAGAAGCGGCGAGAATGAGGCAGGAGAATGAGAGGTGGGTATTTATATTAATGTAAATTAAATAAATAATGAATTGATTGAAGAAATCTCTCGACTCGCTACTCGCGCGCCTGTCCTGTGTGTGCAGTCGAGAATCCGTGCAAGAGGGCCGTCTTCTTCTGTGGACACATCATCTGCTACTCGTGTGCGGTGGACAATGCGAGGTGATTCTTTATAGGAAATCTTCCGCGGATTGGAAGAGTTCTAGATCATAATTTAGACTGGAATGAAAAACGAAGCTCTTTTTGTTATGGTTTATTTTGGTTTATTGCAGAAGCCGCGCAACTGATGGCAGATGCGTGTTCTGTCGCGAGAAGAGTGTATTCGTCAAGTTGTTCGAAGATGAATACGTTGGTGTGCAGAGGAATCGATCGATGATGGAAAGAGTTATCGACTGTGGAAAGATCGTGGGTAAGCTCACCGGAAATGAACGTCATTCACAAGGGAATATCAACCCCTTACCACGACTTTGTGGAATGAGCTATATACCAATTGAAAGAGCCTCAAAAGTACGTGCGATGTCAGTTTTCAAAACGTGATAAAGCGGCCTAATGTAGGACGTAGGTCACTGATAATGATTATTGTGTCAGATGGTGGTATCTACTCGCTGCTCTCCCATCCCCTCTCGTGGGCTGTCGCCAGAGACGTCACTTGCATCGGATTGGCCGTTGCTCTGTACAGAAAAGCCTCTCCGGAAGCGCGAATCTTTTTCGGACTGCTCGGCATTTCTCAATTGATCACTCATTCCGTCGCAATCAGACTCTATCGGAAGTGATTGCCCCCCCCCCCTCAATCATATATTGTATCCATCCCAATTGCTGCGTTGTACATTTACCTTCTTTTGTGGAATTTGTAGAAGACGGAGAATGTTCCATGCTGTTTTTGCAACATGTTTTATAATTTATTCTTTATTTCACCTGGACTATTCGAAGTTACTCCTATTTTCTGTTCATTCACAAGTATAAAGTTTGGATGTATATATTGTTGTGGCATGAACATCCTGTAAGTGACGGTTATTCAATATCTGTTCGGGTAAGTTAACTATTCGATGTAAAAAAATAATATTTTTGAAATAAATATATTTTAATTAGTCAGTTTTCGATTTTGACACATACGGTATTCTCATCAGGTCAAATTCCCGCTTTCACGTGAATACGGTAGCCATGATTGTGCCTCAATATTTCGCAATAGTTTCGCAGTGGTTTTCTCTTTGTTTTTGTTTCTGTTTGTTATGTTTTTGTGCTCACTAGTCAGCGTGACTCATAATAGATAGCATTGTTTAGTTCACAATATAGTATATGAGCTCCTCCGACTGTCGGCGGAGAGGCGGAAACAGCTGTGATTTAGTAGAGCGCATTGTGCATTGCGCATTTCTATTGCTTTGAATAGCTCTGCTGGAAGAAATAATTAAACCACTTTAAGCTGTTAACATATTTCGGAAGAAGTATTGTCACGTTTAGAACAGTATACCGTACTCGGCGGTTTGCATATCTGTTTCTTACTGTATCTTGATGAGTGTTAAGTTTGTTTATATTTAAAAGCCGATCCAATTTGTTTCAGAATGGCGGACGAAGATGCAAGGGACGATATATGGGATGCAGTGGACGATGAAGCGTTGAATGCGTTTGGAATGGACGGAGAAGTAAATGGAAGACTAGAACAACGAGACGTTATGGATGAAAATGATTTTGTCGAATACAGACGAATACTGGAACGGTAAATTTTCAAATTGTGACGAAATGCAAAAATTGCTCGCCAAAGTTTTGTTAGATAGAGATTTTCTTGAAATACAAATGAACAATTAAGTGAAATGATCAACCAAGCTCAGCGACATCTGAGACGTCGACCAATGGTGGAGGCTGATCCAGAGAGGTTAACATTTTATTTTTAAAAAAATACTCGTTGAAGCACATTGACGTATGTATAGCGAACAATTTCGAAACGTATTTATTCTTTTAAAGCACATCCTTCCTACAGGGATGCGAGGGGCGAGGCGGCGCGACAGTTGTTCGATGAATCTGATGATGATGATGCTGAACAACGACAGAGACGTCGACCGAGATTAGAGGAGGAAGTTCCGGAGAGGTTTGCTTATTTTAGGATTTATTTTTATATTTTGTATTACAGCAACACTGAAAATATATGAGAAAAACATCAAATTGCAAGCTAAATCTCCTTTCAGGGATGCGAGGGACGTGGCTGGTCCGGGGAACAGAGTCGATGTGGTGGAACCGAGATGGGAAGGGAGAAGAGGATGGGAACGGATTGATGATGATGAAGTGCCGCCTGAGCTGCGTGAACTGAGAGAAGTGCGAAGATTGGCCAGAGGAGGAGGACGGGAAGAGCCTCTCGAGTTTAATTTTGAAGTCGAAGTAGAAGAAATTGAAGTGATTGGAAACGTCGTGCGGGGGGAGAATGTAATGAGGCAATTGGAAGGATTCGGCAATGAACTGCTGGGAATTCTCGAAGGAGGGCAGCGGAGAGTAGCAGTTACGGAGGAAATGATCAAGAAGGCGCAGACTCTGCGGGAGAAGGACGAGAGGTGAGGGGATATTGCAAACAAACCTCTAATTTTAAGTGATTTTTGAATAAATACGATAACAGCTGGCTATTTCAGCACTCCATGCACCTCTCGATTTTCCCGTGCCTGTCCCATTTGTGTAATGGAGAATCCGTACGAGAGAGCAGTCTTCACTCAGTGTGGACACATCGTCTGCTATTCTTGTGCAGTGGATAGTGCAAAGTAAGACATGCTAGAGTTCCTTTCATTTAGTTACCGCCTGTCGCAATGCTAAATCTTGGTAGGATTGGTTCCATAAATGTCCGCTTCACTTTCAGAAACGACGTAGCCAATGGAAACTGCGCATTCTGCGGCTAGAAGAGTTCATTCGTCAAATTGTTCGAGGAGGAGGAAAAATGATAGTGAGAAGAAGAAGAATGACGTCAAAGATGCTCCTTGTGTAAACTTACAATGTTCCATTATTTTCCGCAGAATCTCTCGTTGGTGTCTCAAACGGTGTACAATATTGAGTTAACTATTCTCATTGACAATTTTCATTATTATTTTGCTCATTTTTTCCCGCCATCAGCTTGGTTGTATAATGTGGCGAGCATAAAATATTTCGCAAGAAATGATATAAATGATTTCGAGCCCCATACTGTATTCCGCGGTATTTGCATATCTTTCTGGTTGGAAAAATAGCAGCGTCATGTTATATGATTGAAATGACGTCAATTATAGAATGGCAGACGAAGATGCGGATCTGTAAGTAGATTATATTGTTTTAAGCAATGTAACAACACTTTTTCCACGTCTTAGCAAGACGGAAGTTATTAGCCAATTGTGTATCTTTCGAAGTTGATTTTTTATTGTTATATTTAAGGGCTGCTATGGTGGCAGAATTGCAGCGCCGTAGGGAAGTGATTGAACAAGAACGGTAACTTTTCAAATTATGAAGAAATATCAACCACCGCTCATCAAAGTTTTGGAATCACAGTGCAATTTTTGTCATTTTTTCTGTTTCGAAATGAACATTAAGTGTCCTGCTCAACGAAGCTCGACGACAACCGAGACGTCGACCCAGGGTGGAGGCTGGTCAGGCTGATCCTGAGGGGTTAATTATTTTTTTAAATATTTTTTTATAAAGAATTAGCAATATTATAGGAGGACCAAACATTGGCGCATATAGTTCGAACAGTTTCGACAATTTTTATTCTTTTAAATTTTATCCGTCTTACAGGGAAGCGAGGGCCGAGGCGCGCCTGTTGTTCGATGATGCTGATCATCCAGTGAGACGTCGAGCGAGATTGGACGATGAGGAGGGTGCGCCGGAGAGGTTTCTTTATTTTACGAATTATTTTCATACTTGAATAGGGGGGACTGCGTAATTCTCGTCATGATGAATTGTGGACTGATTGGCTTCTGCGTATTGCCAGACTGATGATGGGAAGTCTTTCCGAAACGTCTCAACCAGCGCGATAAACATCTGTTCGCATCTCTCTCTTCTCGCTCGCACCTCTGGCCATTCGCAGAAGTCAAACAGATTTTCATACTTTTTGTTATAGCAACGCGAAGAATAGGTAAAAGTCGCATAAAATAGTGAGTTATATTCACGTTAAGGGATGCGAGGGACGAGGCGCGTCCGGTGAACAGAGTCGATGTGATGGAGCCCGATTGGTGGGAACGAGTTGATGTAGATGTGGAAGAATTGCGCAGATTGGCCAGAGGAAGAGGAGGAATTGAGGATGGTCGAGCACGCCCACTCGCTCCCCTCGACCCTCGAGTCGAAAGAGGAGAAGGCGATGGAGCAAGGGGTGGATTGGATGACCTGATCATGGGAGCTGTTCGCCAAGGGATATTCGAAATGGATGACCCGTTGCTGAGACTTGTCAGAAGGAGAGACGTGGAAGGATTCGCCGTTGAAGTGAATGGAGAATTAGGAGGTTGGCAGAGGAGAGGAGGAGGAGCAGTTACGGAGGAAATGATCAAGGAGGCGCAGACTCTGAGGGCGAAGGACGAGAGGTGAGGAACCTTGTAAGCCATCCTCATATTTCAGATGATTAAAATTTTGAATAATTATGATAAAGAAGGTCATTTCAGCACTCCATGCCCCTCTCGATTCTCTCGTGCCTGTCCCATTTGTGTAATGGAGAATCCGTACCAGAGAGCAGTCTTCACTCAGTGTGGACACATCGTCTGCTACTCGTGTGCGGTAGACAATGCGAAGTAAGAGATGATGACTTTATCTGTTTAATTAGCACCTTTGGCAACACCAAAATAATTGTGGTGAGATTGGGTTCACAAATTTCCACTTACAGAAGCGAGGTAATCGCTGGAAGGTGTGTATTCTGTCGTCAGAAGAGTTCATTCGTCAAATTATTCGAGGAGGAAGAGAACGATAGTGATAAGAAGAAGAATGACGGTAAAGATGACAATGGATCGAAAACTGACGATAAGGATAATGAATAGGAATTCCAGGTTCCGTATTCATTTGTTCTAACTGTGTAACAGCACAATTCTTACTTGTTTCTTGTGTCAACATATAATATTTCATTGCTGTTGTGTTCTCCTGTTAATATTTCGTATATCTCACACTCAGAAGCTCTCGTTGTGCGTCTCGAACGGTGTACAGTAACTTTCAGTTAACTATTCTCGTTGGAAATTTTCGTTATTATTTGGCTCATTATTCCACTATCAGATTTGTTGTGTAATGTGGCGAGCATAAAATATGTTGGAAAAAATGATATCAAAGGTTTCAAGCTGTATACTGTATTCCACGGTATTTGCATATCTTACTGTATCTCTGCTTGGAAAAATACCAGCTCTTCTTTGCTTCATATTTTATGTTTGAAGTGAATGTCCATTTTTTTAGAATGGCAGACGATGCGTATAATTATATTCGGGAACTCCGTAGAAGGGACGATGACGAGGAGGAGGCGAGAATGGAAAGGGAAGATGAAGATGAAGACGAGCCATTCAATGAGCAGCCCAATAATGAGAACGAATTGAACGAGTAAGTGGTGGTTGAATATCCATTTGTTACGCAAATTAGGCGTAAGATAAATGTAGATATTAATTATTATTTGAGCGGTTACAAAAACACGTTTTTTTAGAATGGACGAGGAGATGCAACGCATTATGGCTGGAATGGATCTGGATGAAATCGAACTGAATCGGTTTGTGTCATAAAAATTAAGCACTCGTTCAGAAAGGTATGAACTGAGCTTCACTAAAAGGAGTGCTATGCTGATTTTCTTTCTCGTTTCTCAAAGCAAAGGACCAATTCAGTGTATTGCTCAACGATGCTGCGCGTCAACAGAGAGATCGACTCAGAATGGAGGCTGGGGAAGCTGAGCCGGAGAGGTTTGAATTATTTTTTATTGTTCATTTTGATACACTAAATGTTCCAAGTTATTGTTGAGAAGAGCACTTTGAAAACTAACAATAAGCTGAGCTTACTTGCAGGGAAGAGGTGGCCGAGGCTCGCCACGAAGTCGGCATGGTTGGTCGTGCGATGGGATGGGGAGAGGACGGCAGAATGAACGGATTCGGCCGGGTTCGCGGTGCTGTGCGCAGATTGGCAAGAGAAGAAGTGGTCGAGGCTCGCCACGAAGTCGGCATGGTTGGTCGTGCGATGGAATTGGGAGAGGACGGCAGATGGAACGGATTCGGCCGGGCTCGCGGTGGTCTGGCGCAAGCGCGCAGATTGGCAAGAGAAGAAGGGGAAGAGCCCCTGCAACCGCTCTTCGTGCCCGCTCGCAACGACGCAAGAGTGCAGGTTGGGATGCTGAGCCAATTCAAAGACCCAATAAAATAATTATAATATAATATTTATGCGTGTTCACAAGGAAATAACATGGTGAGACAAGTAGTGACAACTATCAGGGAGATTGCTCATAGAAACTGGTCAATATTCCGGTATTTACGACTAGTCTTGCCGCTCTGGGAAAGAAACTGTGGCATCTGTAGTTGGCGGATGAAACGCTATTATTTTTATATTGACTGCGTCTCACCCCATCATTAAATGAATAAAAATTTTTTGGAATTGAAAAGATATTGCTAAGTGTCACTTCTTTCCTTCCATGCTGAATGAATCCACGGATTTTTCCTTTTTAATTTCTAATTTGTACCAGCGTTATTTCCTTGAAACACGTATAAATAAATATTATTATTATTATTTTATTTGCAGTACGAGGGCATTCAGCCTCGCGCATTTCGCGTCGAATTGAGAGACATCGTGGAGGACGGATTCTTTCTCGATCACCTGATCGCGGGAGAGGGTTGGGATGAAATGCCCAGAAGAAGAGGAGGGATCACGGAGGAAATGATCAAAGAGGCGCAGACGCTGAGGGAGAAGGATGCAAGGTGGGTTTTTAATTAATAATTAATAATTAATCATTTCAGCACTCCATGCCCTACTAAGTTCGCTCGTGAGTGTCTCGTCTGTTCCACTGAGAACCCGTACCAGAGAGCAGTCTTCATTCGTTGTGGTCACATCGTCTGCTTCTCGTGTGCAGTGGATAATGCGAGGTGAGTGATATCAGAGTAGGAAAAGGTCGTCATAAATAACCTAAAATCGGTAAACGTACCCGGTTTTCCATGGCATCGTTGGATCTACGAGGAAACTTACCTAACATTCAAAAACATACACGGGTCCGAGAATTTCGCCGCCTTTTCGACTTTTTTCACAATCATACCCGGGATTGTGAAGGTTTTAACAGTTGACTTTTCCATGTCTGAGTGATATTAATATCTTGTTATATTAAAATTAACTGCAGAATCAAATTTGGTTAGAAAAATTGTGTATACCCGGGGTATATTTTCATGATTTACTTCCAGAAGCGATGCTACCAATGGGAAGTGCGTGTACTGTCGCAAGAAGAGTGATTTCGTCAAGTTGTTTGAGGAGGAATCTATTGTTGTTGAGAAGAAGACGACTGACGTCAAAGTTGATAATAAATCGAAAACTGAAGATGACGATAATGACTGGTAAATACATGTCATAAGCCAATTTTTATTCGTTTTACCTCAAATCAAGATTCCCCAGAAGCTCAACACTGTTTCTTATGCCAATTTAGTCGTATACTTGTTCCCTTCAGAAGATTCATCTGTTAGCTTCACGTGTATCAGAATTTGTGCGTCTCGAATAGTGTACATGGATATGCTAAGCTTAACGGTTTAATGTTCCTTATTATTTCGTTTAATTTTTCCGCCATCAATTTTGTTGTGTAATGTGGCGAGTATAAACTATTCTGGAGCAAATGTTGTCAATGGTCTAACCATGCTGTTTTCAACGGTGCTTGAATATTTTTTTATTCGTTTTTCAATTATTTTTTCATATTTCTCATAGAATGGCGGATGCGAGGGAAGCGCTGCGTCAAACACTCGTGAATGCGCTGAACAATGAAGTGGTCGCCGCAATGGAGCAGAGATTGGATGACGGAGAGGCGCAAATCGATGAAGAGGTGCGCCTTTTAAATGTAAATTACGAGAATAGATAATTTCAGCCTGAGCCTCAGAGAGAAGAAGTGCCCCAGGCGAGAAGGAGAAGGGGAGCACGAGCGGGGCCGGGCCTATTCGGTCGATTGAGACAGATGGCCGGGGAATTGGCTGGAGGAGTGAGTGAGGAGATGGCCACAGAGGCGGATCAGCTCAGGAAGATGGACAATAGGTGTGCTAATTTAATTAGTTAATTATTGTTTTAATTAATTAATTAACTGTGTTTCAGCCATCCCTCGTCTGCGCGCTACTCTCGCTACTGTCCCGTGTGCATGCACACAAACGCCCGTCAGAGAGCGGTCTTCACCGCCTGTGGACACGTCATCTGCTACCCGTGCGCCGTGCACAATCTCAAGTGAGCCATTTAATAATAATAATATTTATCCGCACAGATGGAATAGTTGTGGGGGGATATCGTCATTTTTGAGTAAACTGGGGCGACTACCTATCCTGTGCATAACCATTTTATTTAGGGAATCGCTGAACCTAATTTGATTTTCACTCGTTTGCACGGGAAAGTGAAAGAGTTCCTCACAACAATTAAATCTTGCCCACACAGATTCGGAGATGCGGGTCGAAAGTGCGTTTACTGTCGTCAGACCAGCGCATTCATCAAATTGTACGAGACGAAAGAGGAAGAGGTGGATGTGATCGACGATGATGAATCGATTGTCGTCCCTGTGATCGAGCAGGTCGATGGACACGGTATGTTTGTTGATTTACTTGTTTTTAGTGAACCGAAAAGTACTGGCTAGTTGTGTGATGTTTAATGATGTCACGTCTCGAACTATTTTTTATTAGTTGAATTTACATTGATTTGTTAGGCACTTTTCTAGTTCCGCACTGGCCCCTCCCTCCCCCATCAGACTCCTCCCCCAATAGAGGGGGGGGGGGGCGGAACCTTAGACAAAAAATGTCTTTAGGATTTCTTGGCTTAGTTTGCTTAGACTTAGGCTTAGCTTCAGCCCTAGAATCAGACAACTTTTCAAGGGGTGGAGTCGAGAGGGGCGGGGCTCAGTGCCGAACTAGAAAAATCCCATTTGTTACCTATCAGAGATGAAAAGACTTTGTTCTACTCTGTTACCGATCAAAGTCTCGTTTCTGCCTATGTTAACCCATATCTTTCCAGTTTCTCCTCCCATCACTCGCTACTCGCTCATCTTCAACTCTCTGATGATTCTTCTCATCGGCGTCATTATAGTCGTCGTCAATCTCGCCCCGACCTTCGAATAGAGAAGCTGAACAACGTCTCGCTGTATAGTCAATGCACAGACTGTAATTATATTCATTTATTCATTTATTTGCTATTTTATACTGTTCGATTTACTCGTTCCATGTCAGATTTTTTGGATAAATAATTTAATTTTAAATTATTCTACTATTTCTTTATCTGTATACCGTTGTGAGCGGCTTGGCATACCTTTTACATTATAGAACGAGAATCTCCTTTGTCTTCATCGTTACAGAATCGCCGACTGAAGTATGTCGGGTTTCGCGATCCGCAGACGCACCGTGAGGGACGTTTATGAGTGAGTTGTTTCAAATATATAATTAGTTAATTAAGCTAATTGCAGTGACATCATCGCGGAGATTCTGTTCCGCATGCGCGCCGAGGGCCGGAGCGAGGAGGAGAGGGCCGATGTGGCGGCCCGAATAGAGGAAGAGCGGCCGCTGTTCGAACAGGATTACGCTGAGAACGCCCGATTGAGGGCGAGAGTGACGGACGAGATGATCAGAGAGGCGAAGACTCTGAGGGAGCAGGATCAGAGGTGGGAAATATGGATTTTCCCGATGGAATTGATTCCGTAAGGGTTATATACCAGAGCCTTGTACTGCAGCAATGATAAGTAAATATTGCGTATTTTAATGTTATCAGTTAATCAGATTTAGAAGTACTCATAATTTGCATGTGCTCCGTTGCAGTAATCCGTCTCCTACTCGATTCTCTCGTCTCTGCTCTATCTGTGGCGACGCGAATCCTCACCAGAGAGCAGTCTTCCACTGTGGACACATTGTCTGCTTCTCGTGTGCTGTGAATAATGCAGGGTGATCATTTTTCATTTTTGCCGATCAATATTTGTACTTTTTTCCAGAATCGATGGAACTGGGGGATGTCCGATTTGTCGATCGGCAATGGTTTACGTGAAAATTTTCGAAGAAGGGCAGAAAGATAACAACGACGAGAATCAATCGAAGACTGACATCAATGATAAGTAGGTTGTGTTTAAATCTAGATGCCGTTATTAAAGTTTTAAATTTTA
>LS583725.1:0-25434 GCA_900490775.1 Pristionchus maxplancki | reverse complement strand
CACAATTTGTATGTGCTCCGTTGCAGTAATCCTTCCCCTACTCGATTCTTTCGTCTCTGCTCTATCTGTGGCGACGCGAATCCTCACCAGAGAGCAGTCTTCCACTGTGGACACATTGTCTGCTTCTCGTGTGCTGTGAATAATGCAGGGTGATCATTTTTTTATGTTTGCCGATCAATATTTGTACTTTTTTCCAGAAGCGATGGAACTGGGGGATGTCCGATTTGTCGATCGGCAATGGTTTACGTGAAGATTTTCGAAGAAAGGAAGAAAGATGACAATGACGAGAATCAATCGAAGACTGACGTCAATGATAAGTAGGTTTTGTTTTAATCTAGAAGCCATTATTAAAGTTTTAAATTTTACAAGTGCTATGGTACAATATTCCAGCAACGCTTCCTCGCTTCTGTACTCTCGTAACTGCGGCGTTTGTTTCAACAAGAATCCCCGTCAGAGAGCAGTCTTCACTCAGTGTGGACACATCCTCTGCTACCCGTGCGCAGTGGATAATACGATGTGAGTGATCTATAAGTGTTTCCCAAGCTTTGATATTCAGATTTTTTTCAAAAGTATAAAAGTCGAAGCTAAGAAAATGTTGTTCATTCCAGTAGCGACACGTGCAGAGGAAAGTGCGTGTTCTGTCGATCGAAGAGTGAATTCGTCAAGTTGATCGAGGAGGAATGTGGCAGTGAGAAGAAGAATGACGTCAATGATGAAAATTGATCGAAAACTGACGGAAATGAGAAGAACTAATGTTATTTCGAATGTGTTCATGTATGTATATAATTTTCAATGTTGTTACTAATTAGAAGCTTACTGTGTTTTGTTATTTTTGCTAATAATTTGATTTGATATATGTTTAGTTATGTTTCTCCTACTTATCTAGGTTTAATAACTCACCCTTACCCATGAAGAAGTTACATTGTTCTTGCAATATGTATAAAATTTTTAGAAAATTCGTTGACGATCAATATATCTTGTACTGTAGTTACCGGTAGCAAAATATCTTGCTGAAATTCCAAGTTTTGCACTGTGGCAATATTTCATTGCCATTTCCCCAACTAGAAGCGATTTTTTTAGAATGGTAGATGAAGATCCTTTTTGGTATGCAGTGGATGATGACGAGGAAGGAAATCAAGAGAATGGAAGACAAGAGGAATGGAATGGAGGAGACGAATGGAACCAGTGAGTTGAATTTTGCTAATTATTCAACTGTTTCAATAAGTCAATGCAGGATCCCTAACGTCGACCTTGGTCAGTTTCTAAGAGACGAGCACTCGAGAGCGACGCGACGTTATGACCAATTCATTCGTCGACATGAAGACGCCATTCATTTGTTTCGACATGCAATGAGAGTGGATGGGGAAGTGATCCAGTGAGTCGATTTTGATAAAAACTTGTTAATCATTCATTCGCTATTTATTCCGGAGTAATGTACAAGACACAGACTGTCAGAGTGGATGAGAGACGGCGGACCACGATTCTCTTTCTAATCCTATTTTTGCCCTCTTATTTTGCTCGCTGATCTGCTCATCGATCGGTCGGTGGAGAGAAATGAGAGGATAATAATGTGAAATGACGTCAACTAATGTGTGACCAGTGAAGCATATTTCAAATTTTGACGGCCTGTTCGAAGCGAAATACGTTCGGAGCAAGAAATATTGAAAGTCCAATGAAACTCATTTAGAAACTAACGCACAGAGACCGCGTCATTCCGCTCGAAAACGTGAAATGACGCGGTGAGGTACGTTGAAAATGAATTTACGGGAAGTCTATCAACTACCATTCATCTTTATTTAAACCCCAACACCATTACCATCATTTTGAAGAGGAAAACAAGGGCTATCATCTGAGGAAGGCGATTGTTGATAACACCTCGGATTAAAGAGAAAATCATTTTTATGTGCATTTTTCGGTAGTTTTTTGAACTTTATTTGAATATGCGGACTTGTATCAACAATCGCCTTCCTCAGATGTTAGCCCCTTTTATTCTCTTTCAAATGATGGTAATGGTGTTGGGGTTTAAATGAAGGTGAAAGGTAGTTGATACTCTTAGAAAATCAATAAAAATCAATTTATGGGCATGACGAGTTTTGCTGTTGATCAAATGGTTCAAAAACAACAGGGAGATTTCTAGGGGGTTGGTTAGAGTGATTCGACACCGCGGATCATTAAAAACATTTGTTATCTTGAAGAGATTGCATGACTATCCGGCATAATTTCCGTAATTTTCACTCATTTCTCGCCGCTCCATTCCTAATCGAGCGACGCAGAATGACCCGGCGCATTAGAATACGTACGCCGCGGCGAACAAAGGAATTCATCCACTCTGACAGGCTGTGCAAGAATATTGAGAGAGTTGACCAGAGACGTATGTCCGCCGACGTGGTAGAATCTGTTTTCAACCTTCCGTTAATAGATGCTGTTAATAGATACATATGTATATGTTGCAGACATTATCAGCGATGGATTCGAGAAGAGGAGGGGATAATCTCGCGGTATCGTCGATATCAGATCGACATCACTCGCAATCTGGCAATGTTGCTGGAAAGAGTTAATAACGGAGAGGAAGTTGATCCGTTTGATCTGTTCATCCAAGAGAAGAAGGACAGAGGAGAGAAGGAGCAGTAAAGAAGAACTAAGTCATAGTTATATCAAATTTGTTCATATTTGTAATTTACAAATGGTATTGCTAATTAGACGCTATCGAATTTCTTGCTTTGTTGATATGTTGTTCTGTAGCATCTCTAGTTCTTTCTCTTTTACTTATTTCGATCCTTAAGCTAATTCATACGTTCCGAAGAAGAAGTTACCTTGTTGTTGCAAGCATGTATAAACTTTGTTGTAAGTTCAGTGAAGCTCCGTGTTTGTATGCTGTCATGGACGGTGATTGAATATCTCGCATTTGCTGAGTGATAATATATTATCATCGCTTATTTGCCGTGATCTAATGTGCGTTTTGGCGTTGTTTCCTTTTCCAATTTCCAGTAAAAAATTAAGTACTCGTTTTTGTAGAATGGAAGACGAAGATGCTGCATATATTCGGGCTCTCGAACTTGGATTCGGACGTGAAGATGACGAAAACCAAGTGAATAGAAGACAAGACGAACCACTCAATGACCAGCAGAATAATGGAGAATTGAATCGGTGAGTGAGGGAGAGGGAAAGTCGATACGCATTCTGTTTATAATTCTCGCATGCGTTCTACCATTTCCCGTTGCACGTATAGATAAAAATATTTAACGAAGATTAATATCCAATGACATAAATTTCAGTATGGACGACAACGTCCCTGAGGGGGAATATCGCCACGTGGAGTATCGAGAACCGGAATGGCTTCGAGTGGCAGAAGAAAGGTTCCCACTAATCATCAATATATATTTAAATGATTTTTTGTTGATAATATAAGTAGTAATTTCAGAATCGCGAATCTTACCAACGATGAATTGATCCGGATGATTCTAGGAAATGAAGAGGAACGGTGAGTTGCGCTTTACGAACGTTCGTGCGTATTCAATATTTTCACGAACGCTTACGGTAAACGAATTCACAGGCGTGTTCAACAAAAAAAAACGGTTTTTAACGTTGCCTTTTAGGGTGTTTGATGAAGAGGCCGAGAGAATGCGACGCCTAGTGATTGTTGATGAAGTGGAAGAAGAAGATCAAGTCAGAGGACAATATCCAATTATTGATAGAATGGAGTTGAACGAGTGGGTTGGATTTCAAGCACTTTTGAGAAAGAAAATGCTGAAAATAAGCTATTACGATTGTTTACAACGCAACTACAAATAATTCTGCATCGAATATTCTATGATGGATAACGTACAGAATATATGTTTCGAGCATTGCAACAATTTATTTGCTAAATTGGCGCTCCAGCACTTTCCCGGAGAAATAGGTGAACATGAAATGAGTTTCAGTGATTCCCTAAATAAAAAGCATTTTGCCGATAAGTTTTTCAGGATCGATGAAAACGGAGGTCAAGTGTGGAATGGATGGTTTAGAGACGATGAGATGCACTGGCCCGATAGACCTGATTTCATCGTTCGTTTTGAACAAGATCAGCCGACTGAAGAAATGATCAGACAAGCGCAGATTCTGAGACAGAAGGACGAGAGGTGGGTAGATTATGCGGATTTTTATTTACTTTTTTTCATGGAACCCATTCTATTCGTCTGTAGTTTATGGTGAAAATCTATTGTCGCTACATCCAATCTTTCAGTGATCCATCATCTACTCGATTCTCCCGTGCTTGCCTCATCTGTGCCACTGAGAATCCCCGTCAGAGAGCAGTTTTCTCCCGCTGTGGACACATCGTCTGCTATTCGTGCGCCGTGGATAATGCGAAGTGAGCGATTTTTTTATTCCTCTGATCATATTCTTTATTTACACACTTGATTTTATTATTATTAGAAGTGAATAACTTGTTCTCTAAATTTGGCAAAAAAAGGCAAAGTTCATATCAGTAAATAATATTATGTAATTAACCTTTCTAGTAGCGAGGCGACCCATGGCAAGTGTGTTTTCTGTCGATCAGCGAGTGGATTCGTTAAATTGTTCGAGGAAGAATGCGTTAATGGGAAGCCCTAACTCAATGTTTTTTTTCAACTTTGTTCATGTATATAATTTCCAAATGTTGTTTCCAATTAGAAGCTACCGAATTTGTAGTTTTGAAATTTTTTTTTGTATCTGCCTGTTTCATCCTTATCCGTTTCTCATTTATTCGTCTCGATCTTCAACCCAATTCATCTTTTCTTAAGAAGAAATTACCTTGTTGTTGCGAAAAAAGGTATAAACTTTGTTGAAAATTCAGTGAAGATAGATGAGTTTGTATACTGTTATGAACGGTGACTGAATATCTCTCTCAACCTTTACATTTTTCTAATTAAAAGTGTGCACAAAAGTTCAACTTTGGAGTGCGAAAAAAGTTCATTAATTTAACTACTCGGACAGTTTTTCACTAACCAAATCGATGTTATTTCTGTATTTGTATATGGTATTATTTCCAAATTAAAACTAAAAGTTTTTTAGAATGGCAGACGAAGATGCGGTTCGGAATGCAGTGGAAGATGACGAGGAAGGAAATCAAGAAGAAATAAGACGAATACAAGAGGAAACAAGTCGAATCGAAGAGGAAAGAAGTCGAATCGAAGAGGAAAGATTTCGAATACTAGAGGAAAGATTTCGAATACTAGAGGAAAGATTTCGAATCGAAGAGGAAAGAAGTCGAATCCAAGAGGAAAGATTTCGAATACTAGAGGAAAGAAGAAGAAGAGATATTCGTGCACGAATCGAGAGAATCAACGGCAATGGAGGACAAGAGGATGTCTCGATCGATGAACGAGCTGTGACGGATGAAATGATGAGAGAAGCGCAGACTCTGCAGGAGAATGATGCGAGGTTATGATATTAAAATATATTTTGGCGGAATCGAGAAAAGGCATCTGAAATCGTGATCTTGCGTGTGAAATGAACCGTGTTGTTGCAGTGATCCATCCTCCACTCGATACTCACGGGAATGTCCTGTTTGCTACGTCGCGAATCCCCGTCAGAGAGCAGTCTTCTCACTCTGCGGACACATTGTCTGCTATTCGTGTGCTGTGGGTAACGCGAGGTTAGTGGCGATGACTACAATTTCAGACTTATTTTTAAATATTACCCTAATATTATTAGAGCTAATTTTACCCTTTTCCAGAAGCGGTGCCACCAATGGAGGATGTGTATTATGTAGAAAGTACAGCGGTTTCGTCAAGTTATTCGAAGTTGAGTACGGTAATGAGAAGAAGGAAAAGAAAGAGGGAAAGAGAAAGAAAGAAAGAAAAAGAAAGAGAGAGGGCGACGATTGAGATAAAGTGATAAGACCTCGCAAATTTATCTCATTCGAACGAATTCGTTATGTTCTTGAAACATTCTGTTTTTCACGATGATTATTACTATAATTAATTTGACTGTTTCACTTATTTTCTGGCTCATCATTTTGTTATTTGTTGAGTGTACTCATCGCATTATTTCCTTTTGTTCATTATCCTTTCTCGGTTAATAAAGAATTGAGTCTATAGTGAGTATTTTTCAACGAAATAAGATCGGTCGCGAACGGTGTTATATCTTATAGTTGACTAAGATGATATTTCCCTTTCCTTAAGTGTTCATCTTTAATATATTTTAGAATGGCCGAGGAAGAGGCTGGTCGACTTCAACCTCCACTTGCGAATGAAGAGGAGGGAGTTCGAGTGATCGGGAGGGAAGAAGGACCGCTCAATGACCACCCGATCAATGGAAACGAATTGAATCAGTAAGAGATGTTACTTAATTTTTCAAATATCATATTCTTAAAAGCCTGACATACGGGCCATGTTGCCTGCATGCTTTTCACGAATTAGATACTGTTTGAACAGAATCGAGCTAGTTATGGCATTCTACGGTGGGGTGTAATCGGAATTATCAGAATACGAAAGAAACTAATTAGTGTGTTGCAGGAGCGACAACGATGGCAGGCAGGAGGAAGCTGCTGCTTGTTACGCTCAGCAACTGCGAGACTGGTTCGCGAGAGAAGAGCGGCGATTGGAGACTCGAGAACGACAGAGGAAATTGGAAGATGAGGAGAGAATGGAATTGAGACGACTTCGCGACGAGAATCCATCTGAATGGACGCTGAAAGTGAATCAGATGGAAGCCCGAGGAGACGAGGCCGAGTATCGAATCTCTGGCGGACCTCGTGTCCCGGACTTCTCTCACGACAAGATGGCGCGGATTCTAGCAGAATACGGTCCGAGGTTTCTTGCCCTGAGCGAGAGGGAAGAGCGGGAACACATCCGCATGCTTCGAGCGAATGAGGAACGGCAGGCGTGGATCGAGTTTCGCAACGAGGAACGAGCCCGATGGGAAGAATTCGAGAAAATGGATGAGGAAGGAAGGGCGGAGGCACTCAAACAACGAGCTGAAACGGGTCGGAATATGGAATATCGGATGGACACAATATTCAAGAGAAGGCAGTATGAACTGGCGAGAGGAATAGGAGAAAGAAGGGGAAGTAGAGGAATTACAGAAGAAATGAGAAGAGAAGCGAATGAGATCGCGAGAAGCGATGAGAGGTGAGGAAATATTGTGGGGGGTTGAGAAATATTTTTATATATTATTTGAACCCATTATTTTGAAGATGGAACCTTTGGTTTAGTTGACTGCTAGGCAGTCTGCTGTCAATAATCAATAATATTTCAGCAAACCATCCTCCATTCGCTACTCTCGCAAATGCCTTGTCTGCCCCACTGCGAATCCTCCTCAGAGAGCCATCTTCCTCCTCTGTGGACACATCGTCTGCTATCCGTGCGCTAATGGTCCCAGGTGAGGGTAGAAATCGGTCATCTATTATATTAGAATTCTAATGGTTAATTATAACTGTTTGGCTTCTTGAAAATTTGTGATTTTTTTTTTAAATTTGTGATTTGTCAAGTTCATCTAAAAGTATATTTAATTATAATTAATTAAGAATCTATTGATTATGCTCTTCCAGAGACGCTCCTCCCACTGGATTTTGCGTGTTCTGCCTTCAACCGAGCGCATTCGTCAAGTTATTCGAAGATGAGAGTGACGATGAAGAGGAATGCGAAAAGAAGGAGAAGAACGACTACGACGATCCTTCCAGGGAAGCACAGCCCGTGAAGGATAAGAGGTGAGGGAAGGGGTGTTGTCTAATTAAGTTAATTAATCTCTCAGTGAGCAATCCTCCATTAAATACTCTCGAAGATGTCCTTTATGCATCATTGCGAATCCTCGGCAGAGAGTAATCTACCACTGCGGCCACATCGTCTGCTATTCTTGTGCGGTGCGCAATGCGAGGTTAGCGGGAATGATTCATGGGTACTTCTTTGGTTTCTGGCCCCCTCTTCCCTACCCCTCTCCCTCTCTCTTTCTCTCATTCATTCTTCGCAATCACCAGTTTACCTCTCGATGGAGGGTTGAGGGGAGCCAGAAACCGCAGAAGTTCCGATTCAAGTTATGGAGTTATAGAATATCAATTATCTATCCTCGTATATATACAAGGGTTATATATAAACATTCCCTATATTTTGATGAGGAAGTTTGTGTGATAATGTGGAGTTTATAGTTCATTGAATTGGAGTTGGAATTCGTTTTAATGGATAATTGCAGAAGCAAATCGAAGGGAAGATGTGCATTCTGTCTACAAACGAGCGAGATTATCAAGATAAATGAAGTAAAGAAAGAGAAGGATGACGAATAGAATGAAAGTGATGTGATCTCCCATATTTCAGTTAATCTTATCCTTTTTGAATTCTGAAATGATTCTTTCAAATGAGCATGTTTTATTCTCGAATTAACAAAATATTGTTTCTAATTTTTATGTTCTTTCTTCGTTATCTCTCTCTTGTTATTTATCATTGTAATACGGACTGCATCGGTTTGTGCACACTTGTTCATTGCGCAGTATTATGACGATAAAATGTTGACTCTACAGTAAATGTCCTTTCAATGATTTGTTATCTGTCATGAACGGTGACATATCTTCAATAACTTTCTTTTTCTCCCTGTTCATGCTTTTTCTTTGGATTATATGATCTTTTTAGGATGGCTGACGAGGCGGCGGAAATAGTTCAGCAAGATCTCGAAAATGCGGTGGAAGATGACCAAATGAATGGAAGACTGGAGGCGAATCAGCCGGATAATGGGAACGAGTTGAATCAGTGAGCACTAAATATTAGTTCGAATATTATATTATTTTAAACTATACTTACATGTTTGTTGCAGGCTCAATGGAGGTCAGGAGGCTGCTGAGGTCCCCATGGGACAACGGGTCCGTGACTGGTTGGCTAGATACGACCAGGAACTGGAGGAGCGTCGTCGAGTGTTTGCCCTGGAGGTGGATCGGAATCGCGAGGAAATGGATAGATTGCGGGCGCAGAACGACGCTGAACGAGAGCAGGAACTGATCGCATGGAGACAACGTGAAGAGGAGAGGCAACGTGAGATGGAGGAAGCAGAACCAGACAGAGTTGTGGAGCCGATGGGAGAGGAAGAAGTTCGTAGACAGATTGATGGGCTGATTCATCGGCTGCTTGGGCAGGACGGAAGAGCTCCGGAGCGTAGACAGCAGATTGAAGTCATGCGAATTAGAGTGATGCAAATACGCGATGAACGGAGAAGAAATGGACGTGGGGGAGGAGTGGTGACGGATGAGATGATCAGAGACGCGCAGACTCTGAGGGAGAAGGACGAGAGGTGAGGCAATGGGCGGGACCGGGACCGGGAGATAGTCCGGAGTTAATTAATTCCGTTCAGTGATCCATCGACCACTCAATACTCGCGCGCTTGCCCTGTTTGTAGCATGGTGAATCCCCGTCAGAGAGCGGTATTCACCAACTGTGGACACATCATCTGCTATTCGTGTGCAGTGGACAACGCGAGGTGAGTATTTATTATATTTTCGCTGTCAATCTGAAATCGTTTTAGAAGCGATGTCACCAATGGCAAGTGTGTGTTCTGCCGCGCGAAGAGCGCATTCGTGAAGATATTCGAAGAGGAGAAGAATGACAACGACGAGTGAATTAAAGTTATCACCTCGCATCATTTTTACCTCGTTCTCCTGATTATCGACTTGCCGATAGTTCCTTCGAATTAGTTTCAATAATATCCCTCAAGCACGTCATTATCGTTTCGCTGTTTTCTATATCCTAATAATATTTCATTCTTTATCAGTTTCACAGCGTTTTTATCGTGTTGTTGTTCGATCGTTACGGAGCGATTTTTTTTTCAAATAAATAATTGATATTTGATAGAAAGTTTGTTCTGTGAATCTATCTGTCATGAACGGTGATATATTTAGATTTAATTTAATTTTTACATTTGCCAATTTGCGATTTTCCATGCAGTGAGCCGTATTATCATACTTTTAGGATGGCTGACGCAGAGGCGGAGATGAATGGAAGACAGGAGGAATTACTCAACAATCAGCCGAATGATGGGAACGAATTGAACCAGTGAGTACATTTTTCATATAAGCACAAAATGCTTTTTTTATTGTTCTTCAAGCAATATTTATAGTAATTTCTGAATCAGCCTCATTTCTTTGTTGTAGGATCAACAACAACAACAATGGGGGCGAGGAGGGAGCGGGGATTCCTTTCGATCAGCGCGTCCTCGAGTGGTTCGCAGTGCAAGATGAGCGTCGCGAAGCACGAAGAGGGCTGGTGGCTATCGAGATGGAGCGAAATCGCGATGAGAGGGCGCGGGCTCGAAGGGAGAGGAACGAACGGAGACAGCTGCAGGAGAGGGAAGATGCTGAGTGGAGACGGCTTCGAGAGATGGCTGAGGCTGAGCGGGTTCGAAGGGAGCAGGAGGCGAATGCCGGAGTTGCAGGGTAGGAAAGGGTCCTAAAAATTGCCTAAAATCCGAAAAGTACCCGGTTTTCGCTGGTTGGATCTACAAGGAAAATTACCTAACCTTCTGAAAGATACCCGGGTTTCGAAAATTTTGTTCATTTTCTTCGTTTTTCATAAACATACCCGGGATTGTGACGGTTTGATCACTTGACTTTTCCATGTTTGCAGAGTTGCCGAGCCGATCGGAGAGGGAGGCGTGCGGGGACATGTGGACGCGTTCTTCGGCGCGTTGCTCATGCCTGGAGGGGCGGCTGGTGGAAATAGAGAGGAGATCCGCATTCGACAGCTCATGGAGGCTGCGGAGAGAGTGGGACAGATACAGGTAGCACTCTTTGGACACGAATTGGGAGAGAAAGGAGCTGTGACTGAGGAGATGATCAAAGATGCGCAGACTCTGAAGGAGAAGGACGAGAGGTGAGGGAAGGGAGGGGTGGAAAAATAGTTTGAGTTTGACTAATCATTTTCCCTCAGTGACCCATCGTCCACTCAGTACTCCCGTGCTTGTCTCGTCTGTGCCACGGCGAATCCTCGTCAGAGAGCCGTGTTCATTGACTGTGGACACATCGTCTGCTATTCGTGTGCTGTGAGCAACGCGAGGTGAGCAGCAATTCATTTTTGGTGGTGTTATGTATGCCTTCGATTGAAAGTTCTTTTTTTTTATATTTCAATTTTTCAACTGCAATATCCTCAAAGAGTATATGAATAAAAATATGAATATTTTATTTCCAGAAGCGATGCTACGAACGGAAGGTGCGTATTCTGCCGCAAGAGGAGCGTATTCGTCAAGATATTCGAAGAGGAAAAAGGTAGTGAGAAGAAAGAGAAGAAGAACAACGACGACGATTAAAATTGTATTGTTTCACCTCGCATTTTTATCTCGTTCTTCCGATTCTCGACTTTTAGTTTGTTATTTCGAATTAATAAGTTAAATTGAATAATATAGCTAAACGTATGGTGTACGTCCTGTCTCTCTGTTTTCCATTCTTCATTATGACTTGTGTGTTTGTTATCAGTGCGACTGTTCGGTTTTCATCGTTTTGTTGTCCAATCGTTAAGAGCAGTTTTGTGCGGATAAACAGTTAAATTTCGATATTATATTCGTTCAAATAACTGATGATATCTGTCAGGAACGGTGATATATTTTATACAAGTATTCATTTTGTCTTATTCACGGTGCTCATTATATTTTTTTTTTTGAATATCATCACATTTTTCGAATGGCTGAGGAAGAGGCGAATATACTAATATACGAGGAAATCGAATATGAAGTAGAAGGCGAGGACGGAGATGATCTACACCGAATCTGGCGCGAACTGGACATGATCGGACTCCAGCAACAGATTCAACAGAGAAGAAGAGACGAGGAGAGAAGGTATGCATTATTAATCCATTCTTTATATAATTTTGTTTCCACCTTTTGTGGAACATAAATAATATAATTAAAGGGAGGAGGAGCGCATACGAGAGGCCGAGGCGAGAATTCGAGATGCCGCCAGGTTGATGCAGGATGTAGTGTTCGACGAAATGGAATTGGAAGAGATGTTGGATATCGAAAGAGAAGTAGAACAGAGGGGAGGAGGAGCAGTGACTGAGGAAATGATCGAAGAGGCGCAGACTCTGAGGGAGAAAGACGAGAGGTTGAAATATTTTCCGATTTTCCTAATGTCAGATTTGATATTAGAAATGTGAAGTCGTTCCTTCAGTGATCCATCATCTACTCGATTCTCCCGTGCTTGCCTTATCTGTGCCACTGAGAATCCTCGTCAGAGAGCAGTTTTCACTCATTGTGGACACATCGTCTGCTATTCTTGCGCCGTGGATAATGCAAGGTTATGATATCTAGCTCATTTAATTACTGTTTAAAAAATTCTCTTTTTCTGTGGCATTAACTTAAGATTTTCGAATATACTGAGATCATACGTCGTTATTTGCAGAAGCGACTCGACTAATGGCAAATGTGTGTTCTGTCGTTCAACGAGTGGATTCGTTAAATTGTTCGAGGAGGAGTACGGTAGTGAGATGGAAAAGAACGACGACATTTTGAAATAGACTAGAAAATAACATGAGATCTCACAGTTTAGTCTTTCTTATGTAATAGTTGCTAACTTTCATAGAACTGCGTTCAGAAAGAAAATTTCCCTTCCTTACAAACTGTAATTCGTAAAGTGTCTCTCATCTCATTCAAATTTGACATAAAATGTTTTTTTTTCACTCTCGCTGATCTCAAATGGTTTATTATGTTCGTTGCAAAATGCATAAAGAATTAGTTACGAAAATGTGTTGATATATGATCCCAAAGCCGTTGTGATCGGTGTTAGCATACTTTTTTTTGAAAAAATCGATAGTTGATCAATTTCCCCCCTATTTTTTAGGTAATTACTTTCGCTGAGCAACTTGAAAATATTCTTCTCTTCCGACTCCGTGATAAGTGGAACGATTCCAATGCAGGTTGGATGTATTATCTCAATCATAAATGATTTTTATGAAAAACACCCCTTTTGGTTATTTTTGCATTTATTATTTTGGTACTTGTGGACATTCTGCTAAGAATGGTTGAGTTTCCATATTTCTTAAAATACGACTAGACACTTCCGGGGAAGTCCACAATTGGATACTGATTATTTAAAAGTACTAATTGATTATTTTCACATTCAAGAATGGCCAACAACACGGTGCAGCAACATTTAATTGCTAGAATGGATAACGCGGTACTCCAACAATTAATTGCTGAAATGGATAAGGAAGAGTTAGTATTGAATAAGTGAGCAGTTAAATAAAGCTCAAGAAAAATTGGTCTTGTGGGAACATGGGACCTTTCCATATGATTCTCGACCAAAAGTATCAGAATTAGAATGAAAATCAGAACTGAGAAATTTCGTAGGAGTACTTTAAAAAAATCTAATTCAGCACCTTGTTTGACGACGTTGGGCGCCATCAGAGAGCCCGTCTCCAATTGAATTCTAATATGCAGCCTTCACACCACGGGTTCCTTTTGAAATCTTATTTTTCGGATGCATTTTAGTCAACTTTTTTTTGATAAGGGTAACTTCAGTAATTTATCCTCTCGTCAATACTCACGCGATTGTGTCATCTGTGCCACGGAGAATCCTCCTCAGAGAGCAGTCTTCATCCGTTGTGGACACATCATCTGCCACCCGTGTGCTGTGCAGAATGCGAGGTGAGCATTGTATTCAAATTATTATTTTTTTCACTTGCTTTTTCAATAATGATTACTACATTATTTGGTTACTTTTCGCAGAATCAACGGGAACAATGCCAAGTGCGTGTTCTGCCGCCAGAGGAGTGGATTCGTTCGACTTTTCGAGGACGAGGGCGGCAATGAGAGACAGAATAACGTCAACGACGAGAGTCGATCAACTACTTCAAATACGAGAATCGATCGATCAATTCGCCAACGACATGAATCTGTTAACTACGCGAGGCGTTCACCTTTCCCACTTTCGAGAATCGATCGAGAAGTAGTCAATTACGTGAATCGATCAACCGCGCCAGCTACGGGTAGAAGAGCTATCGATACGGGAAATACTGGTGGTTAGTGAAAATAACGTTATTTAGGTTATTCATAAAAAATATTTGTATTGTGCCGTATCGCTAAATTTCTTCACGATGTTGATGGCTCCAATCAATTCTTTATTCAGGCAATCCGCCTCCCTCCTCCCTCCCATGGAAGATCGTCGGAGGCGTCGCATGTATTGGACTGGCAGTTTTTCTGTACAGGAAGTTTTTCTGTACAGGAAAGCCTCCTCTGATCTCTCACCCTGATATGTCTGAACTCTCTCCTGAACTCTCTCCTCTCTGGGTGTTAAAGCTGATGTACCCGAGGAGAGATTCTTCTCTGTTAGACCGCCTTTCCGAGCGCGAGATTCTCACATTTGCTACGTTGGCATCGCCCTTTGTACCATGGAGAATTTTTGGAATTTTCAAAGTCTTTTTTCGAGGCCCGATTATGCGCTAGTTTGACGATCTCAATTCACTCCTAATACGATTTTCCTTGTTTTGATTCACTTCAAAAGTTGTTACAACCTCAATTCCACTCATAATTCACTGTTGATATTATGCGAGAAGTTTACTAGAGTAGTGTTTACTCGGTAAATTCTATTCGTTGTTCTTTCTTCGTTTGAAGATTTCAATTCACTCCCAAAACGATTCTCCTTGTCTTGATTCACTTTTGAAGTTGTAAATACATGTATTTACTGCGGTAAAGTGTTGTTTCGATTATGTGCTGTCGTTGGAAAAACACGAGTTTGTTGCTCGATCGATATCTCATTTGTTCGTCTCTTCGTTGACTTTGTTAACTTCTTCCAATCCCAATTTTGAATAACTGGTTTCACGGATAATTCACGGTCCTAATTTTTCAACGAGCAGCAATTATCTGATATTTATTAGAATGGCTGAGGAGGAGGCGAATATACTTCAGGAGGAACTCGAAAATGCAGTGGAAGTCGAGGAGGAAGATGATCGAATGAATAGAAGACAAGAGGACCAACCGAATAATGGAAACGAATTGGACCGGTGAGTTCGTTTTAGAAGATAAAGCTACTAATGCAAGTACGAATACAATAATTGAACTAAACAAAATAAATGTGTTTGAGTACGCGACCTTTTGAATTTAATTTACTCTTGCAGAATCAACAACAATATCGAGCAGGAGGCGCAATTCGCGGGTTTGCCGGAAATCGACTTTAACCAGTGGGTGCGAGAATTCCGTCCGAGAGAAGAGTGGGATAACGAGGAGCGAGATCGATTCTTGCGCGAACTGCGCATAATCAGAGGCCAGCAACGGATTCAGAGAGTAGAGGAGAGTAGGTATTCCTGATTAATACATTCTTCATATAATTTTGCCTTTCCCTTTTGTTTCCCTTTCCCTTTTGTTGGAGGCGTTCACCTTTCCCACTTTCGAGAATCGATCGAGAAGTAGTCAATTACGCGATTCGATCAACGTCGCAAACTAGGGCATTCGATAGGGGAGACATCGGTGGTAAGTGAAAGATACATTTTTACGCTCTCGATTACTTCACGATGTTGATGGCTCAGTTCTTCATTCAGGCAATCCGCCTCCCTCCTCTCTCCCATGGATGATCGCCGAAGGCATCGCATGTATTGGACTGGCGGTTTTTCTATACAGGAAAGCCTCCTCTGATCATCATGAAATCTCTCACCCTGATATGTCTGAACTCTCTCCTAGGGTGTTAAAGCTGATGTACCCGGTGAGAGATTCTTCTCTGTTAGACCGCCTTTCCGAGCCCGAGATTCTCACATTTGCTATGTTGGCATCGCCCTTTGTACCATGGAGAATTTTTGGAATTTTCAAAGTCTTTTTTCGAGGCCCGAATATGCGCTAGTTTGACGATCTCAATTCACTCCTAATACGATTTTCCTTGTACTTAATTCACTTCAAAAGTTGTAATAACCTCAATTCCGCTCATGATTCATTGTTGATATTATGCGAGAAGTTTACTAGAGTAGCCAAGGAAGATTATATTCGTTGTGCTTACTTAGTCTGAAGATATCTATTCACTCCCAAAACGATTCTCCTTGTCTTGATTCACTTTTCAAGGTGTAAATACATGTATGTACTGCGGTAAAGTGTTGTTTCGATTATGTGCTGTCGTTGGAAAAACACGAGTTTGTTGCTCGATAGATATCTCTCTCATTTTTTCGACTCTTCGTTGACTTTATTAACGCGTTCCAACTCCAATTTTGAATAACTCGTTTCACGGATAATTCACGGTCCTAATTTTTCAACGACGCTTGCAGTTTCTCATATTTTTTTAAGAATGGCTGAGGAAGAGGCGAATATACTTCAAGAGGAACTCGAAAATGCAGTGGAAGTCGAGGAGGAAGATGATCGAATGAATGGAAGACAAGAGGACCAACCGAATAATGGAAACGAATTGGACCGGTGAGTTCGGTTTAGACGATAAAGCTACTAATGCAAGTACGAATACAATAGTTGAACTGAACAAAATAAATGTGTTTGAGTACGCGACCTTTTGAATTTAATTTACTCTTCCAGAATCAACAACAATATCGAGCAGGAGGCGCCTCAATTCGCGGGTTTGCCGGAAATCGACTTTAACCAGTGGGTGCGAGAATTCCGTCCGAGAGAAGAGTGGGATAACGAGGAGCGAGACCGATTCTTGCGCGAACTGCGCATAATCAGAGGCCAGCAACGGATTCAGAGAGAAGAGGAGAGGAGGTATTCCTGATTAATACATTCTTCATATAATTTTGCCTTTAGCTTTTGTTGTACTTAAATATTATTAAGAGAAGAGGAGCGCAGACGAGAGGCCGAGCCCCCTCGAGATTTCGGCAGATTGATGCACGATATAGTGTTCGAAGAAATGGAATTGGAAGAGATGTTGGATATCGAAAGGGAAGTAGAGCAGAGGGGAGGAGGAGCAGTGACTGAGGAAATGATCGAAGAGGCGCAGACTCTGAAGGCGAAGGACGAGAGGTGAGCACTTACTGTTACAATATTGAAATATCTTTCTTTTTTTAAATATCAGCTCTGATATTTAAAAAAGTAGTTCCTTCAGTGATCCATCATCTGCTCGATATTCCCGTGCTTGCCTTATCTGTGCCACTGAGAATCCTCGCCAGAGAGCAGTTTTCACTCATTGTGGACACATCGTCTGCTATTCTTGCGCCGTGGATAATGCAAGGTTATTATCACTGACATCTCTTTTTTAATATTTCGTTTCACTAATAGTTTCACCGTTTCGGATATTCCAAAATAATTTTATCGCCATTTGCAGAAGCGATTCGACTAATGGTAAATGTGTGTTCTGTCGTTCAACGAGTGGATTCGTTAAATTGTTCGAGGAGGAGTACGGCAATGAGAAGGAGAAGAACGACGTAATTGCCGTGAAATTGACTTGATAATTACATGAGATCTCACAGTTTAGTCTTATGTAATAGTTGCTAACTTTCATAGAACTGCATTCACAAAAGAAAATTTCCCTTCCTTACAAAATGTAACTAGTAAAGTCTCTCATCTCATTCAATTTTACATCAAATGTTTTTTTCACTCTTACTCATCTCAAATGGTTTATTGTATTCGTTGCAAAATGCATAAAGAGTTAATTACGAAAATTTGTTTTTTCACCCAAAGCTGTCGTGATCAGTGTTATCATACCTTCCTTTGTGGAAAAATCGATAGTTGATCAATGGTCCATGCCAATATCAATTTGGGAACAGTAAAATAGCCCGTTTAAGGCTATGTGCCGAATATCCTTTAATTATTTACGCAAATTAATAATTATCAGTGAATCATTATTTCGACTCTCCGAAGAATGGTTGAGTTTAATACGTTCCCGTTTGCGTTTCCGTTTGCTTTCGCGCTGGGAGTAAAAAAATTTTATTGAGTTTTTATTTATTTTTTTCGTTCCAGAATGGCCGATCACGCGTATCTGCAACGAATAATCGATGAATTGGTGCCGGAAGAGCTGGAATTGACTGGGTAAGCTACTGAAATGGATTAGAAAATTCATTTAATTTAATTTAACTTTATTGATTTTTTTCGATATTTTTCATTCATAGATTGGACGACGCGATGCGCCATCAGAGGAATCGACTAGGATTGAATGAGAGGCGAGCCTTATACAATTTTTGGCGCTTCTGCCGTTGAGGGGGCCCCGTATATTGCCTACCACTATAACACTTTTTCATGATAGGGAGGGTATCATGGTGATAGTATGAGAATGGTACTATATTAGTCCATAATATCCTATCACCATGATACCCACCCTATCCCCCTATCATTCCTTGTAACTTGTAAAAAGTGCAGGGGGCCCCCCTAACGGCAGAAGCTCCCAATTTTTTTATTGTTGTACATTTATTTCTCAAAAATTGCTGAAATTTTATTGCTGAAATTCGGTTCATTTCAGACTGTCTATTCCAGCGATTTCAGACTGTCTATTTCAGCGATTCGTACTCGCTTCGATACTCTCGCGAGTGTCCTGTCTGCTACACTGCGAATCCTCCTCAGAGAGCAGTCTTCATCCGTTGTGGACACATCATCTGCCACCCGTGTGCTGTGCAGAATGCGAGGTGAACACAATGGCATCAATAATCGATTTTTGGTTGTAGTGTACCCTTAATTTGTTTTTTTATCCGAGTGTGAACCTAGATCGGATATTGCTTACTATGTAATTGTGATCTTTCGTTAGAAGTCGATTCCCTCCTTTCTATGAAATGCAGACGTGTCGACGATAAAAAAATTTTCATCTATTCAGAATCGACATGAACGATGCCAAGTGCGTCTTCTCTCTCTACGACGAGTGGATTCGTTAAAATTTTCGAAGAGGAATATCGCGTTGTGAAGAAGAATGTCGTCCACGATGGAGGAAAGGATACAGGTAAGTCAGTGTTCTTGCCAGTCTCCATATTTACTTTTATTCAGAGAATCTTCCTATCTTGCCTTCCATTGCGAAGAGCTGCATGTACGCCGGGCTGGCGTACGTTGCATTCCGAGGAGCCGCCCGAGTCTATTCCTTCCTTAATCTCCGCCCATCAGACAGTGCTGTCGCATTCATCGCGTTGACATTTGTTCTATTTTCTTGAATGATTCTTAGTCGGAAGATGCCAGCTTGAGTTTATTTAGGCTTGTAAATTGAATTGTAACTTAGAAAATTTATATATCTTTTCCAATATGAGTTACGTGATCGTATTTTCGTTGTTCCATTCAACCTTTCATTCAATTTATTAGATTGAGCCATTTATTTTACCGAATAAAGAAATTCTCACCATTAAAACGGCCTAAATGTGCGATCAAAGGTTCTTAGATCCTGCTAGTATTTGTCGCAACCTGTTTAACCGTGTTTTTTCTTGCAGAAATTAACCGAGCTGAATGAAAATGATTAGGTATTTTCAGTAACGCTGCCGTTGATTCGGTTGTGTGAGAGATGGAGGATGCTGCTGCATCGAATCGACGCTCCAAGGTTCATACTTCTTCATTATTTAATTATTTTATTGCTATTTATTATTATATTTATTTTATTCCAGCGAGAAATAGTTGCGATGGTCGATGATGAATCGATCAGTCAACAACCGGCTGAGAAGATCGCGAAGAAACTAGTGGAGGTTTTTTAAAAATATATATTATATAATTAAATAATTGTATCTACCTTTTTTTTTAAAAATGTTTGCTAAATTCATTTAGTTGTTCCCTCATCCTCCTGTTCCTCCTTCTCGCGAACTAATGGAACTGCAACAGAAAATGATCCAGTTGGAAGACATGTACAAGGAGAGGTTTGAATGAATCTACGTACTTGTCGTTTCTTTGATCTCTTTCGCTGTAATCTTTTTCCAAGTGCGAAAAGAATTTCGAAATACAACAGAGTAGTTGCTATCCCATTTCCATTCAGAGTGGCCGATCTCGTGACGCAATTAAAACAAGCGAAAGCTGAAAGTGCAGCCTCTACGATTGGGTTAGTGACGACATGAAAAGTTTATTTTTATTTTTTTTTCGAACGATTGGATTCTCAGAGAGCGGAGGATTTTATCGCTGACTGAGGAACTGAAGTCAGCAAAGAGCAGAGAATCGTTGGTTATCTTTCTATTTTTTCCTGTCTCGTTTCCCGACTTTTTAAAATTCAATTTGGAATGTCGCTCGGCACATTCTGTTTTTGTTACCCCACTCTCAATGAACTAATCTTTTTAGTGATCTGAACCGAAAGTGCGCCGAGCTCAAGGCTGATATGATTCAGTTGGAAACGGAATTGAGTCGAGTCAAGAATGAACGTCTCAACGATGGAAATAGGTACGGTAATACATTGGTGGTGCATTCATTAGTCAGCGACATATTTCAGAATCAGTGTTCTGGAAGACGAACTCAAAAAATATGAGGTGCTTCACCCACTTTCCGAAATCGCCGGTGAGTTGCCAGGATGTTGTATTCTTGACTCACAAGCAAAAACAAAATAAGAATCAAGTAGATGAAGAATATTTTGGTGTAGATTTTAAGGCATAAAATCCTTTATTTTAGATCCAATCAACATTTTTCAACTATGCCGCCCCAAAATGGCAAACTGTATGTTTTTATTTGTTTTAATTTTTGAATCTTGTTCTTAGATTCCCTGATGGTTCGATCATATATTTATATATAATAAAATAATGCAAATTCAGCGATTTCTATTGACGTTGCAATCGGCCAACTACGGCGAGCATTCAAAGAGTGCGGAGAGAAGAAGTTTTGCAGATTGTGGAGAGTAGATCACAGCATTAAGGTTAGAATACGGTGATTGTCAGAGATGAAAAAGTCCGGTGGCACATTTTCACCAAACCCCGGTAATGTTTATAATAACCGTCTAAAAATATGCCAATTCTGCGAAAACCGGGTATCTTTTCAACAGTTAGACAATTTTATTAGCTGAGCTAAGCTTCAAAAACCGGGTATACTTATGGAAATTAGATAGTTCTCGACGACTTTTTTCTACTCTGGTGATTGTGAGAATTGAACAACCGCCGGTTTAACAACGTTTCATTTTAGGGTGTTTTATAGCGCTCCCCTCCCCCATCATTCTTTCCAGGCAATCAAGTGCGAAGTATGCAAGTGTACTCCCTCCAAATTCCAACTCATTGAACATTTCTACTCTGAAAAACACATCAACAAGGTGAGCAGGGTGACTAAAATTCAATGTTCGAGAATTACTTTGATCGAAATTCTTTAACCGGCGATCTATAAGACGTGATTGGTACTTATGTTGGTCGGGCGAGGTTGAAAGGATGAACTTTCTATCGTCTAGGTTCAAATGAAAAAAAAGTACTAATATCCTCTTACCATGTGGTTTTAGCTATGAATTTTTATCAACTTATTGTTTTAGCATTACCTCAACTCTGCAGGTCCGCGGCAGCAAGGGCGCCGTCTCGCTGCCGGCAGTTCAGTTCTGGCTGCGCAAGCTGAGAGAGGCTGCAGATGCTGCAGATCCGCTTGCTGCAATTCCGGTGCAGCAAGTTGCTGCTGCTGCGCTCGCGTGAGTGTTCGAAGAGCTCGAAGAGCTCGAAGATTAGTAAAACTATTTCAAAGTTACTTCTGTAGTGCAATGTTCATGATCAGTCACGCTTATTGCTTATCTCCTGTGAATTAGTGCAAATAATCAGATGCCTATTTAGATGCCCGCAGGAGCCGAATCAGCCTCGTAAGGAATTTTCTTTCTTGTTTTTATTTGTTTATAAATGTAAACTTTATACGTTACTGTAGATCCAATCGACATCTTCCAATCGTGCAGCCCAACTTCATCCGATAGTCAGTCTTTTTTCGAAGCACATCAATTAATCGAAAATACATGATTCACTTTGGAGTTTATAAATAATTCGCAGCGATTTCGATCGACGACGCAATCAGCGAAATTCTCTCCAAATTCAATCGATGTGGATTAACGAGGTGGAAGCGATGCAAGGATGAGAGCGGCAACTCTATAGTCAGTTACATTTTAGTCTTCCAAGTTGCGCATCCGAAGCCTTTGTTTACAGACTCTGTCGTGCGAAATGTGCGACGATAAGGATATCACGCTAGTACTAGCGCATTTAATCTGCAAGAAACACGCCGATAAGGTATAAAAATCGTGTTTTAATATTTATTGCCTAGTTGATTTAGTGAATTTTTCCTTATTGTCCGTAGAGGTAGAGGCGATTTATTTTCATGTTGTGATACGTTTTGCAATATTTACTTTCATCATCGGCAATATTTGCTGGCGTGATGCAGGTTCGGGAGAAGGGCGCGGCAGTCTCGCTGCCGGCCATCAAGTTCTGGTTGAATGCGTTGCAACAGGCGGCACTTGATGCAGATCCAGAGATGCAGCAACCTACTAATGGCGATGATGCGCAGGAGGCTGCACCACCCTCGTGCGTGTTTGTGCTAATACTTGTTCACAGATATTTCATGATTATTTAAAATTGACTCGAATTTGCGGGTACATTTTTAGATGCCCGCAGCAGTCTCAGGAGCTAGCGCCTACGAAGCAGAATCCGCCTTCGCCACTTCCGAAGCAGCTACACCGTTCAGATGAAGGCGATTTGCAGAAAAAGACTCCAGCTACCACACCCTCGTGAGTTGCCGGGAATAAAAAAGATTAGATGAGTGATTGAAAATGTTCCGAGTAGGAAATGTGCAGGATGTTGCGATACTGCTTTATTTCGATAATTATTGATGGATATTATCGGGGAGTTCTTTTTTAGGTTATCACAGCAGACTCAGAAGCTAGCGCCTTCGAAGCAGAATCCGCCTTCGCCACTTCCGAAGCAGCTACACCGTTCAGATGAAGGCGATTTGCAGAAAAAGACTCCAGCTACCACACCCTCGTGAGTTGCCGAGAATAAAAAAAGATTAGATGAGTGATTGAAGTTGTTCAGAAGAGGAGATGTGTAGGCTACTGCGTTATTTCGATAATTAATGATGGATATTATTGGGTTTATCTTTTTAGATGCCCACAGCAGTCTCAGAAGCTAGCGTCTACGAAGCAGAATCCGCCTTCGCCACTTCCGAAGCAGCTGCGCCGTTCAGATGGAGGCGATTTGCAGAAAACAACTCCAGCTACCACACCCTCGTGAGTTGTAGAGAATAAAATATATTACATGAGTTATTGAAAATTTTCTGAAGAGGAAATGTGCAGGCTATTGCGATACTGCTTTATTTCGATAATTAATGTTGGATAATAACAGTTACATCTTTTTTAGATGCCCACATCAGTCTCAGAAGCTAGCGTCTACGAAGCAGAATCCGCCTTCGCCACTTCCGAAGCAGCCGCACCGTTCAGATGAAGGCGACTTGCAGAAAACGACTCCAGCTACCACACCCTCGTGAGTTGTAGAGAATAAAAAGAGATTGGATGAGTGATTGAAATTGTTCAGAAGAGGAAATGTGCAGGCTGTTGCGATACTTTTTTATTTCGAAACTAATTTATGGATATTAATGAGTATATCTTTTTAGATTCCCACATCAGTCTCAGAAGCTAGCGCCTACGAAGCAGAAGCTTATGCAGCATCCGCCTCCGCCACCTCTGATGCAGCTGCCGCTACCGCCTCCTGGTCTTATTTCGATATGTTAGCATTTCAAATTTTTGGCTTATTTTATTCAGGATGTTATTTATTTTTATATTTTTTATATTCATTTATTCCAGTTCCGATCAACGCCATCCCACTGCCGAGGGAACAGCAGCTTCTTCCTGTTTTGCAGCTTCTGGAGCCTCCTCCCCCTCCTCCTCCTTCTCTAAAGCTACATGATCCCACTCGTAAGTTCTTTTGTTCACATTTTATTTTTTTATTTTTTAGAATGCTTTGGATTAATTTTACATTGACCTTGATAATCTCTTTTTTTTCAGATTCAATAGACATCTTCCAACTGTGCCGTCCCAACACGCCCAAGTGTAAGTGTTGACTAACGAGAACATTTCGTTGATTTTTAAAGAATAATTTATAAAATAGAAAAAAATATTTTCAAATAATTTGATTATTATTTCCAGCGATTTCAATCGATATCGCAATCGTCGATGTGCGCGCCAAATTCGTCAAATGCGGAGAGGAGAAGTGGAGGAGATACTGGGACGAATTCGGATGCAGCGGGGTGAGTAGTCTTACTATCGCGCGAAATAAGGAAATGATCTGGATGGTAGTGCGTTGCACTTACTACAGTAAAAATATTCGCATAGCGTGAAATAAAAAAGCTGCTTGATATGTAAGCTGATTCATGATAATTCTTGCGATAATTTCTGGGATTTTAATTTCTATCCTAGACACTTCTTTTCTGCAGGCTCTCACGTGCAGAGCATGCGATGAAACTGTCAGCCAGCACATCGTCGAGCATTTCTTCTCGAAGAAACACGCCGATAAGGTACGTTATTGTTAGATTCAGTTTCGATAAGATTCAATGTCGACATTTAGACACATTTTCTGTTGGGATTTTCAGTAATTCAATATAGGTAATTGCCTGTTGCAGGTGCGTGCGTGTGGCGCCGCCGTCGCTCTTCCTGCCCTGCAGCACTGGCTGAACGAGCTGCAGCGTGCTGCAACCGGCGTGACCGTGCAGCAGGCTGCTGCTGCACCTGCTGCAGCGACGAATGGAAGCACGAAAGACGCTCCGACGACCGAGGCAGCCAGTAAGGCAAAGGTCTGGGCCGATCTTTGGACCCGTTCAAGAAACATGAACCAGCCTGTCGAGGAAATCAAGATCGAAGAGCCATAGATAGTTTTATTTTTTCCTAGAATTTTTGTTGTTCAGTAGTTTTCATTATAGTACACTTTGCAGAAGACTAGTTTCGAGAGCTAATCAAATAGTTTTTACCCCATTTGTCTTGTTCAATATTTTCTTTTGAAGAAACGATGTATAGAAGATCACGGTTGCACTCTTATGCGTTTTGTTGTCGACTCGAATTTGAAAATGTTGGATGAAGGAGTTTTTACCCATCAATCTGACGAATTTGGTAATACATTCTGGTACTTATGCACTAACGTTTGGCCGACTCAGAAATGAATGAGAATTCTTCTCTTTTCACTCATTCTTCATTTGTTCTTCTCGCCCAACCCCCCTCTTCGTCTCCACTCACCTCGAATGATTTCGACTCTCCCCAATTCGTCTCTTTTCCTCATTTGCCTGCCCGCACGTCGTATAAAAGGGTCGGAAATCGATCGATCTCTCCATTCGACGCCTCTCCTCCTCCTCCTCTCCTCCCCCCTCCTCCTCTCTCCGCCTCCGCCTCCGCCTCCTCCTCTGCTCACCAGCCGATCTCCTATGGTGAGGATCCCGCTCCCTCCCTACCGTACCTCCGCGCCCTAACTATACCCCGAGTGCCCCCCGTTCAGCTACCGTACCCCATCTAGCATACAACAGGGTACTCGATCCTTTGGGATACTGTAGAGGACCTGCCAAACGATACCGTATCCCTCAAGATTACTGTAAGGCGAATAACTAGGCCTACCGTACCACATAACACAAAATGACGTGAATAGCGCTACCGTATCCCATCCAGCACACTGTAGGCGACCTGCCTTGATCTACCACAGCCCTTTGTGCTTACTGTAA